>CAJNDS010000263.1:0-184138 GCA_905221605.1 Symbiodinium natans
TCATCATCTCCATCATCTTCATCATCTTCATGATCTGCTTCATCTGCTTCATCCTTCATCTGTTTCTTATGTTTCATTGCTTCTTGGGGCCCAGGAGGGCCTGGGGCAGGAGCAACTTTGCCGGTCAAAACTTGCCGGGATCCCCTTGGCACCCTGGAAAAGTGATGCAAATACCACACAAAACGGGAAAGGGTAGGAACAACTTTGTCGGTCAAAATTTGCCGGGATCCCCTTGGCACCCCGGAAAAGTCCTGCAAATACCACACAAAACGGGAAAGGGTAGGAACAACTTTGCCGGTCAAAATTTGCCGGGATCCCCTTGGCACTCGGGAAAAGTGATGCAAATGCCACACAAAACGGAAACGGGTAGGAACAACTTTGCGGGTCAAAATTTGCCGGGACCCCCTTGGCACCCGGGAAAAGTGATGCAAATACCACACAAAACGGGAACGGGTAGGAACAACTTTGCGGGTCAAAATTTGCCGGGATTCCCTTGGCACCCTAGAAAAGTCCTGCAAATACCACACAAAACGGGAAAGGGTAGGAACAACTTTGCCGGTCAAAATTTGCCGGGATTCCCTTGGCACCCTAGAAAAGTGATGCAAATACTACACAAAACGGGAAAGGGTAGGAACAACTTTGCCGGTCAAAATTTGCCGGGATCCCCTTGGCACCCTGGAAAAGTGATGCAAATACCACACAAAACGGGAACGGGTAGGAACAACTTTGCCGGTCAAAATTTGCCGGGATTCCCTTGGCACCCGGGAAAAGTCCTGCAAATACCACACAAAACGGGAAAGGGTAGGAACAACTTTGCGGGTCAAAATTTGCCGGGATTCCCTTGGCACCCTGGAAAAGTCCTGCAAATACCACACAAAACGGGAAAGGGTAGGAACAACTTTGCCGGTCAAAATTTGCCGGGATCCCCTTGGCACTCGGGAAAAGTGATGCAAATGCCACACAAAACGGGAACGGGTAGGAACAACTTTGCGGGTCAAAATTTGCCGGGACCCCCTTGGCACCCGGGAAAAGTGATGCAATCCCACACAAAACGGGAACGGGTAGGAACAACTTTGCGGGTCAAAATTTGCCGGGACCCCCTTGGCACCCGGGAAAAGTGATGCAAATACCACACAAAACGGGAAAGGGTAGGAACAACTTTGCCGGTCAAAATTTGCCGGGATTGCCTTGGCACCCTGGAAAAGTGATGCAAATACCACACAAAACGGGAACGGGTAGGAACAACTTTGCCGGTCAAAATTTGCCGGGATTCCCTTGGCACCCTGGAAAAGTCCTGCAAATAGCACACAAAACGGGAAAGGGTAGGAACAACTTTGCCGGTCAAAATTTGCCGGGATCCCCTTGGCACTCGGGAAAAGTGATGCAAATACCACACAAAACGGGAACGGGTAGGAACAACTTTGCGGGTCAAAATTTGCCGGGACTCCCTTGGCACCCTGGAAAAGTGATGCAAATACCACACAAAACGGGAAAGGGTAGGAACAACTTTGCCGGTCAAAATTTGCCGGGATCCCCTTGGCACCATGGAAAAGTGATGCAAATACCACACAAAACGGGAACGGGTAGGAACAACATTTGCCGGTCAAAATTTGCCGGGATTCCCTTGGCACCCTGGAAAAGTCCTGCAAATACCACACAAAACGGGACAGGGTAGGAACAACTTTGCGGGTCGAAATTTGCCGGGCCCGCAGTGGCGCTCTGGAAAGCCAAATCGGGCTGCTCGTCGTACGCGATGAGAAATGCGCGGCTCGATTTGGCCAAATTTTGCCCGGCAAGATTTGGCCAAATCGGGCCCCTGGACATTGAAATGAAATTGATTGTTTAAATTCCCCGATACTAAATCACGAGCCCGGGCCTCCCCCTCAATACTAAATTACGAGCCCGGGTCTCCCTTCTCTTCTCTTGTTCTCTTTTAAATCTCAAAATCACACCAAAGGAAGCTTCTTTTCCTTATTGAATGAAAAAGAAAAAGAAGAAAAGAGATAGGTAAAGACACTGAAGAGCTCCACTGCCTATTGTTTCATTCCTTTCCTCTCTTTCTATGTGTTGTTGTCCTTGTCGTTTCAGAAAGCTAGCAAAATAAGGGCAAGGGGGCTTTAAATTATTAAAATTATTTAATTCCACCCTGGAATTAAATAATTTAAATCATTTAAATAATTTAAATAATTTAAATCCGAAAAGGGGGGGGGCCAAAAGTGCCCGGAGGCTGCCCGGCACAATTTGGCCAAATCGAGCCGCGATAGTTTAAATAATTTCGGGCCTCCAGAAAGGCGCGGCTCGATTTGGCCAAATTTTGCCGGGCAGCCTCCGGGCAAGATTTGGCCAAATCGAGCCGCGCATTTCTCATCGCATACGAAGGGCAGCCCGATTTGGCCAAATTTTGCCCGGAGGCTGCCCGGCAAAATTTGGCCAAATCGAGCCGCGCTTTTCAGCAGCCTGCGGGCAAAATTTGGCCTAATCAGGCTGCTCGTCGTACGCGATGAGAAATGCGCGGCTCGATTTGGCCAAATTTTGCCCGGCAAAATTTGGCCAAATCGGGCCCCTGGACATTGAAATGAAATTGATTTTTTAAATTCCCCGATACTAAATCACGAGCCCGGGCCTCCCCCTCAATACTAAATTTCGAGCCCGGGTCTCCCTTCTCTTCTCTTGTTCTCTTTTAATTCTCAAATCACACCAAAGGAAGCTTCTTTTCCTTATTGTTTGAAAAAGCAAAAGAAGAAAAGAGATAGGTCAAGACCCTGAAGAGCTCCACTGCCTATTGTTTCATTCCTTTTCCTCTCTTTCTATGTGTTGTTTTCCTTGTCGTTTCAGAAAGCTAGCAAAATAAGGGCAAGGGGGCTTCCTGAAGAGGAGAGAGGGCGCCTTTTTTTTTTTACTTATAGAGGGAAAAGCGAGAGACAAGGAAGGGACAGATGATAGATAAAGAAGAGTGCTATCCGTCTCCTTGTTTCTTGTGTCTTCTCTTCTTTTCAGTTCATCATATTCCTCTTTTCGGCCTGTCTCTTCTGCTCTTTTCCTTACCCTTCTCCTTTTCAAGTTCTTCCTTTTTCGTTTTTCTGTTTCGAAAAGAAAGAGGGAAGGGAGAGAGAAGGGAGAGAGGATAGATAAAGAAGAGTGCCATTTTCTTTGCGCCTTGTTTTGTCTCTCCATCTTCTTTGTTCATCTCTCTTTTCTATTCTTTTCTTGGCTCTTCCCATTAGAATTGTGTTCCTTTTATCTCTCCTCTCTCCTTCTCTTTCCCTTCTCTTCTCCTGTTCCCCTTTAAATGACAAAAACACGAGAAAGGAAGAACAAGAGAGGAATGGAGGCCCTTTTCCTGAATTCTCCTGTTGCAATGAATAAGGAAAAGAGCATAGGAGATAAGGAAGGGAATTGTGGGCGATGGAACGGGTGTCCTTTTTGATAGTTTTCTGCATCTTCAAGGAAGAAAAAGGACACCCGCCCAAGAAGGAAAAGTAACATAAGAGATAGGGAGGAAATTGAAAAGCTCCTCTCTTTACCTAGTCATTCCCTGTCCTCTCTTCTTTTTTGTTGTTTTTCTTATTCGCTTCAAAAAGCAAAATAACAAAATAAGGGAAAGGCGATTTCCTGAAGAGGAAGAAGGGCGCCTACCTGTGAATAGCAAGGTTGATTTTTTCTAATTAGGGAGAGACTTGCCCCGCCTGAGCCTCCCTGGCCTGCTTGTTGTGGCCACATTCCGGTACAGTTGCGCTTCCAGAAAAATGGCATCCTTGTTATCTCCTCTCACTTCCCTTTCCCTTCTCTCCTTCTGTTTCCTTCTGACTGATAAACCACAAGAAAGGAACTTGTATGATAAGGCAGTGGAAGGGTAAGCAGAGGGTGACTCCTGGCGCGTGGACCGGTCCATACTTCGTCATACCCCTCCTCTCGGCCTATCTCTTCTGTTCCTTTCCTTACCCTTCTCCTTCTCATAGTTCTTCCTTTTTGTTCTCTTATTTCGAAAAGAAAGATGGCAGGGAGAGATAAGGAAGAGAGGATAGATAAAGAGTGAGTGCCATTTTCTCTGCGCCTTGTTTTGTCTCTCCCTCTTCTCTATTCATCTCTCTTCTATTCTTTTCTTTGCTCTTCCCATTAACAATGCAATCCTTTTGTCTCTCCTCTCTCCTTCTCTCTCCCTTCTCTTCTCCTGTTCCCCTTTAAATGACAAAAACGCAAGAAAGGAAGAACAAGAGGGGAATGGAGGCCATGTTCCTTTCTTTTCCAATGGATGGGGAAAGTGAGCGGGGTTGGCTCCTTGTCCGTAGACCCTCCCCACGCTGCAGCAAATCCCTCCTCTCGCCCTATCGCCTCTGTTCTTTTCCTTGTTCCCAAACGGAAAAAGAAAATGGGTTCCTTTACATGTTCATTGTTCTTCCTTTTGTTTTCTATTTAAAAGGGAAAGATAAGAAAGAGAGGAAAGAAGAAAACGAGCACCATCCTCTCTTTGCCTGATTTTGCACCTCCCTCTCCTGTCTTCATTTCTCTTCCATGACTTTCATTGCTCTTCCCATGAAAATTGTTTCCTTTTGATCTCTCCTCTCTCCTTTCTCTCTCCCTTCTCTTCTCTTGTTCTCTTTTGAATCTCAAAATCACACCAAAGGAAGCTTCTTTTCCTTATTGAATTAAAAAGAAAAAGAAGAAAAGAGATAGGTAAAGACACTGAAGAGCTCCACTGCCTATTGTTTCATTCCTTTCCTCTCTTTCTATGTGTTGTTTTCCTTGTCGTTTCAGAAAGCTAGCAAAATAAGGGCAAGGGGGCTTCCTGAAGAGGAGAGAGGGCACCTATTTTTTAATTATAGAGGGAAAAGCGAGAGACAAGGAAGGGACAGATGATAGATAAAGAAGAGTGCTATCCGTCTCCTTGTTTATTGTGTCTTCTCTTCTTTTCAGTACCCCTCCAGAAAATTCAAATGGCCTCCTTGTTGTCTCTCCTCTCTCACTTCCCTTGCCCTTCTCTCCTTCTGTTACCTTTTAACTAATATAACACAAGAAAGGAACTTGTATGATAAAGCAGTGGAAGGGTAAGCAGAGAGTGACTCCTTGCGCGTGGACCTTGCCCATACTTCATCATATCCCTCTTTTCGGCCTGTCTCTTCTGCTCTTTTCCTTACCCTTCTCCTTTTCAAGTTCTTCCTTTTTCGTTTTTCTGTTTCGAAAAGAAAGAGGGAAGGGAGAGAGAAGGGAGAGAGGATAGATAAAGAAGAGTGCCATTTTCTTTGCGCCTTGTTTTGTCTCTCCATCTTCTTTGTTCATCTCTCTTTTCTATTCTTTTCTTGGCTCTTCCCATTAAAATTGTCTTCCTTTTATCTCTCCTCTCTCCTTCTCTTTCCCCTCTCTTCTCCTGTTCCCCTTTAAATGACAAAAACACAAGAAAGGAAGAACAAGAGGGGAATGGAGGCCCTTTTCCTGTATTCTCCTGTTGCAATGAATACAGAAAAGAGCATAGGAGATAAGGAAGGGAATTGAGGAGCTCCTTTCGCTACTTTCTTATGCCCTTTCCTTTGTATCTACCACACAAAAACACCACTCTCAGCTTCCAAGAATACTCTCGTGGAGACGCATTGGTTAGTCTAAAAACCCGAGTCTCTGCTTCCAAATAGACCCTATTTAAGCCACCCACCCCCCCCCCCCCGTTTGCTCTTTCTCTTTCTTACTCTCAGGTTCGGACGTTTGGGCCGTGCGGTTTCTGCATCGCTTCGGGCGGCTGAAGGCGGCATAGAGCCTCTTTAGGCAGCCTGGTGAGAGCAGTACCCAGAGTTCTCAAAGAATGAGGGGGGGGGGGTGTTCTGGTGGTCGGGCGCTCACCTACAAAGCATCAGGGTGCAGTTCAAGTAGAGGATCACTCGAAATCTTGGTGCGGCATCCTTGGACACGACTCTCGGACACGACTCTCTTGCCGTCTGTATCTGGCGTTTGTCTCTGGCAGGGGCCAGCTGTTCGCTGCAGCAGCTGAGTGAGGACTGGAGTGGCCCAGGGCTTAAGGAGTCCTCAGGGTACCTTCCACAGCCATTTGCTCATTTTGTGGCAGCGATGGCACTCGGGAGCCTTTGTGCCATGTACGGCGTTTATCGGATGCCTGAATTGTTACACCTCATGCGTGCTGTCGAGCTTGAGGCTTGCAACTTGCGATGTGGCATGAGCTCTTTACAGCTAGCTTCCTTGAGGGTTCTGCTAGCCCCCAGAAAGCGTCAGTGGCAGGACAAGCGGGTTCACCAAGAGCACCTTGGCTGCAAACAAAGAGTGCAGTCTCTGCTTGGTTTTTGGAGCTGGCAGAGGGAGTTGTAAAGGGCAGACGCTTTGTCAAAAAGAATGTGTGGTCCCAGAGAAACACACAATTTCAAAGACTTTTCACAGGTGGCCAGATCCTTCAGTGCTCTTCACCTCTTCACCTCTGCTTTGAGGTGGAAGGATCTAGAGAAGTGCGGCATGGTCAAGTCCAACAGCATCCCGGCAAAATGGGGAGGGCTGACGGTTCCCGAAGCTGGACTCGGATTGTGAGTGCTTCCGAAGCAGAGGCCAGCTGAAGACCTTCCTTTCGGAGCGGGCGACCTCCTTCGAGGACGGGTTGGGAGGGGACACAAATCATTGGATCCAGAGCTGTATCACCTCGTACGCCATGACCGAGACAGTCACCTGTCGATTCGCATCCCGCCACAACATGTCTCCATCCTTTTGGCCGCAGGTGTCAAGCAATGCTGCCGGGCAGGCGCATCCAAAAGAAGTCAGATCGTTGCCATGTCTTGGGTCTCCTGTAGGCATGGAGTCAGTGAACACGAAAGTGCTACAGGTGAAAGCTCTTTGTGTGCTGAAGCTGAGAATATGCGGCATGGATCCAACATTCATGGGACTACTGATGGCTACTGTAGGCAGCTGGGCAGGATGGGCGATCTCTTGCAGGCAACGTTGAGATCTGCGGATGTTCGTGGCTTAGGCTCGCAAGCGCAGGAGAGGAAGCATCGCAACACGTGAGAGGAGTCCTTCCAGCCATGGCGACAAGACCGCGATCCGGGCTCCTGGCATCGCTGATGGTGTCCCTGCTCGGCCTCGTGTCCCTGCAGGCTCTGCAGGCCTTCGTGCCGGCGCCGCAGGCCCAGTCTCCTCCTCTGCGGGGTCTGGCCGCAGCCGCCAGCATCGCCAGCATCGCCTCCGCACCCGGTGTGGCCTCAGCAGGTGACGAGTATCTCAACTATAACATGACGGGGGAGTTCACGCCCTTCATGGTCATCGGGTACTTTGGCCTGACCACCTTCCTCACCGCCTTCGCTTTTGGCTCCTACCTCGTGCTGACGAAGCTGAAGATCATCTGAGAAGAACGCTTGAGCGCTCCTGCCTGTGATAATTTTCCAAAATATGTCGTAGCTTCCTGCACTAGCAACTGAAAAGAGTCGACTCCGAGCACCGAAGAAGTGGAACTGAGCATCGGTGAAAGGGCTTGGCTATGGAGGGTCCTATGCCTTGCCAAGTAAAAGCTGCAGAACACTGCGACAGGTTTTCGTCAAGCTGGTCGGAGAGGCTGGGACACAAACAGGGTCTCGTCTTTGAAGGAAAGGCGGTCAATCAGCTAGATTCGGCCGTGACGTGGGTAGCAAAAGGCCTCATCGCATGCACTGACATCCATTCGTCTCAGGACTGAGCATGCCTGCATAACCTAGGCGGCCCCCCACAGGGTACGTGCACTTATGATTTGCGCAGCAACCATTGTCGTCCTGGCTCCTCGCTAGGCCTCGCCGGCTGGTGGAGAGGTCCCTTGGAGGGGTCTTTCGATTTGTTCGAAGCGAGTAGTAGCGCAATGGAGTGAACAACGCGGCACAGGTTCCTGCCATCGACGCCTACCTCCGCAAAGCCGGGGGCTCCGAGCGCGTCTCGCGGCTGGCGGTGCTTTTTGGTGTTGACGAGGCCTCTCCGGTTAAGGGATGATCATTGGTTGCCAATTGGTTGCCACTAGCTTTACTAGGCACCTTTAGCCAAGTCACCCGGCCGCACAATCGGCATTGCAGCGCCACAGCCCATCTTTAGAGAGGCAGCCTTGGCACGTCACTTCTGCATCTACGAGGCCTGGATTGTGAGAGACATGTTGGCTCCTGAGCCCCATTCCCGAACGAGCCACCTTGAAGGAGAACGGGCGCAAGTACGCGTCTCCCGGGCAACTTGGTGGCAGAGTTGACACAGGGCTTTTTTGAGTTCCTCTGCCCCCAAAGTCCAAATTTTGCCCCTCCGCCAAGGAAAGCGTCTGGCAGTGCTCCGTCCACCGGGAACAAGCGCTCACCGGCTACGGACAAGATAGCCGCCCGGCTGAGTAGCCCTTGTAGGGGTGCATATCCGTTGAGACTCTTCTCTAGGGAGGCCCCGACTGATAGAGTTTGTGCATCCTCCAGCTTGGAAAGGCTTGGAAAGACAGGGGCCACAGGGTCCTCAAACACACCATGCCGCGGAAGGATACAGTTGTCTCGGAGAGCTCCGTCCTCGATCGGGAGCGTGAGCTCAAGGAGCCTTGCTACAGGAACCTGCTTAAGACCCCGGTTGTTTGAATGCATGTGACTGGGGCCTTTCAAGTCGTGCCCTTGTAGCCGTACACGGAAACGCACCATGAGACATCGTTCGTCCTGCTTGCGGCTAAGCAGCGGAGAGCTCCTAGAATTTCGTGCAGACGCTTCTGCCGTTTAGACTTGGAAGCTGTGGGGCTGTCCGTGTGGCTTCTTCAATCCGTTTCATAATGAGGGCACCCTCTTCTAACTTTAAAGTCAAGGCTGCAGCTTGGAAGATGTCATTCTTTAATGATGCCCAGCTAAAACTGTGGTCCCTCCACTGCTTCCCCTACCCCCATCCCATTCAGACCCCCAGATCAACCCTTTTACAGAAGGGATCCGAAGGAGCTGGAGACCCAACTTGCAGGGCTGACGCGGGCCCGGTGGCGGATTGCAAAGGCCTTTGGAAAAAACTCCCTGAGCCATGGGTGTAGGTCAGCGCAGGTTGTTGTTGGAGCAGCAGGCCCGGTAAGTTCTCAATACACCGTCTATGGGTAGTGTCTACCGCAGTGTCGCAGGTGTGTAAATCGAACAACCAAGGCCCACGCAACAAGCCTTACATGTGGCAACCGTGCGGAAGGCTATGGTCTTCTGCTTAGACAGCGCTGAGAGCGCGCCGATGCTTTCACGAGCCTTGGCCAAGTCCCTCGAGGCGGGCTGTGAGTTCCCCGCACAAAGCTTTTCGAGTATCGAGATGAAGGTTTCGGGGGAAGGCGGGGACAACGACGTTGTCCGTATCCATTCGGGGCGGGCAGACCTGCCCCTCGGTCCCCTGGCCCTAGCCCCAAGAAGGAAAGAAAGGGAGAATTTCTGGCACTTTCATGTGCTTTCCAGGTGCTCTTGGGTGGGCTGGGACACAGGGCGCGCGCACGAGGGGGTTGCAGAAGGGTTGGCCCCCAAGCCTCCCTCGAAAGAAAGAAGGAGCACGAGCAACAACACAAAAAGAAAGAAGGAAAGCCAGAGAACAGAGAGAGCGAGCTACGGACCGGCAGGGACCGGCAGGAAGAAGCATAGGGTGGCTTACGCACTCAAAAGGCAAGTGATTCGTATAGGGTGTGCTCGACTGGTGATTGGGGCAACGTGCATCAAACTCGCGAAACGGAGGCTCGCACCGACCGAGCTCTGAGCGTGGCGACTGTAGTGTGGGCACAGTGCGGGGGTTATGAAAGTCCCAGTCATCCCAGTCCAGCTTGCAACCTGGAGGAGGCAGACCTGACGATCGACGCGGGCTTGGCTCGGATGCTTGACTGCCCAGGGTTTTTAGGAGTGGGGTCTGTGTTTTTTGCAAGCAGTGCCTGTAGGCTTAACTCGGCGTTTCTCGATTGACATAGAAAAGAGACTTTACTCCACCATCGTGCTGTATTTGGTGTTCTGCAATAATACATATATATATATATATGTGTATGAAATATATATATATATATACATATATATATATATATATATTGTGTGTCTGTATGTTACACTTGTGGATGTCTGTCTGTCTGTCTGTCTGTCTGTCTGTCTGTCTGTCTGTCTATCTCTTCGTGTGTGTGTGTGTGTGTGTGTGTGTGTGTGTGTGTGTGTGTGTCTGTGTGTATATTAGTGTATATGCACGTATCTATGTCTCTCTGTGTTTGTGTTTGTGTTTGTGTGGGCGCACGTGCATGCGTAGGCGCGTATGTACGCATGTGTGTACGTATGTAGGTACGTATCTGTGGAGGTGTTACGTATAGACCGTATAGATATAAATAGAGTTCTATCCGACATCGCGGTGCCCAGGATCTTTCTAATCAGCGACATCTTGCACAACTCGGCTCTGAGCAGTTCTCGTGGGGCCACGCGCTACCGGAGCAACCTGTACCCCGGGCCCAAGCCAGGATCTGGGACGGGGGAAGAAGCCTTGTTGAGATTTGTAGGTTGTCAGCACAGTGGGTAGTGCCAGGGTTAAGGGAAAACACCGGTCATGCTTAGAATCGGTACAATACAACATCGGACAGGTTAGGTTGCGAGGGTTCCAAAGGTAACGTTGCAAGTCTTTGCAAGGCTCCAACGTCTACTCATCGCACCTAGTTTCTGCAAAATCATGCTCAAATATTGTTAGTTTTACCCAGTTGGCAGACACATGCTGCGATGTCCGTAGATGCCGCCCTCAGGCAAGAGCTCCTCCCGAGCGCTTGTGAGCAGTTCGGGTTGCTGATGGAGTAGCAAAGCTTTTCCGTTATTGTTGAGAGCTGAGTAGAGTAGGCTTTAGTGCTTGTCTCAGAGGGCACTTTAAGAATAGCCGGCTTCTAGTCAGTTTTGCTCACTTTCTCTGGTGAAGAAAGGTTCTGGCTACGAGGGAAGGGGCGGCAGTCCTTGCGGCAGTCCCGGTCTGAAGCGGCTACTTGTGGCACTGTTGAACTTTTAGTTCATTTATTGAATCAAACACGACGGCAGGTCAATGAGCACTGAAAGTCCACAGCCGAGGCTGTCCGGCAGGTCTTGGACTGCTGGCGCGAGTGGTCTATCTTCACCTTTTTACTTTTTTTTGCTTTGCTTTTGGGCTCGGTATTTCTTCAAGACTCGTCGTGCAATTCCCAGGCCCCCGCGAACACTGCTAAGCAAATGACCCTGCTTCCTTCGCCCAGAGCCCTGCCACCGACCTGGCCCGCAAGTGTGAGACTCGAAGCCCTTACCCGTACCCCCTCCCAAGACCCCCAAGGGCCGCAAGGGTTCAAGGGCCCAGGGGGCCCAAGGGCCAAGGCATGCGTCTCGAAACCCTCTTGGAGCCAAAGGTGGTCCATTTTCCCACCGCTCTTCCCGGCTGGCCTCGAGGCGCTGCTCTTTGCAGAGATCCGCGAGGACTGCTTGGGGGGGGGGCTTTGTGTGCTTGATTGGGAGCTGCCCATGCGTAGCTGAGCGTAGTTGGGGAGGCTTTTTCTGTCAAGTTTGCGAGGGCTTTTTTTAGCCCATGAGGCCCAAAATCCAGACTTGGAGCCCCTGACAAGGACGCAGGCGACCAAAAAGGCAAGAGCAGCCGGGATCGAGCACAGAGCGATCACGACTCAGACTCAGACTTGCAGGCGGGATCCCGAAATAGTGTTCGTGGGCACTTCGAACCATCCTGAACTACGCCGGGGCCTGAAGCAAGACATTGCCAGGCGAAGCTTGCGCACTGGCGCGACCCAGGCGCGCCGCCTCAACTTAAGGTCGTGGATTCCACACAATTGGTCTGCACAATGGCGAACTGCTACACCCCAAAATATTGCCCTAAGATCCTCTGCACATCCCTATACATCCAAACCCATCGTTGCGGGCACACAATCCTAGGAGCAGCGGCGCGCTGGAATTGTTTGTGGGTGGTGTCGCGCAGTCCGATTCCACTGTAGATGGTATCATGCTATTTCCAGACCTCATCATAGCTTTCAAGCCCAGGCACGGCGCCAAGGGCGCCCTATGCAGCACGACTCCGAGGCCTAGCCAACTCCAGCCTCCCGGCGGCGGCCTGTGCGCCTTGGAAGCTTTGTTGGGTTCTCGCCTGGTGGCGAAATTTGGGCAAATTCCGTTCAGGGTGGCAGTTGGCACTTTGATCCAGATTCAGGAGGATTGTGGCTGCGATCTTCAGGTGCTGCGGCTTTGCCACTTCGAGCGCTTCTGGCATAGCGCCGACCCCGCGCGCCGGCAACGCGCAGGTATTCGATCGCCCGGCGAAGGGGAGAAGGCATGGATCCTTTTGCTCCATGTGGCATCTTGGTGTTTGGCTATTCTCTCGTTGAAGCGCATTGCCGGAGATGCCTCAGGCCTGCATACAGAGAGAGTGGGACGGCGAGTCCCTGAGTGAGGCGTGCAGGGAGTTGTCGCGTGTGCAGGATTTTCCGGTTGAGGCCAGCGTCAGAGTCAGAGTCAACAGTCCATTAGTTGAGGTTTCCTTGGTTGACTGGGATGAGGAATGAGGGTGAGAAGGACTCCGGACTGGAGAGAACAAGCAGCGTTGCTTGAGTTGATCGTCGATGCCCTGGCAACCTCGCAGGGCGATGAGAGAGATGTGGATGGGGAGCCGCTCTTTGAGGCACCTAAACAAAAGGGTCGGTTCTGGCTTGGACGTTTTTCGGAAAGTTTCTGCATGTGCTGAAGCCCAAGCCGCCGGAGAATTTCCCAGTTTATGTGGGAGAATGAAGGCTTCAGAATGGTACCCCACAAGCTTCTGACTCTAGCTGCTGCGCACTTCTTTCTTCTTCCCTCGTCCTACAGCATTGGCCTGTGGGATGTGGTGGGCAGGGTGTGGGGTGGGAGGAGGAGCAGTGGTCTCCTCCGGCATCCCCGGCGCCGGCGGCGTCTCACGCTGACGTGGGACTGTGGCCCGGCATTGCATCGGTGTAGTCTGGCGCATGAGTCCCGAAACAGAAACAGGGATGCAAAGTGATGCAACCCAGAGTCGAGGCTTGGCGGCCTTTACCTTGAAATAGCTCGGTACGATTGCCATTACATCGGCCAAAGGAAAGCAAGCCGTCCGCGGAGCTGAGGTGGAAAGCCTGTTTCTGCCTGAGCGGAGACAAAAAAAGGCGTGTGCCCGCCAGCGACATTGCAGTATATTGCAGTTCCCAAGCCGTGCGTGATACTTACTGTCAATTCATGTGGGCATTGGTATTAACAACTGGGCCAAGGCAGGCCGATGGCTGGACTGAGTGTGAGGCCGCAGCACAATTGCTGTCACATGTGCTGTCTGATCCTGCGGGCTGTCAAGGTTCCCGAGGGGTTAAGCTTGCGCCGCGAAGCCAAAAGGGCAGGGCGTTGGGTCTCACCCTGCAAATCAGCTTATCTTTCTATTGAATCTATAGTGAACCTAGCAGGTGCTGCTGCCAGGTGCGGCAGCTCACCCGGTGAGAGTTCTTCCCCAAACCTAAGAGAAAGTACTTAGGGACGAACTGATTGCACATCTTTGCTTAAGAGTGTATTTCAGCAGGCAGCTTTGTTTTTTATCTTGTGAGGTGATAACCAAGTCCCCGTGTCATGGGACGGGTCCACAACAACATGCTTACAAAACATGTCCATCAGTAAACGATCTGGGATGCTGCAACTTGAGGTTTTGAGGAAATCAACAGAAATAGTGTGTTGGCAAATCCTCCAATCCCTCTCTGGCTCGTCAGCTGAGCAAGAACAATTTATGGGTCGCGGAGTCTGCTATCTGACCCTGGAATGTAAAATCTAAGAAAGCCCTTGCAGTTTACTATGGCCGGCCGCGGCTGTGCCAGTCTGCCCAATCATGCACCGTGAGGACTTGCTTTCGACAGAAGCCGCAAAAAAAACAGCTGCAGTGCCATGAGGTAAAAGGTAGGATGCCATCGAAGACAATGATCGCCATGCGAACAATTGCACACCACAGGTTACTGCTCGCAGCTCGCACTGACCAGAGGCCATCCACGAGGCCCAGTCCATCGCACGAATGAACGCTGGCGCTCGCGACCCTCAGAACATGTGTAGAACGGATTTGGGTAGGCAATTGTAAACGCAAATGTTGACAGCAGCCGAAAATGAGTGCTCGAGCCACTCAAGCCACTAATGCCGCTTAATGATGCTCAATGATGCTGAATGCTTGCGCAAAAGCAGACATAGCAAACCGACTCCGCTCAGGTCCGCTCCCATTCCACTTCCCATCCCTCTACTGCTGTAGACATGGTTCGGAAGGTAGTTGGCGATGTTGGCATCTTACGCAAAAAAGCCGTGCCTTGCGGTAGAACCATCAGCGAAGCACAAGTCTTTCCAGCGATCTTCGCTGACAGGAAGGAGATTCATGGACTGCCTTGGCCAAGCGCTTCCGCAAGACCTTGCTAGGTTCCCCTACACTGCGGGGCAAATCGGTCAGGACGATAGCTTGGCCTGGGAGCACACCCCCCCCCCCCCCCCCCCCCCCCCCCCCCCGAAATCACGGTCCAAACAGCAGCTTTCAACCTTCTGCATCAGGCCATTGATTTGGATGAGACGTCGCTTCCAGACTCAGGTGCAGTCGGCCGCGCCAAAAAATGCAAGCTGCTTTTTGCGCGCTGAGTCTCCCGGTGAGCCCAAGACCAGAACCCTAACAAACAATGGAAGAGGTGCTTGTCTGTAAGCATGTGTGAGAGTCGAAACAGTGGAAGAGCTGCGTTTTGGGGCCCAGAGACTGGGATGCAAAAGGGTTTCTTTAGTGCATTCACGTTTTCGACTTTTAGAAGGATCCCTCCGAAATTTACCTCCAACCGCCGCTGTTCTTCTCATCTGCACAGCTGTCGGGAGTCCACAGAACTCCAAGTAACGAGCCCAAAGCCCAGCTCCCAACACCCGAGCATGGGATCCTCAGCTCCCATTTCCAAAACGA
Source organism: Symbiodinium natans (assembly GCA_905221605.1). Classification (NCBI taxonomy): domain Eukaryota; class Dinophyceae; order Suessiales; family Symbiodiniaceae; genus Symbiodinium; species Symbiodinium natans. Next base: position 14,863 of record CAJNDS010000263.1, read on the forward strand.
CCCCCCCAACTTGAAGGACCAGGACCGAGCCGTGAAACCTAGGTTAACCCCAAAACAGCAACATACCTTAAACTCAGAAACCGTCGCTCTCCCGGATCTGGGGGATGGTAGAGTTCAGCTGACAACTTCGCGTGCCTCTCCGGGGGATGCGTGGTGCATGGCAGCAGCTCTTGCTGGAAAGGTGCTCTGGCATGTCAGGGTTTGTCGTTTCTTGCTCGGCGTTTCTCAAGGGAAAGATAAAGACTCTTCTCAGAAGGTCCATGGAGGAGTCCATGACTCGTGCTTCTCATACACTCGATGTCTCTTAAGCCCCGCAACCCCGAACTTCATGAAACCGCCCCGCTTTTCGCCTTTCGCTTTTCGGGCACACAGTCGTGTAACACAACGCAGCCTACGCATGCACTAATTGAGGTGAAACGTCATGAAAGCCACGAAGCTAAAATCCGCGTCGGCCACAACCTCCTCCGTAACTTCGCTGCTGTTTGGAAGGCAGCCTGTGGACGTCGAGCACTGCGCAAGGATTCCAAGGCGCTTTCGGGGTGGAGGGGCTCATTAAAGGCTGCAGGTCCCGATGCGCTCAGCTGGCAGTTCAGGGGCTCGCTGTGGCTAAGTGGGCTTTGTCGGCGTGGGGAACGCCTGAAGGAACCCTCACGGTATGCAGCACAGTGCCCCCCCATGGCTGCAAAACCGAAACGAGCATTTTCGGGGCCACCGGGGGCTTGTACCTTCTTCTCCTAAACCGAAACCGAATCGTCCTTTCTTGGCAAAGCGCCAGGAGCTCGCTTGAGCGATCAAGTTTCCTCGGAGCCGCCAACGAGCTCCTTGTTCCCATGGTTTTCAAGTTAAGTTTTCTAGCTTTACTTTGGGCTACTTCCGATTCTTTCGACTTGAATGGAACACGACTGAGCGGGCTTGCTTGACACAAGAGGGTCCAGAATTCGGTCCGGTTGGAACACATCATATTTCCTGCGGGTTTATGTGTAGTTGGTGTGAATTTTCCTAAGCCCGATGTGAAGAGAAGCATCCCTTAGTTCTCAAACAGTTGTAGGGTTTTTTATTTTGCATTATTTTTTTATTTTCTATTTTTCTTTGAGGGGGGGGGCTGTGAAATCTTAAGAACTAAAGGGTTTGGTATTCATGATGTGCATTGTACACAGGGGATGACACTGTGTGAGCAAGCCGGGTACTTCGAGGCTCGGTGCGCCAGACCCCAACCCCAAGCCTGACTTGAACTGAGCCTTGGTGCGCAGAGAATAGCGGTGCTTGTTGGGCAGGGGCTTAGCTTGGGATTGCAGGCTTAATTTTGAAAATGGATCGAAAGGGCGTGTTGCAGTAGGTGCAAGCATGGTTTTATAGCCCCATTCTCGCAAGCTGCCAGCAAGTCAGATATTGTTGTGCACAAAGGCTTAGGCCAATCCCCCAAGCAGCTGGATCCAGCAGCTGGATCCTCAGTCCCATGCGGCGGTGTCAGGCAAATGCTTTCGATACCAGAAGGAGACGCTCGAGGCCTGGAAGGTATGGGTTGTGTGACTCCGTTTTGTGTTGAGTTTGCGAAGTCTTGGGGTGAGAGGACTTCTAGTGCAGCTCTGCTTTGGGGCTTGCGTTGGGCGAGGACATCAACCATCTGCAGCACAACGTGAACTTCGCTCGCAAAATGTGCCTGGGCATATGTGACCCCACATGATTGCTGGTTCTTACTACGCTGCAGCAGGAGGTGTCCCGGGATGGCGGTCTGCTCATACACATAGATGCCATACTTCTCGATTCTCGGCTAGCGCGAATGAGGAACGCAGAGGGGAGCAGTTTAGGCATGGCATCTTTCGGGAACCTGGAAATAAAGCCGTGTAGGCTTGAGGGCGACAGTGGCTGGGATGGTGATGACGGGATGACCAAGGTTCGAACCCTCCGAGGTCACGCAGGACATGCTAGACCAAGCGAGGGAGCCGTGGTGGCACGCAGAGACGTGCATTTCAACTCAAGTGGGTTTCGGGGAATTGCCCAAGAAGCGGAAGCCACCGTGTGTATGCTCAAGGATGCCATCGCCAAGAAGAAGAAGATGAAAGACGATGAGGCGAGGAGGTGTGCGAGGAGGTGTTAGTCTTGCAAGAGCATGCAGGGTGAGATCTCAGGGTTTTCGGACTTCGAGCCTTCTTTTTTTGGTGACTGAAAGCCAAAGTTCTACAGGTTTTCGCGCATTAGGGTGGTAGAAGTTTGGTCGTTTTAGTTAGTTGATGTTTGCGCAGCACCCAGACCGGAAGCGATGCCAAAACAGCTCCACAGGCTTCCTCCATTGACACCAGCAGCCTGTGGTACGTCAAGCTTCCGGAGGAGATCTGCTGCACTGAGATCGATGTGGTGACAGTGTAATCCCTTCCCCCTTTTATTAAACGCACCCTAATTGTAAAAACACTTTCCGGAAAATCCTGCCGAAACCGACCCCGCCTTTTAAACCCTGTTCCGAAATAGGGGCTGGGTTCAGGGCTCCCAAAACCCGCAAGCCAACCAACATCCTGAAGCTCCCTTGCCTCCCTTCCCAGCCTAGACCCTAAACCCTTTTTACCCCAAACATGACATTTGGATAAAAACCTCCTCCCCCTAATGATAAAAACACATTTCGTTTCGAGTTTCTATTGGGGGGGGCCCCCCCTCCCCCCCGTTTAATATTAGGGGGAAGGGATGAGTGTGGTTCAGCTAGCTGCCTTTCTCGCCCGGTTGTCAAGCGGTTGCGTTTTTGCCGGTCGCCATGACCTGAACCTGGCTTCGCACCCAAGACTCCAACCAACCAAACTGCCCTTAGAGGAACTGGCAAAAAAGGCCAAAAGTGGCACCAAGGCAGGTGTTGCTTTCATGCCAGCATGCTTGGATTGTGGGAGGGCGGACGGTCGAGAGTTTGAAATTCCATTGCAGCAGCAACCGCGCCCCAAAAGCAGCTGCCGCTGTCACAGACGGGGCTGAAACTGAGTCCAGCATACAAAAGTCCCCAAACTGGCAGGTGATGGTCAAGCGTGGTGAGGAGGAGCTCGAGGCGTGCCTGGTGTCCTATCCAGACAAGGCCCCTTCCTGGGTTGCGGCTCCGAGGGCTTCATGGCTTAATCGGATTCTTGTCCCTAGGTCCTAAACCCATTGACAGAAGCACCCTTCACCGCACCCGTTCTCAATGCGAAGTCTATGCCGTCTGTGCCCAAATGGTCCCCTTCAGGAACGCGCAATCTTGGCCTTTTGCCCGGCAGGGGCTCCCGCAAACATGCTTCGAGTGTGCTCCTCCAGGCCAATACCCGAAACAGCTTGCGCCACCGCAAGAAGGCCCCGGCAAGTTGTCTTGGTACTGACACCTGAAAATGTCAGAGATGCCCGCCGCATGCCACAAGTATGACCTGTCATTGTCATGGAAGTGGTGATGCTTTGAGCTTTTCACTTACTGGTTGGTACTGGAGGGATGCCACACCCACAACCCCGGAGCGTCGCCACCCTGGACTTGCAAAGAGTAATGATGACACTGTTGCAGGCTCTCTGGGAGCTTTGTCCTTCGCCTGGCCCGAAAGAAAAGATCCCTCGGCCGCATTGTCTGGCATCCTTTAGGCTTCCATAGCAACAAGTTTCTGAAGCTTTCTCGACTGCAAGGGACCCTTGCTTTGGGGCTGGGGGAGTGGGAGCCAGTAGGAATTCCGCGTCTTCACCGAGCCTTTCTTGGAAGCTTTCAGGAGCGGTTTGCTTGGCACTCTTTGCATTGGTTTCCAAGCCTACCGTGGCCGTGAAGCGGGCCTCTCTGCTCAGGAAGGTCCCAGACGAAGACCCATTTCCCTGCGGGGGCCGCGAAAAGCTGCGTGACGAGAAGTTCAAGTGGAAGCCGGGGGACGCCTTTGAGTTCATAGGCGGGTTGGGTGACAAAGTCCCCCCACAACACGACCGAAGCCCAGAGCATACCCACGGTCACCGACAGTCACCCACGCAGGAAGCTGCAGAAGCTCCCTGGCGATTCGGCACCCGGGCATGAAGGACACCTGCTTGGAGGGATGCTCACCACAGTGCCCACATGTGCCCACTTTGTAGAGGTTCACTTGTAACTCACTTGTAGGCTGAGGGGCTTAGAATCTACGAAGTCGCCGCCCGGCTCTCTTTGGACTGCTGCCAATGGGGAGGACTTTGACGAGGACGAGGATGAGAGGTTTCAGATGGCGGCAGCTGGACTTGAGGACTTGAGAACTTCTGCTTTTGGAAGCTGAGCAAGGGCCTTCAGTCCTAAGCCCGCGGCCCGACACCCAAAAAGCTCGATACGCTGAGCCTTTAGACTTCGTCCCTGAGCCTTCGTCCTTGAGCTTTTCAAGAAGAGCACCCGTATTCGCGGAAGGATTCATAGAGAGATCTAAAGCGGTAGAAAAGTTGCTTATGAGGGAGCGTAAGCCTTGAGACTGGAATGTCGTGTTATTCTTAGCACGGTGATGAGCATAGTTTTTGTGTCCACTGTCCACGATGCCCCGCAAGACCCCCTGGCCCCCTGGGTTCTCTTTGCCATGATGGGACCAAGCCCGGAAAGTCCTAAAGGCGATCAAGTTGGAGATGTTCTAGTGGGTGTTCGGCCCCTGTATGGCGCCCCTGTTAGCCCCAGAGGCCGGCCCAACCAGACTCCCGAAATTCAGGTGCGCGACATGACGCGGGAACACCGGAAGAAGCTGGCCGAAGAGGCCAAGGAAGCTGCGGCCAAAGAGGCCGAGAAGGAGGAACCGAAGGAAGATGAATGACGCCGAAAGCACCAATGGTGTCAGGGAGAGTCTGAGGATCTAGGAGTTTAGGGTGGTTTCCTTTCGCTCCAAGGGCAAAGCCCAAATGAGTTTGGGGTCCTTGTGGGGAAACTGCTTATGCGTGAAATTCAACAAAGAAGAAAGCACTTGCAGCCACACGTGTGTGCCTACATGGCTTGTTTGTGTCAGCCTGAGTTCAAGGCAGATGGGTTAATGATGGTTAATGCTCAAGAACTAGAACCTGGATTCTCCCCACCTCAACCCTAAATGAGGAACCGCTTCTTGGTTGCTCTGGTTGATCTGTTTTGATGTTGCATCCTCCAACCTGGGTTTGCGATTATTTCTTGGGAGCTCTCGGCGTCAGAATGTTTCACCACTAACAGCAAGATCAAGTCACCCTTGAGCCACTCGTTCATCGCGTGACAAGGAGAAAATACGAATGAACTGTGTAGCTTATGGCTGCATGGCTCAGCTCTTGGGCGAGCTCTCAAGTGACAGGCAACAATTGCGGCCGCTGTGGTGGCTGGCGATCCAGTTACCTTAGAGTAGTGGAGCCACCAATCACACATGCACAGTGTGATGCTTTAATGCGAACTTCAGGTTGTGTAGCCAACAAGCCCGGTTACGAACCTGAGCTCCAGCCCACCCAACCCAGGAACAAGGTTCAGGGGAGACGAGGTCTACGTAGCCATTCAACTGCCAATTGGGAATTCGAGCTTCGGCTCTCATGCCGCGCCGCGCGGCCTCCGCGCCACCACCAAAGGGCCTCACTCGGCCTGTGAAAGTTTGCGTGCCTTCGGAGGAGCTTGGCATTCGGCACATTCGGCACTTTCGGCACTTTCGGCACTTTCGGCACTTTCGGCACTTCCAACGGCTAGTTGGTCTCAGCGTGCTGGATGTGCCACCACGGGCAGGTTCGGGATGTGTGTGGGTGTTTCGAGAGGGGCTGCGGTTGCTTGTGAGCTTCTGTCCAGCTCCTGTCCAACCGGCTTCGGAGACTTGCTGACAGCTCGGATCTAGATTGGAGCTCAGGTGCGTGTGCGTCCCGTCCTGGAGCGGGAGGTCGAGCATGGCTCCTGGCCGAGACTTAGGGCCTTAGGGTGGCCAACAAAGATTGTCAAGGCTGTCAAGGTTTCGTTCTAATTCATTGCAGTTCCCAGCGCAGCAGTCTGACAGCCAGCCCAAGTTCAGTTGCTCGTTCACGGTCGCTTCTACTCTCGTTGGGGATGCATATGAAGCAAAAATATTCGGCGTACCCCTTCGTAGAGGAGTGAGGGGGGTTCTTCTTCACCCAAAAGCAGATCAAACCCCTCCTGCTTCGGCCCTATCCTATCGAAAGCGGTTTCCTTGGGTGGGTTGAAGCAGGCTGCTAGACACACACCTGTGATGGAACATGCAGCGATGCCAATGCAGAAACATGTGCGAGCCGAGGAAGGTCCCACAAAGGCTTCAAGATTGTTTGATTTTAACAGCTCTGATCGTGCCGAGTGGCTGGTTTGATCGTCGGCCCAGGTCCATGCTGTGGAAGAACTTGCAAGTTTAGTTTCGCCTTTGCCTGGATTGGAAACGTAGCGAGAATGACCATTGGAAAGTGGAAGGCAGTTGGGTTGATTAGTGGCAGCTTTGTGTCCAGAATCAGCGCATTGAGAGTGAATCAAAGTAAACATTGCATTTTCACGGCATTCCGAGGCACGTATCATGGATGCATCGCCATCGCTCACGATCGCGTCTACATCAGTACTGAAGACAAGCCGGTTCTGATCGGAAGCAAGGCCCATAAGTGTCTAAGGGTTACTAAGGGTCGTGTTGCAGCTATGTACGCACGAAGGTCCGGAGCCCTTCGCAATCCTAGCCAGGCTTTGGCCCGAACTCGATCCAAAACCTCCCAACCTCCAGGACGACCCTGTGCCAGAGGGCATCCGCGCCTACGCCGGCTTTGACGGCCTTCTAGACCAGGATGCCACGCAGGAGGCCTGGGAGATCAGGAGTAGAAGTAGAGTGTAGGACGTACCGGTAGTGTGGTAGTCACGTCTCGCCACAGGCTCCCCATGCTAGCCACACGCGGATTCAAGCAGCAAGTGGGGCTGTTTTTTGAGGCTTTGCCCGTCAGCATTTCATGGACGTGTGCTTCCAGCTTTGGAATGCCTGCTTACCCGACGCTAAGAGAAGACACTACAACAACAGTGAACCGAGTGCCTCCGTTACGGACCAATGTCTTGTCATTCTGTGCCCTCTGTCGCCCATGTGCTTCAGGATGTTTTCCAGGCTGCTGGAAAGGAAGCTGTGGACGGAGTTCTGCTTCTTGGTGGCATTGGGAAGCCCCCAGCAGTGTCCACGAAATGTCGTACTGCCGCCCTGGAACAACCGCTTGAACGAAGCTGCATGAATGGCATGGGAAATGCAGTGGTTCAGAGATCGATAAGCTTATACTGCCTTTCAGCGAGCCCGGGGACTGTAGACTCAAAGACTCGCACTGGGCTGCATATCTACCCTCAGTTCGGAAGGCTGTAGCCCGGGCTGGCCCAGGTTTGGCCTCAACGCGGCCATCATGGCATACGGCCAGACCTCTACAGGGAAGACGCATACCATGGTTGGCGAGCCTTGATGACATCAGGATGATGATGAAGACTGTGAAGATGACGGTGGGGTGGTGGTGGTGACAAGCGATGACGCTGGGAATGATGCTGATGATGGACGTCCAAATGCTTTCGCGACATCTGATGTCTAGTTGGTCTCGTGGTTGATCGGATATCACGTCGATATCATTAAATATCCCACCCGGAAGCACAAAGCCACAGAACAGTTCATTGCAGCCTTCACTTCCGGAAACGAAAGCCATCTTATCACTGTCTCTCGGAAAGTTAGACTCTGGCCTGGCAGCCCAGCTCGCTCTGTTCACGTAATGTTAACGGATGTGCTTGCAAAAGCGATTCCGGAAGAAGGGATTCGGCTTGGTCTGAAATTTACAAAGGGCCGCCAGATGCTTCTACCAAGCCTTGAAAGTTAGAGAAAGCCCGATGCAGAGTCAAGTTCTGGTCAGGTTGCCAGGTTCTTGTCCCAGACCGATGGAACGTTTAGAGTTGGCAAGGTGCCAGATGTAGAAGGAACTGAGTGTGCAGCTTGCTAGTTTGTGAGCGCACCATGTAGGACGAAGTTTTTGGCCATGTGCACTATCAGCACGCAAAGGGTCACATGCAAGCTCTGGAGAGTGGCATCGTTTTTTGCACGCAAAGTTGTCCAGCATTCAGGAACAGTCTTGCTCCAGCAATCGGAAGAAACCCGACTGCTGCTGCTGTGCCTAGACAAAAGAAACATGTCATCATTGCGTGGTTCTGATTTCAAGCACGCACGTCGTGTTTCAGAAGCCCGCACGTGTTTCAGAAGCCCTCGACCACCCTTGCTCTGACAGTCTCGTTGCTTTTGAGTGTTGTTGATAGGACGCGTGGAGATCATGTTGTCTTACGCATCCATTCATCTTGCGAAAACGATCTGGTGCATCACAGCTTCAACAGTTTGACGACCTCTACCTCAATGCTTCAGTTTTCTTCAACAAAGTTACTGTTCCTCAGCTGTTGCTGCATGCGCGTTCTCTAAAGCACAAGCATGCACACGCCCGCCAGTGCTTCGGAGGCTCCGCATGCTTCCCGATGTGCCTTTTGTGTCCGCGCGCTTAAGCTCAGGATCGAAATCGACCAGGCCTTTGTCTTAAGGCTCTTTGGGAGGAACATGCTTGTGGTAGGTTTTGTGCTTCGACCCTTCTTGTGGGTTATGTACTTGATGGATTCTTCTTGCGGTTGGTCTGGGGTATCCCGTGCTGAGCTCAACCTCGGCAAGGCCGTGCATGCCATCCCGCCCAAACTGTTCGAGGGTTTTACGGCTCAGGGTGTGGGGCATGCCCCCTGAAGTTCCTGTGCGTGCTGGAGGCAGCTGGACATCTCTTTTCCGAGGCTGCCCTGTCTGGATCGCAGATCGAGGCCCGATGTCCGTAAAGCTAAGTACTGTACGTTTGCAATTTAGGTCATTTAGGTTGCATTGCTTGCATATCTCTTGATGCTTTCGGGGTCGGCAAGTCATGAAGAAGGACCCAGGTTCACTCGAAGCAAGCCCTTTTAGCAAGCCTCGGGAATGTGCGCAGGGCACATTGCGTGAGCCCCAGGTTCAGGCATCGTTCCTGCAGCTCTACCTGAACCACATTACTGACCTCCTGGCGTCGCGGTCGGGAGTAAAGTTCTGCATGTGGAGGAAAAATAGGGGTGTTTCTCTTTTGTCTATCGAAGGCTTGTCGAGTCAGTGTCAGAGAGGGTTCATTGGCCCAGAGCGTATTGGCCTAGAGCTGACCTTGGAATAAAACTCTCCGAGTGAGGCTCTACTTGGCTCAGGTGCCTGATGGCCATGAGCGGTCACTGAAGCTGAGGGAGGTGGTGGGTGAGGAGGGGACTGACACGAAAGTGGAAGGTCTTTCGGAAAGGCCCCTGGGCAGGGTTCGGGGCAAAAAAAGAAGGTTTTTGATTTAGGAAGTTTAGGGGAACCAAACTCCGCCAACCCTCCAACTAAACTCGCAGTGTAAGTCAAGAACTCTTGAGGTCCTAAAGCCGTCCAGCCTTCTGCAGCCATTTTGCTATCGCATGCAAGTGCTGTTTCGGCATCGGGATGAACGTGGGCAGGAAGACTCATGAATCGACACCCCTAAGTGTGAAGTGCTCCCCTGTCACCAGATTGGTGCAGTCGATGGACGATGTGGCCGCAGTCCTGGAGGTGTCCACGGATCTCGAATGGTCCTACATCCTCCCTAAAGCTTCTTCAGACTAGCTTTTCGCCGGCTGTGAAGAATTCTGCCTAGCCAGCCCATCTCGAAAGCAAAAACATGTGTAGTTTCTCCGTCCAGAGGAGGGCAACCGCCGGCGGCAGCAGGCCTGCACGGCTCTGAATGCCAGTTCCAGCCGCTCCCATGCGGTGCTGACCCTTGGCGACAGCCCTTGAGTGTTTTTGGACCTGCCCACAAGTTACAAGCCGCCACGCACCATTAGGCTCTTGCTCTTCCTTCCTGGTTCTTGGAGCCCTCGACCCTACATGTGCGCCACAGACGCCGAATGGACAGCTTGCAGGCGGCAATTAGGCTTTGCATCCCAGGATCCTGAATGTCACCCTCTGGACGGGGAGATGCGAGAGATCCGAGGAGGAAGAGGAGGTGCCCTTGGAGAGTCCAAGGGCTCAGAGGGTTCTCTGCAGGAGTAGGAGTTGAAGCAGGCTGCAGGGCATTTCGTGCGCCTTGTAGTTGTTCAGGGTTCGTCGTCCTCAGGCTTGTAGTTGGTGTCTACAATTCTTGCGTCCGAAGAGCTTAAGGGTCTGAGACATCTGGGAGTTAGGGGCTTCGCATCTTTAGTCTCTGGGGCCCCCGAGAAGGCCAAAAGCCTAGATGCGCCATCAGGTCTGAACAATCCGAACTGGCCCAGGAGCCAAAGAAACTTCGAAGCCCTGACCAAATTTGCAGCCCTCAACCCCAAAACCCACGACTCATCCAGGGTGGGGAGGCCGAGGCCACCCAGGCGAAGCTCCTCGGTGCTTTCCAGGAGCAGGGCTTCGGGTTTCCTTCCGGTCTCGAATTCTTAGAGGGAACCGGCCCCTTTGGAGTTTCCACTCATATGCCTCATATGCCTCGGCATCGCACCCCGAGGCTGTACCTTGTGGATCTGGCAGGCAGCGAGCGCGTGAAAGACTCGTGTGCCGCTGGGATCGCTCAAGGACACAGACTCAAGATGGAAGTCTGACTCCCTAAACTCCACACCTTCGCGGTCTTGGCGGGTAGTCTAAGCACTTGCCATCTGTCAGAGCTGCAGTTAATGATCCGGAGGTTTGTGTTCCTTCTGTTCAGCATTGGGTTTCGGGCGCGGCCTTTGTCGGAATAGAAAGAGCTTGGAATTTCGCAGCCCTACGACTCTAACTGAAACCCTCGTACTGGCAAGGCGACGGGCGATCGCTTCACCGAGGCAGTGCACATTAACAAGTCACTGTTCGCCCTACAGGGGGCGCCTGGGGTCTGCAGATATCAGTAATGAAATTTCTTTGGGAAGCAGGTGGGTTGCATGTTTTGCGGTTTTGGTTTCGCACGAACACCCACCCGGCAACGCCGACCCGTAAGCCATGCTGCAAATCAAGGCTCCGTTTTTCAGATGCTTCCCAGGTGGTTGCTGCCCTGGCTGACGGCAAGCCACACATCCCTTTCCGGAACGACCCACTTACACAGCTGCCCAGCGGCATTGGCTGCATGAAGCATTTCGTGCCGGGTGGGACTTGCCGGCATTCGATATTTGTTTGCTGACGTGGTATGTACTTCGTTATCATGTGAAGTGCTTGTGTGCTCTCTCGGCTGCGGGATTGAGTTCGGGCGAAGTGCAACTCGCACGCGATTTTGGTAGAGCTTCTCTAGCAGAGTATGGCTAGCAGTATGACTCTGCCAACTCTTAGTCTGTAAAGTAAAGTCCTCTGAAATGGGGTAAGACAGGCACCGCAGTGGGACCTTAGCCGGAACGGAGCGGAACGGCGGAACGAACTCGGGAACAGAACTTAACGGAACGTACCACCCCGCGCGAACTTTCCCCGATTTGTCCTTGAGACTCTTATTTTTTGCTGCCTGCTGGGTTGCACAGCTGGGTTCATCTTACTTCATCCGTGAACCCGAGGTTGCTGCGACCAGCATTGGGTGGGACTCGCTGCCACGAGTTCAGCTGATCGTCTTAGGCGGTATGTGGCGGTATCGTTCTGACAACACCCAACTTTTTCGCGCTCTTACGAACGCAGTCCTCTTCGTGCACAGCGTCCTTTTTGTGCAGCATGTGACCAGACTAGTGACCAGACCAGACCAAGAGTGGTTCTTTGTCTAGCCATCCAAAGCGGAAGCCTGTTCAAAGGAACTGCTGCACCACGCTGGTGGCCACGGTTTCTCCAGCCCAGAAGCTTCGGGGCAGCTTTTAGACTTGATGCTGAGACGAACACACAGCATACAGGTTTACGAAGATGTTGGAGCTGGGGACGAGCATCGAGAGGGTGTCGTAAGAACTGCAGGTTGCCGAAACGTACCTGTAGTTGCGGTTCACTGTGCCGACGGTGTCACCCTCCACACAATGTATGCCATTCAGATACGTGTGGAAGCGTGGGTCAGCCATGGTCAGACAGGCATTCGCGCGAGTCGGAGGGCACCCTGAACTTCGCATCCAGCTGCCGTCGGATCAGGGGTGAGGCTGGCTGTTATCACGTTGCCCGCCTACTACTCATTTAGGAACATCCGGCCATGCACAGATCACAAACGTTGAGCTTTGCACTCGTCCAACATGCAGTCACGCCGGCCTCATGCATACCGACGGCCGAATCCTGAAGTCATCCTCTGTCCAAAGCCATCGCAAGCCAGCAAGACCCTAGGATGTGAGACTGCGCACCCTTGTCAGGTCTTCGTGCGCCTTGGGATTGTTCAATCAAGACTTGTCGTTGGAGTGTAGCAAAGGGACAGCACCTGAAGTTGTGTCCTTCACACAAAGCTACCTAGCTACGCGGGAGGCAAAAATGTTATCAATGCAGCATGCCTGTTGCACGCCCGAACCCAAACCCCAAGGTCACTGCCGGTGGCACAAAAAGGTCACTGCGAAGCGAAGCCTCCCCGGAGCAGCCGAGGAATTCCGTCAAACGCCCGAGACCTTGGGAGTCGGCGCCCAAGGCCAAGGACCCTTTGTGAGAAGGATGGGGATGTATTGTTCCTGAGGCTCCTTAAAACTTAGACATCCTGCAGGAGGAGGCGGAGGAGGTGCCAGAGTGTCCCTGGGCCTCCTTAGCCACGCTGGATGCTGCTTGGGTGCTGTTGGAGGGCACCAAGAGCCATCGAGGATGTGATGACGTGTTGTTTTTATTTTTGTTTTTGGTGCTGTTGTTCACACTTTGTGCGTTTATGGTGGCATGCTGGGCTTTGGGAGCATTAGAGCGTGGTTGTTGGCTTTCGGGCTGTGGTGCTTGGGCTTCATGGCTTTCTCGACGCAGCAAGTTTTTTGGATTTCGGAAGTTACGGATTATGCTTTTGTTTTGGAGTTTGGAGGTTTGTGGCCTACCTGTCTTTGAGCATGGGAGGGTGGGAGCTAGGGCATTGAGTTGATGAAGTCAGCATGCTGCTTCAGTGAACTGCAATACTACTGCAATCAAGTGAAGGCCCTGCCACAAGACCCTAAAAAATCACAACAGCAAGTCCGAAGACTGCGCTTCCGAGGCAGCCTCCATGACAGAGTCGACGTTGCTGGATACGCCAGCAGGCCGAACGCGGTTTGCTGAAAGTTTGCTGTCTTGCCGTGCAATCGAGAAACTCTGTTACTGAGGCTCAGGCCTTTCTGGTAACCAGGCTCATGCACTGAGTAAGTCCCGCATGCGTTGATTGTATTGGGAGCATTTCCGACATGGTTTCGTGTTTTCTGCCAAAGCTCCCTTGGGAGATGGTGTTTCGCCGCAGCAATCGGGGCCCCCTTGGCCTTTACAGGTTAATGCAGCTGAGACGACTCGGGCAGTCATTCCAATACATCCGGGATGAAGGGGTGTGTAGCTAGGCGCTCTGACAGAAGCTACTACGTCCCAAAGTCTTGTGATGGGTTGTGTATGTCGGTCGAGACACAAGTGTTAGGGAATGGCTGCAGCAAGGCTTTTGAGTAGACACCTGGCCACCGAACGCAAGCTCCGAAGCGCCCCACAGGCCAAATCCACGTGCTTACCTGCGGCCCTGCTGATGGTGAGGCCGGGTGCTATGCGCCGGCGCGTTGTATTTAAAACTCGGGCCTACATTCACAGTACCCATCTCGTTGGGTCGTTGGGTGAGGTTCTACAATCCTTTATGGTGATGACTTGTGTGAAACACCGGGGCTGTCGGGGAATTAAGTTGCCTTGTGATGTCGATGCGTGAAACGCACGCTGCAGCGTCGAAGGCAGATTGCGTTGCAGGCAGTGCTGCTCTTGCACGGCTGCCCTTCAGATGCAACCACCTGGAAGTGCCTCGGCTTGCGGTGTGAGGAGACGGGCAAGGGCGAGATTCGCTTCCAGCGGACCACAGAGAGTCAATGGTTCATCGGATGTTGAAAGAAAAGTGACGCTGCATACCTTGAGCAGCCTCGTCAAGAAGCGGGGTTGCTTTGTTGATTGGGCCAGCCCAGCTTAGGTGGCTTTTCCCAGCCTTGATCTACAACAAGTACCGCGCCATCGCCACGAGCTCAGCTCTACACTCGAATCTAGACTGTAAGCCCCGAAAAGGCCCGCACCTAACTCGCACTAGAATGCACTGTGGGGCTGTGTGGACCTTTGCCCGAGGCCATCGACATGCCTGGTTGCGGCAGCTCCCCTGGCACAAAGCTCAGCAGCCGCTCAGAGTTCAACGCGGCCAAGGCTCCAAGAGCTTCGAAGCACGTTGAGACCCCCGCCGGCCATACCCGTCTGAGCCACCTTAACTTATCGAAAATTGACCGGCAGTCCAGAAGCCCGAGAACGAACCAGAGTTTGGAGCCTGCGAACTTGGAGGACCTCTCCAAACCAGCCTACCAATAGCCCAAAGTTCCTTCAAGCACTCACCATAGGGCGGTCCACTGGACATCGCCTGTGCCGTATTGGATGCCCTGGGCATCGCCAAAGCTGCTGTGGTCGGCTATGTGGCGCGGCTGCTTTTTGGGTTTGTGATGGTTTGTGGGCGTTGGGCTTGGATGTCTTGGGCAGTCCACATAATTCTTACCACGAAGCTGTTGTGAGTGGTGGAAAACTAACCCTGTTCTCTTTGTCTAGCAAGACGACCCAGAGGACTGGGGAGCGGGCATTGTGCTGTCCATGGGCCTGAAAAAAAAGCGCCCCGGCTCCACAGCGTTGAAGAGGGCTCGACTTGGGGTGGATGAAAATTCATGAAAATTCCGAGCAAAGGATATGAAAGCCAGCGGCCTTGGCTTTGGGCTCTGGGGTCTTGTTCCGGTGTGGTCTTTAGGGATCTTGAATTGCGGGGCTAGTTGGGGCTTCATTTTCGAGGGCTCGCGGAAGTGAACGGGTCGGAGGGTTTCCGGACGTTTCCAGGTTGTCCGGGCGGGCCGACGCCTTGAAACCAAGGAGTCGGGTCAGCAAGCTGATCTCGTTCCATCCGTCCTACACGCCTCCGAAGGGCAACTCGCCTGGGAGCATTTAGAGTTGAGTGTAAGGGAATGGCATAGGGTGCTGCAGCCTTCCCGAATCGCAGAGGGACGCCACCGCCAACTGTCGCAACCGCCCAGTATCTAGTGGCAGAGGATTGAAGCTTTGCAGTTGGAAGGTGAGAACCTCAGTGCCATGTCAGTTCCGGTTCTCGTCCTTTGGGTGAAGGCAAGGAGTTCTTGGTCCAAACAGTGGGTGGAGGGTTGGGGAGAGCTCAGTTTCTTGGGCGGAAAGAATGGGGGCTTTAGGTTGTCATCGTGAAGCCTAATGACTGATGGGGCATCGGAAGAACTACCGCTGCTTTTTGGTACGCTAAAATCATGCATTCGTTGGAAGGGGAGGTGGGGGGCGGGGGAGCGAGCTTGAGGGTATCATACGCGAAGAATAAGAATAAGACCGGTGGGCAGGAGGACCAGTTCCACAACCTCACCAAGTGGCGGAAGAACTTTGAGGCACGGGGCAGCTTCTGGGCTTGCGGTATTGTGCTTCCTTTCGAATGTAAGAACTCAAAAAAATTCTGCAGCGTGGTGTGGCGATGAACTTTCTGAATCGCGGGGATTATATATACTGCCAGTATGCATGGTGACATGGTGCAAGCTTCACCTAGCCAACGTGCAGACATGAAACAAGTTACCCGAGCTTGATTGAAATCGGCAAGATTTCTGCGTGATATTTCCGCCCATGTCGTGGGCAAGTCTGTGAGGGCTGCAGGCTTGGTCCACGGAATTGTTCGGAGTTTAGGCCTTCCACCACCAAAGCCCGACGCAGTGCAACAAGGAGTTTGTGGAGTCCAACTCTTAGAGGGTGTTTGGTTCGGCATTGGATCTACGCTATCTCATGGGTGGGACGGGGCCAGAGGCTTTCCATTATTCTGGAAAATTTCGATATTGTATGGCCGTGGGTCTGGATTGTGGCCTCGCAGGGGGTGGCAGATCAGGGGCAAATGGTTTTGTTAAGCGAAGTAGCATGCAACCGGCTGTTGCTGCAGACGCCAACCCCAAATACGCCAAAGCTCACTTGATGAACGAATTGACTGCTTTGTGCCCTTTGCTGCTGCAGAGAGTGTAGACTTTGACTTTGCAGTTTGGCCGTAAGACTTCACGCACCTTCAATGGAAATTCCTCTTCCGGGGAGGGACCCCAACGGTGTCCTCATTGAGCTAGAAAAGCGACTCAGTCGTGTTGTGAATTCAATCTCCAGGCGCTGCCGGCCGGAAAGCGAGAGCTCGAGGCAGGAGCCCAGAAACTTCCAATTCCCCGAACCACCGGGCAACAAGAGAAACACGAACTCTAGGCCACGAACCGCTTGCCGCACGGCTTCAGCTGGGCAGGTGGCACGACACGCCTCTATACGCACAATCCAAGTTTGCTCTGGACACACCCCTGAGCCTCGCTCCCTCACAAAGATCCGAGCTAGGGCAGCTAGGGTTGCACATTTGGGCAAGAAGGTTCATGTCATGGGCTTTAGAGTTGAACCTGTGCCTATCGGTTCTCAGCCATGGGCCAAAGCTCTTTGATGCCCTGAGGTGTACACTTTGGGATCTCGGTGGAAGCCCGGGATGTCGCTAGGTGCCCTCCTGTGCAGGGGTTGTAGGGGCATTGTATGGCATTGGAAGTTCCCGGGCCTCGGATGATTTTGCAAGCCTCACTTTGGACTTGTGTGAGTTCCATGATGGGAGGTTGCTGGAAGTGCCGTAAGAGAGGGCCCCTGAATCTCAGTCGGCGCTGGCAAACTGTTTGTAAGTGAGGAGGGTAGCTGCCACGGCTTGGCTGTGCTTGTTCGGACAAAAACGGATTTTGTGGTGAGCCCCGGGTTGCCATAGCCACAGTCCCTGCTTGACCGAGCAGCCCTCGCGGCAGAGGAAGGTTCATGTTTATGGACTTTTCAGGAATGTTCTAGTCTTGGGATTTTCAGATGGGTTCAGTGTCTTTGTCCAGGTGGCGACAAGCAGCTGGGACCCCAACTGCAGCGTCGAATCGTGTCTTTCCTGGCCGGCGAGGCCTCGCAACAGCTGAGTGTTGGAGTGATACCTTATGGACTTATGGCTGCTGCGCCATGTGCTTGTTGTCCTGGCAAGTTGAGGACTTTCGGGCTAAGTGGCTTTGGTCGGGAAGTGGGATGTGGTATAGCATCTAGTGATGGGGGCACTCTGTATAAATGCCTAAAACCCACAAACGCGCTTCTTGCATTCCTGACAAAAACTACTTCTGCCAAGGAGTTTTCGAAGTAGTTGCTGCAAGGGAGGTTGGAACGTAGGGCTTCTTGTGGCAAAGGGTTTCCGGCTTTGGGGCTTCAAAGGGTTTAGTTTGAGTTTGGATAGGTGGTAAAGTGTGTAGCACCTCAGAGGGACTTTGGGCTTCGGAGTTGCCCTTGCGCGAAGGCCCCGGATGAAGCCGTCGGTGTCGGCTTAGAGAAACGCCTCGAGGCCAAAGGTGCGACCACGGCTGGTGCCTGGGACCTCAAGGTGTTGAGTTTCCCCTTTCCGCAGCGATTTGTCGGTCTCCAGGGGTGTCCTTAGCCTGCAAGGCGTTTGGGTATGTTCATGTTGGGAAGCTAAGCAACAACTCCATCTAGAACGTGAAAGCTACGGGGTTTGCATGGCTTGAACCCTGAGGCAAAAAACCTCCAAACACATTCATATCATTTCGGAATATTCCATTTCTGCAGAAATCCAACATGTCGACAGGAACTTCTGCAAGTTTGTGGTGTGAATCTCCTACTCATCCATTTGCAGACCCTATCATTTGCATGATATGCAAAGTTGACGCAGTGGGATGTTCCATGAGGACTCCCCATACAAAGTGTCACGTGAAGTTAGTACTCCAAACGAACCCGCCCCCCCTTGCACCTGTGTGGGAATAGCAGGAATGCAAGCGTCCTGATGCCCCTGCTGATGCCCGCAAAATTATGGGGGTTCCCGTTTGAACAGAAGGTGCGGCTCCTGTGCTTGTGGAAAGCAAGCGAGCGTACTGCTTAAAAAAGAGGTTGCAAAGTACATCTCCTTGCCGTTTTGCATCCCGCCCTGCGTCCCGTTTCGTGGGGATCCCGTATGCTACCCATAACTTGTGAGGCTTTCTGGTGTCTGGGCTTTGGCGACGTTTCAACCCAGACCTTGCTGTCACTGCCAGGGAAGCTGGTGGTGCACGCCCAGAATGTTGTGGTCGCGGATGCTCTCGACAATGCTGGGGAGGTGGCGGCTGCAATCGCTTGTTTAGGCTGGCTCGGTTGACAAAAAAGGTCCTGGTCAACTTAGCTCAGCTCATTGTAACCCATTGTTGCTGTTACATGCTCTGACTGTGGACGAAACCCGACGCAGTGCAGGTGGCCAGGGCTCTGCGTGAAGTGGAGGCCTTTGTCGCGCTTGTGTTGGGTTGGGGGGGGGGGGGGGGGGGGGGGGATTCCGGGCTCGGCTTGGAGTTGGGGAGATGCTGAATCTCAAATGTCAGGTGAGGGGCCTGGGAGCCTGGGATGTGACATTTTCGTGTGCACCTTTACGCATGAGCCAGCTTCTCCAGCAAACACTCAGGGAGACAGGAAGCGCTCCGAACATGAAGTCATGTCACCTGGAGCAAGGACCCCCGCAAGCTGGCCATCTCTGAGTTCCGACAGTTGTGGAGACCTGGCACAGGGATGGGGGATCTTCGATAACTATGGCACGGGGTTGTCAGTTTAACATGGAGGCTTGGGTTCAATGGACACCCAGTTGGCCTGGTTGGCTTGTTTGGGAATGTTCTTGGCCCTAAGCCGAATGGATCGAAATAAGGGCTGTTTTTGTGTGGTTTTGGGACATTGAGTGGACTTGTTGTTGCTGAGTGGACTTGGTGGGCTTTGTGTTGATTTGGCCGGCGGCAATTTTGAGGGGGGGGATAAGAGGGGTGGGTTCTGCAGGTGTTTTGGGTCAAGATGCCTCCAAGGTCCATTAGAAGTTTCGCTTCCGCATGGTCGTGTGCAGGGTTAGAGCTTAGAATGCGAGAACTCGTCCGAAAAAAGGTAGAATTAATCAGCTGCTGTCACAGTCAGTGGAGAGAAACTCTGTGCGCCCTTGCTTTCGTCACATCGGGAAGTACATGGTGACTTGCACAGTGTGCAAGCAGCGGCACGAAGCTCAAAGAGAGCATGCGCTAGCTCCTGCACGCGCCCTTGCCCCAAGCCAACAAGGCTGCAGGTCTTCCTGCGAGCATGTTGAGAACGCAGTCCTGCTTGCACTTCTGTCATGATTTGAGGCCGTGCCGGGGGTGGGGGTGGGGTTTTGCTTCGCACTGGAGATAACAGATACGGAAACCCAGGACGACAGGCAAGCTGCCAGCGCTCTACTCAGAGCGCCTCGCTGGCTCATCCGCCTCCTCCGCCAGCCTCTTCGGAGCGCTGCCGGACATGAGCCCGGAGGCCTATGCCAGAGCATTTGGTCCTTACACACTCTTAGGTTTTGTTCTTGCGTGCGCCTTGTGTTCTCGTCGTTTGTTTTCGCATTTGGTACAACATTGTACGACCTTGCGCATGGCACCGCGCAGGCCGGGCTGGCAAGCCCTCTAGTTCATACTTACGGCAAACCCACCCGCGCTCATGCTGCAAGACTTCGCCGATGACTGGTTCGAACAAGTTTGGGAGACTCACGGCTTTCGTGTAGCAGAAGCACAGTTCCAGTCCATTCTTTATGGTAGAACCCCAGCTTCTGTCTGGGCTGTTGTGCCAGCCAGCGCCTGCCGAAACAAAAGCAAACATCAGTCATCAGCCACCAGACCCCCCCAAAGTGCAAACACTTGCAGTGACCAACTCCTTGATGGAAGAGAAAAAGAACCGAAACCTTTTCGGAGGCGCTCAGCGACCCAAGTGCGTTGGTGGAGGCTCAGCAAGCGCCCGTTGAGGGTACTGAGGGTATAGGGCTTCGGAAGTGGCCAACCGAGCCCGCGGTCTTTCGGGCAATGTCCGTATCCAGATCTCTCACCGTCTCCTTGCAGAAAATGCAGTTCGGGAGTAGCCCCGCCTCCCCGCCCCCAAAGCCGGAGCTTGAAACGAGGCTGGACTTTGGACATCTGCCCCTCAGGGTTGGGAGCAGATGCACAGCAAGCCCCGGTAGCCTGGCTAAACCAGTTGCCCTTGTCGTGGTGGGTGTTTAAGTTTATTCTTTGTTGCCTGTTTGCGTGGGCACCCGCCCGGACACCAATCCGTGCAGTAACTGTCTGAGCAATTCGCCCCACGAAAAAGACATGTGCGCTGCAGTGCTGTTTAACGGTACCCCCCGGGCTTTCTTGCTGTGCGACAAGTCTTGTGGGTTTCTTGCAATTTGTGGTGCGGGGTGGGGGGGGGTGGCTGAGGGAGCTACTGGGGACCGAGCGACCGAGTTTGCCAAGGTATGCCGCAGGCCGGCGCGTGCTGGTGCGGGGTGCTGTCAAAACCAAGCCCTCAGATCCGGACTTCATGGCCTTGTCGGACCAGGGTTTGTTTTAGAGATAAGGTGGCCCGGCCCCATTAAGTGGTCTTGTGGTTTCGGATCCCGAGCTTGAGAGATGGTGCCGGGCCTTCGTCGCCTCGAGCTTTGGGCTTGGGGACCCACGACCCGCGGCAGCACGCCCTGAAACACCCAAGCCCATACTCAGGCCGATGAGCCCTGTTGCCTGAAGAATGAACCCCGGACTCACAGAAGCCCTGCAGAAGAAGCAGAGATGAGCTCCCAAAAGGTGCAATGGACACCTTCTGCCAGTAGTGATGTCATAGCGCCTAGCCTGGGTTGTCGGGTTGTCGAGTGGAAGGACAAAGGCTCCGACCGCACCACCTTCCGGGCGATCCTTAGGGGCAGAGCCAAGGGGAAGCCGGACGCCCGTGCCCACAGTCTTTTCGAGGGAAGTCAGGGAAGTTCGGGGAAGTTCGGTGCAGGGTGTCCAAGAGGGATGAAGGGGGGACTGGCCCGTTTGGAGGTTGCTCAGGTGTCATTGCTCATATGGCTCATGATCAGGGCGACTCAAGTAAACACCTATTGTGCAGGTGAGCAAAGGATGGCAAGGAGAGGTGCGCGCTAGACATCGCTAGACCAAAGGACACCCTGCTGGTTGATGTGGATGCCTCCGGCGGCGAGGCGCGTCAGCGTCTCGGATCTCACTACTGTATGACCTGTATGTGGGTCACCTGAGGCAAAAGGGTTTTGCAGAGCTTGTGCTGTTCCCTCTCAGGCACTAAGGTAGAGGGGCAAAGAAGCCTTCTGCAATTTCACAATGGCAGGCCATTCTTCGGACAAGCTCCCCACTTGTAGAACTTGTTTCTCACCATCAACGTCAGTCATGCCCCATGCCCCGTCAACCTGGCCAAAAACCCCTAAAGCGCCCCAAGCCCGTTCAGCCTCTTTCGAGCCGAGGCTGGAGGTGCCAAAGGCAGAGGTGCTCCGGTTTGGGTTGAAGGGGAATGTCGGAGTGAGGCTCTCAGTCGAAGTTTTGTTGGAGCGCCTGTGCATTGCGGCCTCATCCTGAACCATCGAATGCCATGAGACAACTGCAGACCTTGAGAGCGAACCCTGCAAGGTGCTACGCCTCAACCAGCCGCACCGCTTCGCCACGAGCGGCAAGCACCTGCTCTTGGAGGTAGGGGCGGGGAATGTTCGAGATCTGGGCCAATTGGGCTGTGTCTTCACTTACTACTATAAGGCCTGAGCCTACTTGCTAAGAAAGCGAAGCAACAGATAGAAGGTCCGTTCTTGACAGAAGGGATTCCTCAAGAGAAAGTATTCCTTCAAGACCCAACAGGGAGCCCATTCGAGAAACAGCCTCCCAAGCCGGCAAGTTATGTCTGCTCCCAAAACTGCCAGACATTGAAACTCGCACATCCTCGTCGTACACCTTGAGCCCCTGTTTGTCAAGCTGTGTCATGTCCAGGATGGCTTAAAGTGCGACTACTCATCCCCACTTATGCGGGCCAAGCTGTGTGAGATCGCCCTGGCGCTGGATCCCATCGTCCAGCTTCCTGGCTCCGTTGGGCGGTGCCAGTTCCCGCCGCAGCTTTTGGGATGTGTCTGAGGGGTTTGCCAAGGGCGCCTTTCCCCAAACACATTGTGCCTCGACCCGAAGCCTCTCAACGTCGCTCAGCGCTGCTCAGGCAGCTGGATTTCAACAACGCCGACGCTGGCCAGGCCTTGCAGCTGAAGGCGGTGGAGGTGATTCGGAAGTGCCTCGTGCCTCGACGCTGCAGATGAAGCTTCCATGTCAAAAAGCTTCAAGGTCACCTCGCCTGAGTCGAAAACGCGCAAGCCCTGAGTCAGAAACGCCCTGGACCCGAGTCGAAAACAGAGAGCACCCCTCCAGAGAAAAGACCGGACACATGTCTGCCAGATTAAAAGTTTGGGACCCGATATTCTCTAAGAGAAACCTTGGTCGGACGAGTGGGCCCTCGGGTGCGGGAATGTTATCCCGTCGATAGGACAGCCTGCGCAATGGAGCACCAGTTGGGGGTCCAAGTTGTCGGCTCGCCTAGCTACGGGCCTTCAGAATTGCAAGGACCCATACTTTGGACAGCAACTAGAGCCTTGATGCAGAGATCAAGGCCCTGATAAGAACTGCTGATCGGTTTCGGTTTCAGGGGTTTAGGCACAGGGGGTTTATCGGGCTTTCGGGTTCCAGGGTTTTGGTTCCGGCTCTCCCGACTCGACGGTCGCCCCAAGGACATCATCACGTTTCAGAAGGGCCTGGATCGGGGGCGCTCCTGTGCAAAGGAGGACGATGTGGCGCGCTCTTGCAAGCAAGTAGTCCAGGTTGGTGACAGGGAACTTGGGATTTGTTGTCCAGGTTTTCTGTCAAGTTGTGGATGCATGGTAGTGGTGTTCCAGTATGTTGAATCCGGAACCAGAAATTCGGTTAGCTGCCAGGTGCCTCCCCATCCCTCTCGAGGCAAGACAGAAGAAGAAGCGGAAGAAAAATACCAAGAAGAAGACGAAGAAGAAGACGAAGAAGAAGACGAAGAAGAAGACGAAGAAGAAGAATAAGAAGAATAAGAATAAGAAGAAGACGAAGAAGACGAAGAATAATAATGAGAAGAAGATGAAGAATAAGAAGAAGAAGAATAATAAGAAGAACAAGAATGAGAAGAATAAGAAGAATAAGAATAATAATAAGAAGAAGAAGGCAAATAAGGAGAAGCAGAAGAATAGGAAGCAGACGAAGAAGCGGGGGCGCACTGGGTGGGCGCTGCAGAGCGAAGGAAGAAAGGAAAGAAAGGAAAGAAAGGAAAGAAAGGAAAGAACGGAAAGAAAGGAAAGAAAGGAAAGAAAGGAAAGAAAGGAAAGAAAGGAAAGAAAGGAAAGAAAGGAAAGAAAGGAAAGAAAGGAAAGAAAGGTAAGAAAGGAAAGAAAGGAAAGAAAGGAAAGAAAGGAAAGAAAGGAAAGAAAGGAAAGAAAGGAAAGACAGGAAAGAAAGGAAAGAAAGGAAAGAAAGGAAAGAAAGGAAAGAAAGGAAAGAAAGGAAAGAAAGGAAAGAAAGGAAAGAAAGGAAAGAAAGGAAAGAAAGGAAAGAAAGGAAAGAAAGGAAAGAAAGGAAAGAAAGGAAAGGAAGGAAAGGAAGCAAAGCAAGGAGAGAAGACTCAGAAAGGAAAGAACGCATAGAAAGCATAGAAAAAAAGGGAGAGCATAAGAAAGAAAGGAATAAGCGATGGTGTGGTCGAAGGTTCCAAGTGTGGGCCCTTGATTGAGTCCCTTGTTTTTGACCCTTGTCTACACTATGCATAATAAGTGATAAGGGCCCATACTTCGGATCCTTATAAACCAGGTTAAGGGACCATACTAAGGGCCCATGGTGACGACCTTAAATGTGAGGGAGTGAGCACGCGACAGAGAGACAGGTTGGGTTGCAGTATGCCCCCACTGATTCGGAGATCCTGCGTTCTTTGTAGCTAATCACTTCCCTGTACTCAAGATGAAGAACTGGCATCCTCCACCCGGCAATCACGAAAGCTAGCTTCTTGGAGCTCGCGAGAGTTGTCGTTTACAAGTCTTCTCTCTAGTGTGCAGCTGGGTCAACAAGCGACCCCGACCCTTAAGTGGTATGAAAATCAAAGAGATAAACGGCTGCGGAGGGGGGGGGGGTTGCCCCCCCCCCCCCCCCCCTTTTAGGGTCGCCTGAATTGATTTCTGCCCTCCCCCCCCCCCCCCCCCTCCCCCCCCCTCCCCCCCCCCTTTTCAGGCCCCCCCCCCTCTTGGTCAGGCTCAGCCGCGTTTCTAGCTTTCGTAGCCCAGATCTCAAGTTGGTTTTCGGGTGCATTCTTTCAATGTGTCCAGGGGATTGGGTCTTTCACTGTCGGGCCCGCAAGTGAAGTCAACTTTATAGTATATAGTCTGGCCTTACGCGCCCCTGCAGAAATGTCGAAATGTCGATGGGTAGGGATGGCTGGCTTAAGTATTCATACGGGTTTCCCTTGGTTTCCCCCCCGACAAAGGAAGATGGCTTGCCATGGCCAGGGACATTGTCACACGGTCTCGTCAACCATGGCGGGGTTCCTGTCACTCGGAAAACCTAGCAGGACCAGCCGCACCAAGGTAGACCTAGCGACACTGGCTCCGCAGGGTTTCAGGTGAAAGAAGGCATATTCGGCATGAACGAAGGCGCCTGAAGCTATGTGAGTTTTCAGCGAATAGCAACCTCAAGCCTGGACGCTAAGGCCCTGCCAAAGTACCCAAGCATCCTGGTATATCCTGGTCATGACCCTGCTTTGCGAAAGTGTGTACACTAAAAGGTCCTTTTGCCCTCCCATGCACACGGAATGATGTGCTGATTGACATCGAGATCCCATCTCTCTTATTACTTGCCCACGGCCATTACCCGAATGTGTCTAAAGGAGGAACGAATACGCAGCACATCCAACCATCAACATGCCTTTGGGAAGACACCACGTTATCTGCAGATTTCTTTCTTGCCCAGGTATCCTTTCTGCAACGCCCTTGGCATCGACCTGAAGTACAGGGGTGGTTACTCCTGGGGCGGCGTCAACCTCGGCGAGAAGGTTCGGAAATCGAAGTCCTCAGCGCGGTGACAGATGTTTCGTCTTAATTTTGCAGGCCTGGTGGCTGGAGTTCAGCTTTTGAAATGCCAGCAGCCCCAAAGACAGACAGACTTTGTAGGTTTGCGCAGAAAGCAGCCCCTGTGAATATGAGGCACCCAAAGGGGTTAGCAACTCGACAGCTGTGGTTTGCGAGAAGGCAGTTTTCCTGGTTTGCCTGCTTTTCCTGTGCCATTGAAGCGCCTCTGCTCAGCTCCAAGACTCCTGAGACCCCTTTGAGGCTCTGCAAGAGACTTTTTTCTGAGAGAACATGCACAGGCCGATGAGTCGGTGGAGGTGGCCGACAAGCCCGCGGCCAGGGCAGCAATGGGTTCTTTGTGTGTCAAAAGTCGAAGGCGGGCAAGTGCTCTCTTCAAGCACCCTTCCGAAAGACTGCTCAACCAGTTTATTTGTCTGCTGCATAGGACCGCAAATCATATCTTCTGCAAAGCCAACACCGAACCTGAAAATGCCCATCAACATGCTCGAGCACTGATCTTGCAGTTTTCTTTCTTGGTGTCTGAACCGATGTGGGTTGTGTTCTGGTTGCGTTCTGGTAGGGTCAGGTCATGCACAAGCACATCATGCAGTCCGCGTTTCATGGTCCCAGCACTTCCAACTGAACTCTGCCGACCTGTGTCCAAGATTTGTGGGTGGCAAGAAGTAGCTTGAAGTCTAAACAGTCCACTGCATGTGGGAAGCATGCCCGCTTGATCCGTTTTGAGGAGGAATTGTTCGCTGTGGGTTCAGCAGCTACAGCAATCAAGCGTTGGGATCTTCCTTCTTGCTTGGCCACTCCAGCAAGAAACCCCGTCATCTCTCGCCCAGGAGCGGCACCAGTGGCTGGAGCTAACGCTTCGCCCCTCCTTGACGACCTTCATCTGTGACCTGTGCCCTGTGCTGAAACTTAGCACCAGTAAAGTGTGAGAGCCTGCGTGGTCGTCTTGCCACTGCAGTAGCACAAACACAAGCATATGCGACTATGCGACTGATGGTTTTTTGTCTTCTGGTAGGTGGGTGGCAGATGCTGTGGGGAGTGCTGCACTTCGGTGGCCCATGGAGGAGGCGATCGAGAAGATCTTCTGAAATCGTAAGTTCAGACCAATGCGTCTGCTCTGAGACAAGATTAGATTCGCATTTGCAGTTGCGCGGTCAGCTCAAAGCACGTCGGGGCCCCCCTCAAAACCCTAGTCTGCCGAAGCGCTTCTATCAGGTTCAGGTGCTAGTTCGAAGTTGTGCTGGGAACTGGTTCTTTAGAGGCTTGGGAACAGTAGAGTAGTAGAGCTTTAGCTTTGGAGCAGCTGAAGGACTGTAGGGTTGACCTCGGACTGGCCCTAGGCTTGGAGACAACTGTTGAGAGATAGAGGGAGAGATCTGCAAGGCAATACAGCATGGGCTACTTCAGTGATCCCAAGCTCGGACATGTGGAAGGCTATCGTAGTCATCGTAATGCAAATATCTTGAAGGTTGAGCAGCTAAGGGTAGCGAAATAGTCTGCAAGGCATACCGAGATCGGATCTACCCCAATGGGACCTTCAACATTGGCCAGGCCTCTGTCGGGGGTGTTTCTGGTGCGTTCTGCTTGGTCATGCTCGTGGATCGGGGTGAATCACTTCCTTGGACCTTTGATTCATCGGGTTAAGGTTCGGTTGAATGGGATCAGGGTGGGGCGGTCAAGTGTCAACAGCGTGCCTCTGAGCTACAAGGTTTATGGCTCGGCTTGGCTGTTGTTTCGAATTGTCACGGGCCCATCCGTCGGCAGCTACTGTAGGCCCCATGCTTGCGACCCCCACGCTTGATCTTTGAACCTCAAACCCTCATCCTCAGCCCCCAACCCCCAAAATCCTGAGTCCTAACCCTGACCCGGTGCTGTGGCTGCAGCAGTCAAACCTGAGCATGTCTGAGCTAGGCTGGTGGTAAGTGTTTCCACTGTTGCCCCGTACAGTGCAAGCCCGAAACCCAAAGCCCCGTGGAACGGGAAGGTGCAGGTCGAGGAGTTGGAGAGGGACTTTGACCTTGCAGAGTGAGGGAGGCAGTGTGGCGTTGTTGTTAGTACTCAACAATTCGATGCCCGCCAGCCTGCAACGTTGTTCCACAGGCAACACAAGTTCACAGAGCAGACTTTTCAAAGACGGCGTTTGCAAGTGTGAGTTGTTTTGGGGCTTGATCCGAGATCGGTGACTGCGGGCCTGGATTCGTGTAGCTTTGCTGCGCCAGCTGCATTCAAGATGTGTGAGCGCAGCAAGCTTGACAACCGAGTGACCTCGCAAATCGCGAGCTGCTGGAGGCCCTAATCAGGTGGTGTGGATAGATCGTCAGATAGCAGCTATCTGAGAGGCCCCAGCAAGCTCGCACACATCCTCGTGCCAGCCAGCCGAAAGCTAGGCAAGGCACGGTTTGTTGGCAACGACTGCCAACCGCCGACGGCACCTGGGTGTGCAAAGTGCTGTGCCGGGCTGACATAGCTGACATTGATTGAGCTTTGCAAGACACCTCATTTGCTTAATGAAAGCACAAGTAAACCCCAGGACTCCGAACCACAAGATGGTGCCCCCCCCCCCCCCCCCCCCCCGCATTCGGGCTCCAGCATGCAGATGAGGGTACGATAGTAGCTGCATCTTTAGAGAGTCGGTGCCTCTGCTTTCCCGAGAATCCTCCCAAGAATGATGCGCTTTGGCTGTGTTTGGAGAAATCGCCATTCCTGGCTGGCACGCTTGTTGAGGGTGTCGGCCTGGGCCGCTAAGGACCTTGCGCTACAGCCGAACCTTCATTGATGTCGATGAAGGGGCAGCCAAGAACCCTTCTTGCCGAGCGAGCAGTGTTCCTCCAACTCGTCACGCGGTGGGAGCTGAAGATGACGAGGAGGTGCACAAGGGCCCCCAAGCCCCTCCAAAACCCCTTGCTCCTGAACTCTGCGGGTGCGGGCCCAGATCTCACTGGCATGATGCGTCGATGCAATGCACCTGTCTGATCGAATCTCCTTCGGCAGGTCCGAAAAAATTTGGCCAGCGTTTATGAGCGCATGGCCGAGTGGAACCCAGATCTGGCTTCCCAGGCCAAGGCGCACCAATCGGTTTTGGTACCTTCCGAGTGGTTTCAGTGGAGCAGGTTCCTATTTTGCTCCGCGATTGGCCTGTTCTGCAGGTTCCTTGTGCTCTTGTTCCGCTGTTCTTAGAACCTGAGGGGACTGAGCTGTACTTGCTGGGTTCGGTAACTTCCAGATTGAATTGTCGGTTTTTTTCCCGGCAGTTTTTGATGGATCGGTTCGGGGCTTGAGGCTTCCTTTGTAGTTCATTCTGCTTCCTGGGCTGGACTAGACAACATGCAGATTCGCACAGATTCACTACCCATGGTCTATTTCAGAAAGTGCCTGTGCAACAGCAGGCAGGCTTGGGAAGAGGTAGTGTGGCTGGATAGCCGGATCTTGCCAAGGCCTTCTTGCTGCACTCATAGCATTCGCAGACATGCCGTGATCCCGATGTTCCTGATCTAGCATCTCGCATCGCTACAGATCGATCCTTCTACACGTCTCCGTGCCGTTTGCGCTGTAGAAAAGGGCGCATGTCTGATCCTCGTGCTGGTGAATCTTACTCTAGCGGCGAGGCAATGTGCAATGCGGATCTTCCATCCTAAGGTGCATTCAGGAATGGTGGATGCCCCGGAAGGCAGCCCAACGTCCGATGGGCAAACGACGCCATCACATGCCTTGGGGGAAGGGCCTGCGGACGCTGCCCAGGCAGAAGACAGTGCAGGGTTGGGTGATGCAAGGTCCCTCCTCCTCGCGACTATAGCCAAGGCCTGTAGGTCACAGGTGTCCTTGCATTCTCGCGGCTTTTTTTGCCCTTCTCCTTCCCTCTTCTTGGTTTGCTGAAGTTTGGCGAGGGCATTTGCCAGGGATGAACTCAACTCTAGATGACGTGGATGGCTTCGGGGCTGAATGTGGGATTTGCATCGTGGGTGGTTGTGTTGTGTTTGTTTCCGAGTCGGTCGCGAAGCTCCTGTCAGTCAATCTGAGAATCCATACCGGAGGATGTCTGTGAATCTGCTGCCCCGAATGAATTGTTTGGCACGGGCAAGTGGGCAGGTTTCGTCCAGGAGCTTTTGGGGAGTTGTGAACGAGGATGGAAGCCTGAATCGCAAGGGGCACCCTAGAGACATCTAGAGAGACCTCTCGAGGCCCTAAACCTAACAGTCCTGCCATGAGGGGAATCGTGAACTTGCCGATCGACCTCTTAACCCTGGAAGCATGGCACATCCACAGGTTCGAGCCTTACGTTCACAGGGCCTTTGAGCTCGGTTGAACGGTTGTATCATCCGGGTCGCCTCTCACCGGTTTTGCTGCTGTGCGGCTCGCAGCGTTTTGGGGCCGCCGGTTGACGGGCCCTTTGCTAAAGTTAGTTTATGGGGCGACTGGAATTGGTAGAGAACACTGAGGGGAACCGCCATTCTTGCTGCTGAGGTGTGCCGCAGGCCCTGTGCCTCAGCCGCATTTGGAACGTGAGAAGCGTAGCCCAACACCCTCTCCCCCAAAAAAGGCTCAGGCTTCCCTGGCCGACCCTCCGCGTTTGGGATCCGGGCATGTGTTTTGGACTGACAGGTGTCTTCTTCCAAGCCGGCCACTGTGAGAACGGAGACAACTGCGGCTACTGCCACATGCGCCATGACAATCGCACCCCCTTGCCAGATCGCAGGCGGGTTTGGGTAAAGACGTGGGCAGGATTGATTTGGGAACTTTTGCTTGGACGCTTAGTTGCAGACAGTTGTGGCTTGAGCATGGCGTAGCATGATATTGACGTGTTGACGGTGTAGGGCCAGGTCCCTTCTGTCAATCAGCGGACTGCCTGGGATTCTGATGGTTAGGTTTGAAGAATGCCCGGGTGCACAAAGGGTCGAAGGGACCAAAGCAAGAAAGGACCCCCTGGGAAATGTTGCGATTTGTGGCGTTTTAGTTTGAGAACATCTGTTGCGTTTTTCTGCCATGGTGCATTTGAGGGGTCGAAGAAGAACCATTCTTATGGAATCTTAGTATTCGCTTGAGACTTCTTGGTTTTCTGAGTAGAATCCCGGGTCCATGTGGCTCTATGCTTTGAACAGGCCTTGTCCAAGAAAGTTTGCTTGTCATATCTTATAATGGAATGATTGGGAAGGCGGGGCATATGATTTTTTCACTTGTGAGCCTCGAGGATGGTTTCAAAAAAAGAGCTTTATCCCGGAGAAGTTGCCCAATTTGCGCGGACTATTATCCGCTGAGAATGCAACACAGGAAGGACATCCATCAAAAGTGTAAGAAGAGAAGCAAGAAGCGAGGGGATAGGAACCCTTGGTGTAACTCCCAAGGAGACGGGAATACTGTGAGCAGATTTTTGTTCAGCAGGTCTCGGGGCCTTCCGAAGCAACCTCCTAACAGCTTGCCGAATCTGGACCCGGTCGCTGCAGAGAACCTGGGAAGCCCGCGATGGGGATGTTTTAAGCATATGCGCTCCTCCTACTGTTTATCACTTAGACTGTAATTCTTGATGTCAGAATCAGCGGTTGCAATTTCTTTGGTAGCTTTCCTGCAGTGGCAGGGAGGTTGGGGCAAGAACATAAACGACACCGACTCGCATGTGCGCGACCTGCTGACATGTAGCTGGTTCTTGCTGGGAAGTCGATTGGTGAATGCAATGCTTGAGTTCAGCAAGCCATAAGATAGCAATCATACCTTGACAAGCTTTCCTGCAGTTTCCTGCATGCAGTGAGAAAAGGGGGCAGACAGGCTTGGAGGCTTCGACAAGAAAACCCCACCCCCCCCCCCCCCCCCCCCCCCCCCCCCCCCCCGCTATCCCAGCACTGGGGATGGAGGGCCAGGGCGGATGCAATTACGGTTAGAAAGCGGAGCTAGTTTAAACTTTAAACTTGAGCCCTAACAAGCCTCCGGAAAAAACTGGGCCCGTGGGGGGGGGGGGGGGCACCTCATAAACTGGAGCGTGTGACGTTTTCTGTTTCTTATCCGGCGAGGCAGCGGGCTTTCCTACGGAAACTGCGCAGAACGGAACTGTGCCTCAGCTTCAGCTTCTGAGTCCTGAGAAGTTGCTTTGATGCGCATCGCATAGCCTGCAAGCCTCGAATCCGCAAATTTTTGGGTAACACATGTGCAGACTGCACTGTAGGCTACATAATCACCCTTGCCTTCCCCTGCGATTTCTCCAGCATCTGCTCCCACATCGAGCATCATTGAGACGCATTGAGCATGCGGTTTGTGCGCTGATGTGCCAGAGGCCGCTCAGGTGTCGCGTACAGGATACTGGACCCAGGGCCCAGCTTTCTCTGTCAATGTCCAAGCAAAGCTGTAGCCACTGCTGCGCAAGGTTGCACATTTTTCTGCCCCGGCTTCGGTACCGTGGCAGCAACATTCGCCTGCATGTTGTTTGACTAGGATGTACCAGGCATCGAAGAACATGCCTGCGGCACCAGTGGTGTCACAGTGTCAGTGTCAGTGTCAGTGTGTCAGTATCAGTGTCAGTGTGTCACTGTCAGTGTGTCACTGTCAGTGCGTCACTGTCACTGCGTGTGTGGCAGGGCCAAAGCAGGGCCAGGGTGTGTTAGTGTATGTCAGGGTGTGTTAGTGCGTACAGGCAAATCTTTGACGCTTAGGATATCGGAAGCGGCCGTCGAGCCTTCTCGCAAGCTTTGAGTAACCGTGGTTTCGTTCGGTTCGCCCCTGTTCCCTGACCAGCGTGCCAGCGTACTGGTGGCTATTCAGTTCACGGAGTCTCGGCTCCAGATGGCCTATGGCTTGCGGTACGGCTCGCGATTCTTTGCCGTTCCCAATACTTAAATGGGCTGCGGCGTTCATCTGGGCTTGAGTGGCTGGAGTCTGGGTGGTTGCAGTATAGTTGGGGTTGAACGGAGATTGGCGGCTAGGAGCAGAGTGTAGTGGTGTAGTCGCAACAAAGGCCTTTTGCGCAAATTCATCTTTTGTCTGTGGCTATGCCTTTCTGCTTTGATGCCATTCCGCTTTTCCCTTCTTGGGATTCTTTGTTGCTGTTTGGCTTTCTCTTTGTTGAACTCTTGCCCCACATGCCGAAAAGGTATTCTCTGACTCACAAGTAGCCGGAGTCACATAGCAGTGCGCAACTGCTTAACAGCACCCGACAACACAATGTGCACCATACATGCGTCGCGTTGCCATTCCCTGAGTCCTGCTTGTGCATGTGATTTTGCGGCGGCCTGCACCTACAATCACTTCGAAGTCGGTTGTGCAACCACATATCAACCACCACCTTTGCAGAAACTTCAGTGGTCACTGATTATCACAGCGAAGCGTGCTGCTACATGGACGCATGTGTACTAGCTTTCACAAACTAAGTTTAACAAAGCCGGCAGACAACCTGAGACCCGCGAGATGGTTTTGATTAATTTCTGTAGCCAATTGGCGTTTTCGAGTGCCTTCAAAGGCAGCAAGCAACTTACCATGTTTGTTGCCGGACACCAAGATGCCGCGATCTTCAGCGGTCGGAGCACTCAAGCACCGCGAAGTTGTGAAATATGCAGCGTGCGGAGCTGTCACAAATATGTTCTTGGAGCTGTGAGAACTTTGACGAAATTACTCTGATTCTTCTGCATCTTGCAGCTGTCCATAGCACAGAAAGAAGTACTGTAACTTGCAGTCCGTACTTGGAGAGCGGAACAACGCGAACAACAGAACGCACGCCATTCTTCACGAGGAGCTCAGGCCTTGACAGCACTGCCTGCCTCATGCCGTGCAGAAGCCACCCGTAACGACCCCAACATCAACTTTGAACTTTGAAGTCGGATCGAGGGCTTAAGCAGTAGCCACATACCCCCAGGCAAGATTTGAAATCTAATGCATCCAGGTCACAGGCCAAGCGGGCGGGCATTTTATCCCGTGCCGTGCCTGTTGTGACCATCTTGGAAGGAGCTTTGCACCTTGACAGCAAACGGAGGTTGTGCAATTCCCGAAGCATGTGCAGGCCGCTGGAAATTCAGTCTGCAAAGTCGCCGAGGATTGAGCAGGGCACGCTCAACACGGCCAAAGTCACCTGTGACGACGCAGACTTTTGCCTGCATTCTGGAAGGGCCGCGGTGTGAGCTTCGTCTTCTCAAACCTTGCAATTGCTGAGCCATAAGGCCATAAGGCTATAGGACAGGGCTTCAGCCTGCGGATTTGGACTTAACGGTTTGTGTTGTGCACACTGAGGCTGGGGTTCCAACCTCAAAGGTATCCATTCAGAAAGATATGGTGACCCCTAGAGAATGTCTGGAGTGATGCGATGCCCTGCAACCGTGCTTCTTGCGCATGCGGAAATCTGCAGTATTTCTCCATGACTTCGTCAGGGTTCCTCAAGGCTCGGGGTGACCTGTTCATGGCTTAAGGCTTGAAAGGTGCAGCCCTAGGCCATTTGCAGTCACACTTCTGTGGCCAGGACTATCTCAGGGTGCTTCTGAATCGCATGTCCTTCGGTGCCTATGCGTGCATTCAGTACGACAGCTTTGTCCCAGTTCCCAATCCCTATAGCTTCTCCCTCTTTGCAGTTCGACCTGTTGTATGACCACTCCTTGAGGAAGACCGTTTCGTGAAGCTTCAAAAAGGTTCCCGGGCGCATGCCGATTGAGGACAATGCTTGTTAGCTGCTACTTTGCCGTGGCCCATGAACTAGGGCCCTTGCCAGTGCTGCTGGAGGGCGTTTTTGATTCACAAGCAGGCAGAATGCTCACACTGAATCGCCCTCCAATCCTTGAGCCGTCTTGAGCCAAAGCTGAGCTGGTCGCTGGCGCAACACGTTGCGTTCACAGAGGCATGTCAAAAGTGTCTGCCATGTCCTAGCCACTTTTTGCACTGTCCGTTGTGTGGTATTCATCACGACCGGTGCTTCCTTCTTCAACTGTCGAGTGTAGGGCAGCTCCTCTTGTGCGCTGCAGCACACTGCTTGTAGTAGCTCCCGGGGTCTGGTGGCAGCGGCCGCTTTAGGTTCTCTTGGCGTTCTCCGCAGGGTTGCATGTTGCACAGCTAGGCACGGTCGCCTGCGAGCCTCAGGGTCTCAGGGCTTGGGGAGGCTCTGAGTTTAGCGAGTGTTAGAGACCCAGCTGGACGCTTCAAGCAAGTCATCTTGAGGCGAAAACCGTCGCGCCAGTTGAGTGGATCATGTGCGCTGCTCTGAGGCAACCTGATGGCGATGCTTTTTCACAACCTGGGACCCAGCCGCTTGTCATGAAGTGGCTTCGAGTATGGTTTTTGGTGATTTCGGTCACTTCACCACCCACCGACCCGCACAGTGACCAGTCACAGGCTGCCTCGAAGCTACCCCTCAGGCTTGCTTCAAAGCAAATAAATCTTGTTGAAACGCATCATAAGCTTCTCGGATCGGATCACGTGTTTCTTTTGGTAGGGGGTCAACCGGATTCGAGGCCAAACAGGTTCTCTGTTCAACTGGACCCCCTCCGGACGCTGTAGTTCTTGCTGTTGCACATGGTTTCTCAGTGCTGAGCCTGGGGAAGCCGCACTTCGGCACCCATTCACAGATGCAATAACGATGGCGACAAGTCAGAGACTCGTGCATTCAGGTTGTCCTCTGTGCACTCACTGGCCTTCATGGATTTGGTAGGGTGTTTGCATGGCATTCTGCTACTGGATGTGTTTGGAGATGCCTTTGCCACTTGATGAGCTGGTTGCGCAAACGCAGTTGGCCCCACGGTTGGGAGCTACACGAGTGACACCTTCAAGCATCCTCTCTGCAGGTTCGCTCTTCTTTATTTCATTTTTACCAGCCGCTCTGGTCCCAAGTCCGGCAACCAGCATCAATGGCTGGGCCAGTGAAGACAGGCCAAACGTATTTCTGGTAGAAGCGAGGGTTGCTGCAGATTCCAGTGCTGCTGCGGGAGCCAGTCAGGTTCGTGATCACCTGGGCTTCATGTGTGGGCGAAGATACTGGCCAGGCATCATGTACGCGCCAGCGCTTCGGGGCGGACTGCAAGGTACAGTGTTTTCGCTGCCCGCGCCTATGCTCAGTGCTTGGTTTATTTATTTCGTATCCGCTATTGATGTTCATGTTGTCTGTTCATGGCCACTTACGGTTGCCGGGCTTTGCGGCAATCAGGCATTTTGGGATGAGTGTATGGCCACTTGCGGTTGTCAGGCTTTACGGCAACCAGGCCTATGGGAAGGGCGCCGTCTTCGGCCCCTACATTGTGCTGCTACAGCTTGTCCCAATGCAAAGATGGCCCACCTCATGGTGCTTTCGTTCCTGTTTCCCACCTAGCCCTTCTGGGAGTTCGTGGGTCGGCCCATGGCGAGTTTTTGGGCAATGAGGTAAGTTGCGCGATGCGACGAGCACTGTAGTACCTGACTCTCCATGGAGGTCCTCAACTGACTGCCCTATGAGTCTGGCTCATCATTGAGCTGACCATGTTTGACTCAGTTTGCCTGTACCATGCATGTGCTGGAGCAGTACCATATACTCACCCCATGCTTGCTTGGGTCTTCTTGGCCACTTGCAATTGCCAGGC
The DNA here is from genome assembly GCA_905221605.1 of Symbiodinium natans. NCBI lineage: Eukaryota > Dinophyceae > Suessiales > Symbiodiniaceae > Symbiodinium > Symbiodinium natans. Next base: position 50,307 of record CAJNDS010000263.1, read on the forward strand.
TTCACGGCAACCTGGCCTGTGGCGGGGGGCGCCGTATTATCGGCCCTTCCATTCGATATGCTGCTGCTGTTTTTCAATTTTCTTCTTTGGTGGGTACATTGGGCTTCCTCAACGTTATGGCCCCTGACGATGTATACCTGCCGCTGAGGTATTCTTGGGATTGCTCTGATTCTCTGATGGTTCTCCTTCCTCGTGGGGTGCTTCTGCTAGCTTTTTCTCATGGAGGCTGCCGTTTTGGCCACGCTTGCTCTTTGGGCAGGACGACAGAGCGATGTGCCAATGTGTCTGTCAGCGGTGGCCTACACTGCCCACAGCAGTGGTTCCAGAGTAGTTGGCAGTGAGCATGGCAGCTTGTTGTGGACTCCGTCTCACTTGAAATTGGCCTCTGGAGTGCATTTGGTCAAGACCTGATGCTCTAGTGGACTCTGATTCCATCTCTCCATGGAGGTCCTCAACTGACTGCTTTTCACGAGTGAGGTCCATCATTGAGCTGACGGCTCAGTGGTGAGTTTGTGCAGTGTACAGGGCTTTTGCAGCACTTGTCTCGGGGTTGCCGTTTCCGGCCCCCTGCCCAAGGCAGAGTGGCGTGATGTGTTTTGCTTATTTCGTTTGACGATTCATTCATTCACTGTTCAGTTGAGCTGTCATGGTCTACTCCCTAGTTAGTAAGTGCGAGAACGCTAGGCTGGGCGACTGTGAGCGCTGGAGACCCTGTACTGCGCAGTTTTTTGAACTTCGGTTCCTGTGCAGTTGCCTTGCATGTTCATACCCGAAGCTGTTAACCGCCGCCACTGAGCGGCCGTGCCACTTTGGTGTTGAGCTACAGCTAGCTAGTAGGTCAGACCAGACCGCTGCGGAATCGAGCGAGTGAGTGAAGCGCATCATGCGAGCATTGTGTTTGCAAACGGGGGGGGGGGGTGGGGGGAAGACTGTGCCTCCCCCAACCACCCCGCTGATAAACATATAGTTGAGTTCTTCTATCTTTCCTTTTACAAGTAGAGGGTCAAGGTTTTTTCTTCTGAAAGTATATCGAAAGTAGAGTTTTGCCTGTTTGAAATTTGAGATTCGTCCTCGTGAACAATAGAGAAAAAAGATGTCTGTTCTGGTAAAATATGGATCCCACCAAAGCAAAGCCGCGAGCAAAACGGGGGGGAGCAAAACAATACTGCACCCGGAAAAATGGGTTGATGAGGTTCGGTGGCCCGAGACAGTCCCCGCAACAGGGTACCTTTTTGGATCCCTATCAATTTGCTGTTGATCCCTCACCCTTCGGGTTCAGGCTGCCGGGTGTTGGTCAGGTTGTTGTTGGAGATGTAGCGGTCCCAGTCAGACAACAGCCGTGGCCTTCCTTGCTTTTGCTCAGGTACATTGGTGGACACCGCCCGTCATGAGTTCGAATCGTTGCGGCAGTCGCTGCCATCGCATGGTTAGTTGCGAGAGTGCTGGAGCAGATGGCTGGCCGGGTTCGGCAAGTGTACCGTGAATGTTGCCATTTGCATGCAGGTTTCTGACAGCCCGAGTTGGAACATTTCAGAGCTTCACAGCTTTACCAGGTTTTACCAGCACGTCTCGGCGCTAAGAGTGTCCGGTGTTTAATGGCCACCCTGCCGTGAAGAGAACCAAGCCTTGGGTAGGGGCTGCGAAGAAGGGGTTCACATGTCTAGGGTTCAAGACTTTCGGGCCTTGAGCCTGACATCTGGATATAAACCTCTGAAGACCCGTGTAGACCTCCATCCCCCTGCCATCTCATGTCGGCGACGATCATGATCATGCACATGCGCATCAATGCCGACATTGGTATTCAACTAGTATTTGTGCCGGGTGCCGCCCCAAGGCTTTCTGTCTCACGAGACCCCAGAACATCACAGGGAGCAAGGATCGCAGCAGAGAGACCGGACGCATGTGGGCAGAGCCTGAAGGAGTCCGTGTTCTGCTGATTTCCAATCGCTACCATCGCACGTGTCATCTTCGCCTCTTGCGCAGCCTCAGTCTTTTCGAAATCCCAACCCCGTCCCTATGGTTCGCAGATGTTCCTGGATGTTCGTGGTAGTTTGGGGAAAGTCGAATGCTCAGGATGGACTTGGGACTCAGTTTTTTGGTTTGGTAGGTTAGAGCCGTTTAGGGCCAGTCAAGTTCAGGATGGTTGCACGCTTGTTGGCCCCTTGCTGTGGTTCGGAGATCTGGGTATTGTGCCGGTGTACTCCCGGCAGCGCAAGCTGCGAAGACGTGAGCTTTCTCAGCTTACAATCCGTATCCAGGTAAGCAGTGGCAAAGCGGGTCGGCAAATCTTCCACAACAGATGCTTTTGTCGGAAGCGGCCCGCAATTTATTGAAGCTGCACACCTAGCACTTGAGCTGCACACCTAGCACTTGCCGTGAACATGTGACGCCGCAGACAGCGCCATCATCCTGCATGCGGCATCCGCAACTTGCGAGTCGTACAGTGTTGGGGGGTGGTTTTGGCTAACGCCCCTCATTGCGGCTCAGGGTATTTCAGGCGTTTGTGGGGGGGGGGGGTGGGGTGGGGTAATAATGTCCATTCATGTATGGCGACCCTGCCCAGATTCATCGGTGTTTACAGCGTTTTTGCCAAGGATGTTTGACGTTTATGGAACAAGACACGCAGCTACCAGCGTTCATGCCCTTGGCGAAGATGCCCCAAACACTGGTATTTACAGCATTTTTCCTTCTCTATACAACACATTATGGAACAAGACATGCGATCACAAGTGTTCGTGCCTTTGGCGAAGATGCCACAACACTGGTATTTGCAGCATTTTTCGCCTCTCTGTACACATTTTGCCCCTTTGTACAACACAAGCACAAGAAAGCTGTGCGAAGTGTCTTCGCCCGAAAACAGCGTTCAAAAAGCAAGCACTGTTTTGGGTGCGACTCTCGCGTCTCGAAAACATCGCTGTGCGCAGTGTTTTCGCGCGAGAGAACACCGATCCCATGGCGGCAGTGGTGATTTTGAGGATAGACAAACACGTCCAGCGAATGCGACGCACAAAAACCCTCGAGTTTTGCACGTTTTCCGATGTCCAACGCTGAAATGACACGCGCAACACACGCGGGGCCACAAGGAGGGCGGTACCTGGTTTTGGGCATGTGTGTCAAGGGCCAACGAGGAAATCTGTTGAGAGGGAACACCATCATTGTGGGGCTTGGCGGTTGCCAAGGGCGTTCCGCTTGTGGGTGCGATGTTGACCAGTTTGGTTTGGATGCGCTCAGCCTCGCAACCCTGGTTCCATGCACATGGTGCGGTGATCTGGACACAGGCTGCGTGGTCTTTGACTCCGAGGTCCCAAGGTCTGGGTGAAACAAGGGTGGTTGCTGCACAAATCAAGCTCAAAGCTCAATTCCGTTCCGCAAGAGGCCTTTTCATGATGAGCTACGGTACTGCAGAAGCTTTGTCGCAAATGAGACCCAGGTCTTGTGCTACAGACGACGGTTGCACGACCTACTTAAGATTTGGGGTTTGGAGTTGACAGGACGGGTTCAAAACGTTTTTGGGGTTGTTAGCGCTTTTGGGGTTGATTGCTTGTGATTATGGGAATGTCGGCGGATGCATGCTATGCGCCTTGCCTCGACTGGGCACAAGCTTGTCCTTCGCCAAGAACACCGCAGAAGGGTGGCAACATGTAAAGTGACATGCCGTTCATGTCCTTTCCGCCACAACACGCCATGAGCCAACAAGCTGAATTTGCTAAGCCATGAAGCCATATGCTTTACCTGCTTGACCGAAGTCGTCACCCGGGCGGTTCGGAATTCTTCTCCACACTCGGGAGTGCGGCCCGAAGTTTAAGAGCAGCTGTTGGGACACTTGGGGCTTCAAGATGGTTCTGGCGCTTTGCTTAGGCAAGCAATCCCAGACTCGAAGAATGCTCCCAATTGGAAGGGTGACATCATCTGGTTCACTGAGCGGGAGCACCAGTGGCTTAGAATTTCGCCCAGAATACGCTTGAAGCTTGAGGCAGAGTGCGGGGTCTGGAGGAGCTGCATCAAATTTTTTCATCCCCGGTGGGAGTTCGTTGGCGGCTTCGGAGCCATGGGTTACACGCTCTAAGTACACCGCAGCTCCAAGACCTCCATGTAACTCTGCACGCCTTCAATGCCAAATATGGCCGCATGTCCGTCACGCAGCTCACTCCCGGCTAATGCCCAAGGACTCCTGCTGAGCTTAGCTGCGTATCCAGTTATGACACATCATGACGCGAATACCATCTGTCACATGCAAGAAGTTTCAGAACAATGTTGGATCCTGCATCGGGTGAGCAGCACTGGCGAGCGGCATTGTGAAGGCACTGCTTGATTGCTTGAGATGATGGCTTAGATGAGATTGAGGACCAGCGTTCATAGTCATATGGCACGAAGAACTTAAAACAGACGTCGCCTCCCTAGATTCGTTGAAGCTCTTTTTGCACTGTTGAAATCAGTTCACGTTCGCATGCGCCCAGCTCAACCTTTGCCCAAGTTCATGCGTAGAGCTCACACGGTCCATGGCGTATGTGAGGACAGGCAACGCACGTCCGGTCTGGGATCGGGAAGGTCTAGATTGCACCGGGTTCGGAAACAGAGGCTGAACAAAGGACATACAGAGAAGCCCATAGCTCCAAATGACAAGCGCATGTAGCCTTGCAGTGCTACGCGCCTTGCCTCGACTGGGCACAAGCTTGTCCTTCGCCAAGAACACCGCAGAAGGGTGGCAACATGTAAAGTGACATGCCGTTCATGTCCTTTCCGCCACAACACGCCATGAGCCAACAAGCTGAATTTGCTAAAACCATGAAGCCATATGCTTTACCTGCTTGAGCTGAACTTGGGCCCCGAAGTCGTCACCCGGGCGGTTCAGAATTCTTCTCCACACTCGGGAGTGCGGCCCGAAGTTCAAGAGCAGCTGTTGGGACACTTGGGGTCTCAAGATGGCAGATAGCGCAGACGCAAGTTAGTTTCTGCATAGAAAACAAACTTTGGTCTACGGGGTAAGTTAGTTTCTGCATAAAAACGAACTTTGGACAACGGGGTTCTGGGTTAGTTTATGCATAGAAACGGTCTACGGGGCAAGTTAGTTCCTGCAAAGAAAACAAACTTTGGACAAGGGGGTTTCTGGATTTGTTTATCCAGAGAAAAGCAAACTCTGGGGGGAGGATTTTTATTCTTTTTTTTTGGGGGGGGGGGGGGGGGGGAAACTAGTTAACTTGCCCGGCCAAACTTTGTTTCTCCAGAGAAAAACAAACTTGGAGGGGGGAGGGGCAAAGTTTGTTTGTCCAGAGAAAAACAAACTCTGGGGGACGGTTTTTTCTTTGGGGGGGGGGGAGCGGAAACTAACTAACTTGCTCGGCCAAAGTTTGTTGTTTCTTTCTTCCGAGAAAAAGCAAACTCGGGGGGGGGGGGAGACGAAGTTGTTTTTTCCAAAAAAAAACCAACTTGGGGGAGGGTTTTTTCTTTGGGTGGGCAGGGGGGGGGGGGGGGGGTGGGGTGAACCAACTATCTCGCCCGGCCAAAAGTTTGTTTCTCCAAAGAAAAACCAACCCCCCCCCCCCCCCCCCCAAAGTTTGTTTTCTCTGGACAAACAAACACTGGTTAGTTAGTTGTCCCCCCCCCCCCCCTTCCCCCCAAACCCTGACAACCTTCAGAGAAATGGGGACTTATTCTAAATCCCACCTTCCCCCCTCTTCCCCCCTCGAATCTGCTTATCGTTTTTGTGTTCATTTCGTTCTTCGCAAACCAGAGAAGTGGAGACTAATTCTAAATTCCACTCCCCCCCTCGAATCTGTTTGTCGTTTTTGTGTTCATTTCGTTCTTCGACAACCAGAGAAGACTTATTCTTCCAAAACCAGAGAAGTGGAGACTTGTTCTAAATTCCAACCCCCCACCGAATCTGATTTTCGTTTTTGTTCGACAACCAGAGAAGTGGAGACTTATTCTAAACCCCCCCTCCCTCGAATCTGATTTTCGTTCTTGTGTTCATTTCATTCTTCGAAAACCAGACACGTGGAGAGTTGTTCTACATTCCACCCCCCCTCCCTCGAATCTGATTTTCATTGTTCTGTTTTGTGTTCACCTGTATTTCATTCCTCGAAGCCAGAGAACTGAGAAGTGGAGACTTATTCTAAATTCTACCCCCTCGAATCTGATTCTCGTTTTTGTGTTCATTCTTCGATAATCAGAATCAGAATCGTGTGTTCATTTCATTTTTCGAAAGCCAGAGAAGTGGAGACTTATTCTAAACCCCCCCTCCCTCGAATCTGATTTTCGTTTTTGTGTTCATTTCATTCTTCGACAACCAGAGAAGTGGAGACTTATAAAAAATCCCCCCCTCGAATCTGATTTTCGTTTTGCTGTTCATTTCATTCTTCGAAAACCAGACGAGTGGAGAATTATTCTAGATTCCACCGCCCCCCTCGAATCTGATTTTCATTGTTGTGTTTTGTGTTCACCTGTGTTTCATTCCTCGAAAACCAGAGAACGGAGAAGTGGAGACCTTTCTAAATTCCACCCCCCCTCGAATCTGATGTTCGTTTTTGTGTTCTTTGTTCGATAATCAGAGTCGTGTGTGCACTTCATTTTTCGAAAGCCAGAGAAGTGGAGACTTATTCTACATTCCACCCCCTCGAATCTGTTTGTCGTTTTTGTGTTCATTTCGTTCTTCGAAAGCCAGAGAAGTGGAGACCTATTCTAAATTCCACCCTCCGCTCCAATCTGATGTCCGTTTTTGTGTTCATTATTCGAGAATCAGAGTTGTGTGTGCATGTCATTCTTCGAAAGTTAGCTATTTCGCCCCCTGTCCTCCCCCCAGCAAACGTTTGTTTTCTCTGGCTCAACTAACTCGAGCCATGTTGCAAACGTTTGTTTTTGCTGGGCCCTCAAACTCTGGAAGGACGAGACAACAAACTTAGCGGGAGGGTGTGGGGGGAGGGGGGGGGGGGTCAACAGAATTTGACTCGTCCGGCCAGAGTTTGTTTGTCCAGAGAAAACAAACTTTGGGGAGGGGCGGGGACAACTAACTAACTCGTCCGGCCAGAGTTTGTTTGTCCAGAGAAAACAAACTTGGTTTTATTTTCTGAGCCGGGCGAGTTAGTTTGTTTCCCCTCCCCCCCCCCCCGCCCCAAAGAAAAAAACCTCCCCAAAGTTTGTTTTTCTTTTGGAACAAAGTTTGTTTTGCTCTGGAGAAACAAACTTTGGCCGGGCGAGTTAGTTAGTTTCCGCTCCCCCCGCCCCAAAGAAAAACCTCCCCCAAAGTTTGTTTTTCTCTGGAAAAACAAACTTTGCCCCCCCCCCCCCCCCCCGGCCAAAGTTTGTTTTTCTCTGGAGAAACAAACTTTGGCCGGGCGAGTTAGTTAGTTTTCCCCCCCCCCCCCCCCCCAAGAAAAAACTCTCCCCCAAAGTTTGTTCTTCTCTGAAAAACAAACTTTGCCCTCCCCCCAAGTTTTGTTTTTCTCTGGAGAAACAAGCTTTGGCCGGGCAAGTTAGTTAGTTTTCCCCCCCCCCCCCCCCGGAGAGAAAAACCCTCCCCCAAGGTTTGTTTTTCTTTTTGGAAAAACAAACTTTGCCCCCGCCCCCCCCGCCCAAAGTTTGTTTTTCTCTGGAGAAACAAACTTTGGACGGGCAAGTTAGTTAGTTTCTCCCCCCCCAACCCCCCCCCCGCCCCTCCCCAGGTTTTTTTTCTAAACAACCAAACTTTGGCAAAACGAGGTAGGTAGTTCCCCCCCCCTCACCCGGGTCAGCAAGGGTCTAGTTTAAAGAATAGTTTAAACTCCTGGAAGAAACTTTCACACTAATAGTTTAAACCATAGAATAAACTAGCTTTAGCCTCCGCCTATTCTCCAAGATGGTTTGGGCGCTTTGCTTAGGCTTAGTTGAGATTTCGGGTACCTCGTTTGATTTTTGGGACGGACTAGGCCCGGAGTAGGCCCGATTGCACCACAAAGCTTTGCGGGAAGCGGCCCCCACAGATGCCATGGAAACTTCGGTGACCCCTCCGTCCTCGGATGCTTGAGGCGGGAGTGCCGGTTGCGTAGAGTTTCGCCCAGAAATGCTTGAAGCTTGAGGCAGAGTGCGGGGTCTGCAGGAGCTGCATCAAATCCCCCCATCCCCCCTCCCCCCTCCCCCCCAAGCCGAAACCCACCCCGAAAACCTCAAGAGTGTATCCATATAACCTAGGCCAATGATAGCGCCCAAAGCGGCTAGCTTCAAGCAATGCCCCCAAGCCCAGCTCGTGACGTGGTGGGAGTTCGTTGGCGGCTTCGGAGCCATGGGTTACACCTAAGAGAAGCTCTAAGTACACCGCAGCTCCAAGACCTTTACTTTATGTAACTCTGCACGCCTTCAATGCCAAACATGGCCGCATGTCCGTCACGCAGCTCACTCCCGGCTAATGCCCAAGGACTCCTGCTGAGCTTAGCTGCGTATCCAGTTATGACACATCATGACGCGATTACCATCTGTCACATGCAAGAAGTTTCAGAACAATGTTGGATCCTGCAGCGGGTGAGCAGCACTGGCGAGCGGCAATGTGAAGGCACTGCTTGATTGCTTGAGATGATGGCTTAGATGAGATTGAGGACCAGCGTTCATAGTCATATGGCACGAAGAACTTAAAACAGACGTCGCCTCCCTAGATTCGTTGAAGCTCTTTTTGCGCTGTTGGAATCAGTTCATGTTCGCATGCGCCCAGCTCAACCTTTGCCCAAGTTCATGCGTAGAGCTCACACGGTCCATGGCGTATGTGAGAACAGGCAACGCACGTCCGGTCTGGGATCGGGAAGGTCTAGATTGCACCGGGTTCGGAAACAGAGGCTGAACAAAGGAAATACAGAGAAGCCCATAGCTCCAAATGACAAGCGCATGTAGCCTTGCGGTGCGACAGAGTGCGACCCTGTCAGCCAGGATGGTAGCGCACAGCTTTTCGAGTCCAAAAGCCTGTTCTGTCCCTGGGCTATGTTGCACTCAAGTCCATAGCAAGGGGCTCCAGTCTCTGTCCCGCAGCCTTTGCGGGTCTGCCCTCGTGGCTCTCAGCCTTGCAGAGCCTTGCAAAGCCCTCATGCCCAGCCTTGGAAGTGACCAAGACCCCAGGACCTGTGCACAGAGTGCGACGCAAACGCTGTGCTTTCTCAGCATCATGTTGGGCCTGGGACAAAGCATACACAAAATGCACTTCAAGTGTCAGAATCATTGGTAACCGTCTAACTGTTTAGCATCATCTGATACGAAGCAGATAATGCATTACAAGACCAAGGTACAACCGGGCAAACACCAAAATCAAGCTGAACTACGTACACCCGCTTGACTCGTGCAAAACAATTCAGCAAGAAAACCAACAAGACCAGGTTCAAGTGTCAGGTGTCACGCAAGCTGAAGGACCCAACATATCCGCAAGGTTTTCGAAGATGCCTGCACCGTGTTTTTTTACGGAGGTGAAGGGGGGGGGGTGGCGGGGCGGCGCGGGGGTGCTCTACTCATTGTGCAGTTTGTGCGCTATGCGCGTCTGTGCACTTGCATCAATGGTGCAATGTTGCTTGCTTTGTCCGAAGCTGATTGGCTGAGGGAGAACAAGACAGAGGCCGGTAAGTACATTGACAAATCAAGCAAGCCACGTCGCGGACTTCAAGCACCGAGTCCTTGTAACGCGATGCTTCCAAAAAACAACCTCGCTTGCACTGGATCCACTAAGCCACGGACCTAACCCCGTACGACAGCACAAACCTGAAACGGTAACGTCTTGGGTCTCAGCCGCCCGGCAAAGATTCGGTGTGGGGGCACGCTGGAATTCAGGAGTCAGGAGTACGATGAAGGGTACGGTGCTGGTCTTCATTTTTTTTGTCAATTTGGTCGGACAAGGCGGATTCGCATCAGCGAGGTAGTTCTTTAGACACTGCCATGTGGCAGTGCTTGATATGGATCCTCTGTGGAGCTGCTCAAGCAGATGATGACTGGTGGGTCACCTCTGGGTTGCTATGCGGCATATGGCAATACTGTAACAATGTTTGGGCTTTGCCCTGACAATGGTACATCCAAATTCTTTTCTGAAAGCACGGCCCTGAAAACCGGTATACCTGTGCATGAAATAGTCCCGCTGCCCCTGGCGAAAGTGGGTCGGATGTTGCCTGGATCTTAGGGCCCAAGGAGTCCTTTGACCCCCTTTGAGCTTCCGGCCCAGGACTTGCAGGATTGACTCAGATGGCTGTGCAACGAGCCCGCGCTACCCCTCCAGGTACACCAACAATCGCGATTGCGAGATTGAGGCTCCTCGGCGTCAAGTCGCAGGTGTTTCTGCCGTGCCAGTGTTTCATGGTTGCTGCATGGACTTGCAAGCTCTGGTCACTGAGCTTCGCCCCACCCGCAAAAAGCCCGTTCAGATATGCACTACCCTGACTCTCGGAGTCCTTCTGCGAGCCGAAATATCTCGTGCTACCGCTGAGGTCGCAGCCGGAAACACGAAGGCCATCATGGTAGCCCACTTCTCAACCGAAGCTTGGCATTTCTTCAAAACATGTGGCGAGTTGCAGGAGGTTCAGGGAGGTTCAGGGGTGGGCCCTCGCATTTGCTCCTTAGCGCACACTGAATAGGCCAGTTTAGAAACAGGCCATCCTTCTTCACGGAAAACAGATATGTGGGCGAGGCAAGAGTTGCACTTGAGATAGGAAATCGCTTGGCCACACGTGGACCCCGAAATGCGATGGTTTTGACGGTATCCCGCCGTATTTATAAATTAGTTTCCTTATGTTGTCTGTACTCACAAGCAGCCTGAAGTGGCTACATCATTGCTACTTGTCGACAGGTCGCGGCCTCAGACACACAGGGCAGCAAAACCCGTCGAGTCTTATAATCGCTACAGAAACACGTGTGAGATGTTTTAAAGAGCAACCTCTGTTGCAGAGATATGGCTGGTCTCCATGCCTGAAGCTTCAGGGGTTTAATCTTCGGGCTTTGGGATTGAAGGTGGCCACGCTCGTCAACGAAACGCCAACGTGCAAAGTGCAAATCCTACACTTGCAGGAAGCCCGGTATGATTTCCTGGAAGTGAATGACATTTCCTTCAGCGGGCAGATTGGCCCGGAGAATGTCGTGCCTGAGGGGGTGATCAAGTGGACTTCTGCGACTGGAACGCAACATGAAAACCCCCAGAATCCAAGGCTTCCGAGGAGTTGGGCTGAAGAGTTTCGGGGCGGGGAAATCTGAGTCTCACGGCTGGTAGCGCTGAGCCTTTTGTGTGTCATTAGCATGTTGCGAACAAGACGCTTGTCTCAGGACTATTCGGTCACAAACACCGGGTGGCGGCTTTGCCTTCAGGACCTGTGTTCTTTTGCCAGACATGGCTTGGGACATGGCCTAGTCACCCTAAGTCGTCAGAGCTGCGGCCCTGATGACGGCCATACATGGGATGTTGCAGCCCTGAACTGCGATGGGGTGTAGGCCAGTGTAGGCCGCGCGCAGGAAAGCTAGCAAACCTCGGCAACCTGGCCACATCATCTTTTAGGGCTGAAGAGCGGTCTCAGAGGTTCTAGGTTTCGCAGCAACATGAAACCCTGTAGCGGCTCCTGAGTGGTTCTGAGTGGTTCCACTTACCAACTCCTAGCGTAGCGACCCGTCCAGGTATCAGAGGCAGGCCCTGCGTGGCTCAAGGCTACAAGCGGTGGCCTGTGCATATTGCATCACATAAGCCACCAAACTTGTTGCCCCTTTCAATTCAGCCAATCCTTCAGTGCCAAGGCCTACAAGCTGGCACCTGAACACCCTAACCGCCAAGCCCCAACAACATTACAAAACTGTCTTTCTCAATCCAGAATCCTTGCTGGCCGTAACCCTTAGATGCAGAGATGGCGCACGGGGCCGGGCACCATGCGCCCACTTCTGCTGCTCCTGCTTTTCTATGCAGCTGTGGCTGTCGCTCGGCCATGGAAACCAATCAAGGCAAACCCAACTGAACTTTCTAAGATTCTAAGCGCTCAGCAGGAGATCGAGCTTGAGGTGGTGTAGTTGGTCGTTGATGATCTGCTGTCGGTCAGGGTGGTGTTTTGCTCGCCCACCTGGTTCCGTTGGGTGAGAGAATTTCAGTTTGGGGTTCGAGGCTTGGGCGCTAAGAGTGCGCCGCATGAAGCCCAGCATGCAGACACAATGCAGCCACATACGAAGATTCCAAGCAGGCACCGTGCAGCTGAGCAAAGGACCTCCAACCCGCTGTTGTGCCCCGCAGTGTGGCTCAAGCCCCCCTCCCGCTGCGGAAGGGCTAAGGGGCACCTCTCTGCTGAAACCGATCCATTGGGGACCGTTTCTTTTTGAGAATCCAGTCCCCGATTCTTGGCCGCATGTTGAGAGAGGCTTGACTGGTCTTCAGCAAGAAGACTCGTAACAAGACGTGAAAATCGTCAGAAGCCCCAAACCCTCAGCCCATATGAGCCATCTTTCGCACCAAAATACACTACAGCTCCAAACCCTCAACTGTTGCCAGACTCCGTTAACCCTCAGATCCCCGCAGCATCCTGCAGAAGATTCCTGCAAGGCCACGTGGTCAAGTGAGCAAGATGGAATTAGAATGGGCTTAGGCGGCTTAGGCCTGAACTTCCAACCCCATGCTCCCCCACCCCCCCCTCCACCCCCCTCCCAAAATGGAAACCTTGAGCCCTTGATGCAGCTGAACGTCTTAGGAGGTTGGGGTCGCAATGAAGTTCGATGCCCGCTGCGGCCTGTCCGGCGTGGGCCTGGCTTTGGCAGCCACCCTCCAGGGCTGCGACTCCCCCGGAATGTTGCCGGGCTTTTCGAAGAACTTGAGGAAACCACTTGAAAGAGGCAGAGTGTGTCACTAGACGCAAGTTCAACTATCTTTTCAGGTGACGGGTTCAGAAGAGGGAGGGAAGGAATTGGGGACACACGCAAGGCACAACCATCCCTCAAAGGGCTTGGGAGATTATGTATGTTGCTATGTTGCCTGTGAAGGTCCGGGCCCAAGGTTCAAGAGTCGCGGTTGAGTGTTATTTAGGTGGTTCCAAGCTTCTTTTGCCAGCCCAGGCTCGACCTGCCCAAGTTGGATAGCCTGGCCATCTCTATGCCAGACAAGTGGTTCCTTGGATCCTTGTGGGGGTTTTGGGTTTGCGTCGGGATGCTTTGCATGCCCAGCAATGGTGCAGGTTCGGAGTCCACTCCGTGCCGTACTGGAGGCAGCAGCCGGACTACTGGACCCATGAAGCATATGCCCACGACGAACATGGCAACCGCCATGCCGAAAAGTCCTTCAATTCCTGCATGACCCTTGGGCCTAGCAGCCGACTTTCATTCCTTCCACATTCCTGCGTGGAAATAATTCCGAAAATCCCTCACCACGAAGACCCAGGAACCCGAAGCTTCACATCGAGAATGTGTGCAGTGGGCATGGATCATGTGTGCCTTTTGGGGACGACACGGGGCTGTCCCTCTGCTGCACACTTCGGGATGGGCTGCTCTCAACCAGACCTTTGTTCCGTAGAGCGTGTCGAAGGCCTCGAACACGATGCCCCAAACTCCAGAGGTCCTTTTGCAAGTGCTACCCGGGCTATGGTGGCATGGAGTGTAATTCGAAGCGCTTGAGCCAGACCACCGCATCTTGGCCTCGTAATTTGGTTTTTGTGATTTTAGTGCCCGCAGCTGCCAACATATGACTATGCACTTTCCTCCGGTCTTTCCACGTGCCCTATACAAGTCAACGCAAGATACCCTTACAAAATGCACCCTGTCTTGCCATGGCAGGCCTGGTTCCTGGCGCTGTTCTTGGGCCCGGCCGGGGCTGATCAGTACTATTTGGGCTGGTGTCTTGGGCTCAAGGCGGTGAGGGTCCATCCCTGGAGGTTACCCTAATTGGAATGCACCCTGCTCAAGGCTGTTTTGTTGAGCCAGCCATGCAACTCCTGGCTGAAAACGGACGGATGTCCTTGTTAAGTTTGGGAGATATCTGTTCTTGGGGTGCTGCCTATCACCCTTACTTTGTTTTTTGCGACGACGGTCAGGGGCGTCGTGGTGGGAGGAGGTTTTTGGGGGTTTCCGTTTGCGCTCCGAAGAAGCACTTAACGCGCTTTGGGGATTGTCGTTGTCTGGACGGCGGTGGCTAATAGGGTCCTGTTGTCAGCTTCGGTGGTTCAGGTATGAAATCAATCAATGTTATCCCCCAGCCCCAGTGCTTGTCGTGCTCAGTGTAACGCAGAGATCGGGCCCAGGTATCCGCAGATGCTGATGACGCAGGCGGCCTTGCGGCCTTGCGTGTACCGACGCGCTCAAAACTTCACTCCCTATGTAGATTCTGTAGATGTAAGGCGCTCTAGGCCCCTTGGTAAAGTCGAGTAAATCCAGAACATCTCGACCCGAATTCAGCTGAACCGCTCCCGAGGTCACCTCGGTCTTGGGACTCTTGCTCTTGGCAGCCATCTCCAGCTCCAGGTTGCCAGGCCGGGAACGGGAATGGGGGAGGCTGATTAACTTAACAGACTGACACCATTGCTTTGAAATCAAGTCGCTTCAGTCCTTCCGGAGTCGAAGGGGATCCTTGAGGTCTGCAGAACTCAGCCACAGCCTTACATTTCATCCCTTATAACATCATATAACAGCCCGGGACCGTTTAAAGAGAAGCAAAGTCAGCTTCGACTGTTTGGGGGTTGTTTGGGGGGGGCCGGGGGCACACTCAAGAAGGTAAAGCATTAGGCCCCGTCCCCTCCTACTGAGACTGCTTCGCCTCAGTTCCGAAAGACCGACCTGTGGGGCTAGGGCCTCAAGTTTGTAAGGGTTTCAGTTTGGCGCAAACAACACGTAGATCCACAATTTTCGCCGACATCTTGCATGTAGCGCAGTTGATACGGCTTAACGAAAATCGAGGCCAGATCGCCTAGACAGCATTCGATTAATCGTCGATTAACCCTTCGACACCTACTTGATTATTGCCTCTAAAAAGCCCATGCTGTCAGCCGCATTGCTGCCCACGCTTCGGATTACATCACTCGAGCTGTGTTTTCTTCTGGGCGGCTGAGACTTTTCGGGCTGCTTGTAGAAGAGATTGCAGGGCCTGTCCGTTAGATGGTTGTTTTGGGGTTGTGCTAGGCCTATCGTTCTTGAAGGCTCCAGGACTTCGCGGTTTCCGTTGAGTGCTTCCGAGTTGCATTCCGCATCTAAGCCGGCTTTCAACAGGCCTTTGCGTGTTCATGGCGCCGTGGATGTACCACGTCGTTGTCATCGGCTCGGCCCCAGCCCAGGCTCCGCAGAAGGGATGCCAAGAAATGTCTCATGGACCCCGAAGAAGAGAGTTTGTGAGGTGACCTGGAGTGTCGGGGATTGTTGTCAACCCTGCGCGAGTCCGTTTTCATGCCATCAGGCTCCGCAGTTGAGCTTTGGCCCAGGAAGCTATGAGACCGACAACAGAAACAGCGCTCCGCAAAAGAGACCCAAAGCCGGATTTCCCCTCTGAATCTCTGCCCTGCAAAAGCCTCAGGCCGTGCGTGACCGCACCGCTGCAGACCTCCCTCGCTGCGCGCTCTTCGGCAGCCTCCCAGGAAACAGGGGCGGATCTCGAAGTTCACCGGAACGGGTATGGACATTATTTAGTCGAGCCCTTTCACCTTGCCGCGTGCCCCTTGCGCCGATACTCTCTCAAGAGCTGAATTGTACATATATTTGGGTTTTCGATTAAAAAGGCCAGCGTGTTTCCCCCAGCTCAGTGGTTAATGTTGCAAGGGATCGATCCTCCAGGTGAAGCTTCCAGTGCAGATGGTTGGAAACACTTGTTCAGAAGGGTTGGCTGGGGGATGATTAGGGGGCTTCTCTGGAAGATGCGCATTGAGCTCATTGAACATCTCAGGTTCGTGTCGTTCTCCCTGCTGTGGATGGGATTTCTCTCCTTGGCAATTTGCATCTACGACGTCAAGTACAAGACCCAGGCTAGGAAATGAAGAGCTTACTAGCGGTCGGGGGCGGAATGCTTGCGGAGAGTCGTTCTCAGCAAACCTCTAGACTTGATGCGCAGATATGCTTGCTTGAGCTGCCTGCAGTGCATCCCCGACATGTATGAGCAGTTCGCGCAGGTGAAGAGGATCATGCAAGATCAGTTCCGAAACTACAGTTCCGCCAAGATCATCGCCTGAGTGTCCGTTTGCGTTTGTCTTCTGATTGACGCAGCTGCCTGAAGGGAAACGCCCAAACCCTGCGATGCGAAAGACATTCTGTCTAGATTTTCGGATTGAGAGAGCGTATTCTTACTTTGCCTCTCGGGAACTTGCACCAAAAGATTGTTGAAGGGGGCAGCTGCGCCCTGCACTTTGCCAGAGCGGAAAAGCCGTTCAGATGCCCCAGTGCGATGGTGAATGGAGGTGTGGTCCGTCAGAGTGCACAGGCTTGGTTGAGCATAGCGAAACCTGATGTGCAGGATGTACGGCAGCGCATACCTGCCTGTGCAGCAAAAGCTCTCAATCTTGGCGTTGGCTGCGTTGTTCGGCATGGTGTCTGAAGCACTCATTCAGTCCTAGGAGACCAGGAGAGGGGCCGGCGGGGGGGGGAGCGTTTGGCTACTGTCGATTGGGTTTCGCACCATTGCCCTCGTAGCAGCGTAGCTCGATGCTTGAGCTGCCCTGGCCAATAACCCTGAATGATCCTGAATGTGTACGTATTTCTTTAAGTGGGAAAGTCGAGGCGCCGTCCGGATCGCGCCGCGCTGACAGTCGGCGCCGGCGGTCTGCAGGTAGTGGCACTGGTGGTGATAGAACGTCCCTTGGCCGGCTATCGGCCTCACTTCTTCTTCTTCTTCTTTGACGACCGCCCTGTTCAAGGGAGCTTTCTGTTGTTCCTGTGGTCTTCGATTCTTCGAGTTCGAGGATCATGGTCCAAACCTCATCCCTGCATTCGGTTAGTAAGCCGGACCTCTGGTTTGTGCCTGACAATGCCAAGCCGACGGTCCGTTGAGGGCTGCATGTGCTGCAAGGTGTTGATCTGCCTGGGGTGTTCTAGCTAGCAGCTAGCTATCTTGCAACGACTATGAAATGAGCAGTAGTCCTACGCCCTGCCAGAACTGCATCGTCTGGTTCTGCTGTTGTCGCAAGCTTTGCGGCATCTTCAAAAACGACGCACGCACTGCCTTTCAAGTTGTTCCGCGTTGCAAAGTTGAGAGAGCCGCTTCAGTTTGCACCGTGGACAATACCGACAGAACCGTGAACTAGAGGACAAGTG
Source organism: Symbiodinium natans (assembly GCA_905221605.1). NCBI lineage: Eukaryota > Dinophyceae > Suessiales > Symbiodiniaceae > Symbiodinium > Symbiodinium natans. Next base: position 67,482 of record CAJNDS010000263.1, read on the forward strand.
ATGCAGGACTCAGAGAGCAGCCGAGGCCATTGGAAGTGGCTCCGCACCAAGTTGTGGCTTGGCCTTGAGTTGAATGTACCTTGTACGGGTTCTAGGATTTTGGGTCGGGGCTTCAGGACTAATTTGCTTTTTGCGTTGTGCGAGGCTTGTGGTGCCTGACCCATAGCACTTATCGGAAGGTTTCAAGGGTGGAAGGTCGAGCGCATGTGAAAACAACAGGTGTCTGAGTTAGGGCTGGCATACTGGAATGAGCTTGTAGATGGTCAACAAACCAAGGACATTCGAGACTTGGCAGCATGCAGACTCACCCGGAGCGTGTGCCAGGCAGCCTTAGGCTTCAGGCAATGAACTTGTCTCAAGCTTCTCGTTGAAAGCACGTCCGGAACACCTTATGAACCCAAGAAAACAAAGCGGACACTCTCCGTACACCTCGGGTGGGCAGCTGCGATGTGGCTGAGATGCCAAAATGTATTTGCAGACGAGCAGGCAGACGCTTTTGAGAATCAGAGGCGCTCAGCCTTGGTGTTCTGGTTTGTCACTTAAGTTCTCCTATTGAAGCATGTTCCTATCAACACACAAGGACGAGGACATGTAGGAACTGTAGCCATTGTGCCTATTGTGCCATCGAGCGCCTCAGCTCTGAGCCAACAGCTCTCAGGAGACGACTCGGCGCGTGTTCACGTTTCCGAGCTAACATTGCGGAATCCTGGGGATCGGGAGACTACGGCAGAGATCTCTTTGAGGCGCCCCGGTGTGACTCAAGCTTCAAGCCTGAACCGAAAAATGGAGGTCACTCCCTGCATGGCAATGTGTTTGTCAAAGCGGATAATGGTATTCATCAGGGTTCAGAGGTTGTACACGTGATCGCAGCTTCACCGCCACAGACTGCCCCGTTTGGACAGGTGCAGGACAGTACAGCATGTTGGGCTGATATAGAGGCTTTTCATTAAGGTTCTTGGATGCTCTTCAAAACCTGTGCGACCGTGAACCCAGAAGCCCAAAGCCAGGCACTCCGGCCGGCGCTTGGAAGCAAAAGCCAGGGGCGTGGTAGCCCATGCCTACCCAGAGGCTCGATGCGGCGAAAGTTGGGTCCAGTGCAAGTCCCGTGTGTAGTCCTGTTGAACAAGGGCCAGGGTGCCGTAATTAGATTTGAAGATGCGACTTCTGCATCGGCCGCGCCCTGACCATCAAGGAAAAGAAAGTGTTTGCTGCCTGCGTTCAGGGAACAGAGGAGCAAAGCCCACCGAATCCTTGCTACCGAACAGCCAGTTCATGCCCCAAGCCGGGCTACACAGACTCTGCACAACAACTATGCTTCAGTTAAATGCTTCAATTAGAGCTCGGGAGAACGCACTCAGACCTCGCAGGCTAATCGGCAGTGCGTCACTAGCAACATCTTCCATGTGGTTTGTGCATATTGGCCTGCTGCAACCTGGCAGGCCCACAAGCGCCGGCTCGATGCCGAGGCGTGTTGACAGCCCCCGCATTGCCCACATAAAGCTCATATCGACCCTTAAAACCTCGCTCTAGCCAACAGTCCCGTGCCTGCTTGCACGCGAACAGCACTCGTGGAGGTCAACTGCACTGGGACCAAGCTGCTTCTTCGACCACGAGTGCCTGAAATGATATCTTTCGCGCTTGTAATTAGAGGTGTGTTTGGGTGCAATGTCCAGTGCTTTTTGTAAACGCCCCAAGCATTGGAGCATTATCTTGAAGAGCTTAGAACCTAGTTCGGTGGGGTCCCGACAGTCCCTCACACAAAGAGTATGGCAGAGCGACCTACAAACCTACAGACGCGTAAAGGACTCAGGAAGCCTAAAAGGCTTCGGTTCGGTTTCCCCAAAGATTCATGCACTCTGACAGCTATACTGCTACTGGCTCGGCCGAGACCTGCCCAGCGGCGAGGCAGCCCAAACCGGAGATCGCCGGTGGTTAGGATTCAAGACTTTGAGATGTTGGGGGATCCTGTTCGGATGCACCGTCCGCTCCCGGACACCTGTCGGCTATGGGGGTTTGGGGCAATATGCGCATGGTCGTTGGGGAGGGATTAGAGGCACTTGCCTTATGCTACCAGGAGACCCACGGCCCGAGGCCTCGGCGGATTTTCACTGTTCGGTGCGGCACAATCCACCAAAGGCAGCCGGCGGAACAAAATGCCTTAAACCACAGCTCAGGTGCACCACAGCTCCGTGCAGAGGTGGGAGTTGCTCAAAGACCTCCCCCCCCCCCCCCCCCCCCCTCCCAAACCAGGCTAAAGCGCTAAGGCCCTCGGCCCTCGCCACGCTCCTTGATCCCCTGAAATCCCAGGTCCCGTCGCCTTGCCAGGCGCCTAGAGGAGCGCGTGGAAGGCGTCCTTGGGTTTGGGGGGGGATCATAAATGGGGTTTTGCGATTTGTAGATGTTGAGGATGTTGACTCCGGGGCTTAGGTTTCAGGCTTCTGTCTTCTGGTGAGGGTTATGGGAGCTCGCGACATTTGACCCAGCACAGCTCTGTGGAGCAAAGTTGATGGGGAGTAGGGTTGGTAGTTTTGGTCGTTATCTTTGTGCGGTCCTTATGGTTTGTCTCGAGTACGGACTTCATTCATACGCTCCCAGTACAGCCGAGACATAGAGCTGCAGAATTGACCTCCAGCCCGAAACCCACATGTCATGGACTTTGCCGCCTTCCTGACAAGCGCTGTGAAAGCCCGCGCCCCCCATACAAGACTCAGACCATCTCGGACCCCCAACCCCAGAAACACCCTGAAAACCACGGTACGTACGTGTGTATCCTGCTTCCTGAGGGGCTCCCTCATAAGCCAGGTCTTGCAAACAGCTCGTGGCTGTTTCTCAGCCACCTGGGCCTCAGCATGGTCCAGCTGGATTGCACAAAAGACGCCGCGCTTGTGGCCAAGCAGCTCGAGAGCGACCGGGCTTGAACTGGCCTTTGCCTCTTCAAAGGGCTCGAGCTCTCTGCTTAGCTCAACTAGCTCAACTCCAGCATGTTTTTAGCGTCAACCTGGTGGACCATTTTTTGGCAATCATCCTGCAAGCTCCCCTGCAAAGTTCCCAGCCGTAGGTGAGCACGCCGGTGATCTCGAATTTGTCGAGCTTGACCAGCGGAACCTGTTTAAGATGGAGAGCTCGCAGATCCTTAAATCATGCTTCAGAATGTGTGTGTGTGTGTGACTTCAGGATGTGCGGGGTTGTTTGGTCTTCGCTCAGTGGTTCTCCTCGCCGGCGTCTCCGAAAGGTTTTAACCGCCCCAAGAAACCAAGCTCTGAAGACTAGTTTGTCGGGGTTTTGGGGGTGGTGTCCTGAGAATCCAAACGCCCCGCCCACCGTAATTTACACCGGTTCATGCTCTTGCCGACTGCTTCCTGCGTAGTGACACACGCGTAGCAATCGTGGTCGTAGTCGTTGTCGTGGTGGTAGCAGTGGTAGTAGTGGTAGTAAGTAGGAATAGTAGGAGTAGTGGTGATGGTGGTGGTGGTGACAAATCAGAGTCCAAAAAAACACGTGTTCGAACTACCATGATTCAAAAGCAAACAGACAACACAGAGAGACACAGAGAGACACAGAGAGAGACACAGAGAGAGACACAGAGAGAGACAAAGAGAGAGACAAAGAGACACAAAGAGACACAACGAGACACGGACACTCACGGAATCACCTCGCTGTTGGAAATTTGAGCCACCCCAAGCCTTCGACATATGCCACGCCCGCCCAGTGCTTCACACGGCAGGCTCCAAATACACTTGTTCGGGACCAAAGAAGAATCAAGTCCAGATGTATATCCACAAGGAATTTCGCAAGAAACTTCGCAGCCCCTGTCATGAAGAGCTCAGGATTCAAGACCCGCACTGGTCAAGGCAATGGGGCTTCCGCCGGAGCGGTTTCGAATCCGCCTGGGGCCGCCTCGAGTCGCTGTACCTTTTCCTGCGAACTGGGGGACTTGAGTAAGGGTTCGTGAATCTGTGAATCTCCATTTCGCACAGCAAGTGCTTTTGGAGTCCATGGTCTATGCCGAACCAAGGCAAGTCGACCCAGTGCCGGTCATCGTTGCCGTGCTAGATACGGGGATCCAGCTCAATCACGAGGATTGCGGAGATTCAGCGTCCAGCCCCTATTACCCCCCCTACTCAAATCTACAGAATCTTCGTACTGTACATGATCACAGTCTGCAACTTGCAGAAGGCCTGATCGACGCTCTCAATTTGTTTTAAGATCCAGCCCGGAGGACCTACAGGGTCGCCTGTGGCAGAACGAGGGCGAGATTCCAAACAACGGCATCGACGACGATGGCAACGGTCTCGTGGACGACGTGCATGGCTACGACTTCGCCGATGAGGACGGCGACCCGTCAGATGACGATGGCCATGGAACGCACTGCGCAGGACGGCCTTGCTGCCTGAAGCCATCGCTTTGCCAAGGCAAGTTTTGTGTCTTGTTCAGCGCCGTGCACCCTTCAAGGCGTCATTGCTGCCGTCCGGAATGCTGTCGGCGTGGTGGGCGCTGCCGGTGGCAATCCTGCCATACGCATCATGGCCCTGCGGTGCCCCAGGTTGCAACAACCGGGTTGGCTTTCAGACTGCACGTTCCGTGTGGGATCTATTACGTCGTTCATCGTACGGACCCAACCTGAGAGAGTTGTTATCAGGGCTCGCGGAGCTGCCTATGGCAAGCTCCAAATTAAACAGGCCCGAAGCCTAAATCCCCTACAGGAATCTTTCGAAAGCCAAGATCCACAAACGACTTTAGGTTCCTGAGCCGTGATGGGGGCCGGACGAGCGATGCTGTCCTGGCGCTGAGCCTCGGTTCTACCTCCTCCATTACCCTGCGGCCTTCAACCCAAGAACACGCCATTGCTCAGTTCCGAAACTGTTCGGGCCAGTGTTCCATTGCTTCCAACACGGTGCGGAAGGTTGATTTAGGTGAGTCTATGCGTTCGTCCTGTGGTATGGCACTCGGTTGGGCTTAGAATCTGTTGGCTTTATCGTATAGGTTCCAGAAAGGAATTTCGTCGATCAACATGTGCAGCTTAGGACTGCACCGCCTGGCCCGACCGTAAAAGTTAGACGTGTATTGACGAAGTCTATGGTGAAAGTTGGCTGGTTTGCAGAGGTGGACTGGAGGCTGTAGTCTTAAATCCGTGTCCTGCATGGGTTAGGCTTAACGTGCATTCGAGCCTGCAGCAGAAATTATTGTGGGGGGGGGGGGGGGAACTGCTGAACTCAACAATGACAATCCCAAAAACCTGCCGAACCTCGCCCTGGTCTCCAAGGAATTACGCGATTTCCATGGGCGCCACCATCTCCTCCAACAGCTGGGGACGGGACTCCCAGCAGTACCCGGCATTCGGCTTCCGGGATTAGGTAATTAGGTTGTTCAACAAGTTCAAGCAGACACGCAAGTACTCACGCATGGGTTGCTTTCATAACCTTCTGCCACTAAATGTTCAAAGCCGAGAGAGAGAACGCCAAAGCGTGTTTTCATATTGGTGTCTTGCAACCAGGAAGTTTTCCAGTTCGGTGAGTGTGCAGGCCTGCTTGTGTGAAGCTGCAGCCTTGCGATGTTGGTTTTGCTTTCTCCTGTGTCCCGAACGCCTGAGAACCCCCGATGTCCTCCAACAAACTCATTGGTGCAGAAGATTCACATCATTCCAGGTACTTCTCCCTGACCCATGTCCCACTCTGGAATGTGGGGTAGACTGAGCCTATGGCATTGGTGTTGATGGGTGCCATCGGCTGGCGCAGTTTCTCAACTTTCCACTGCCGCAGGTTCACAGAATTGTCGCAACAGAGCTTCTTCCAGGAATGTCCCCACGAAGACGCTTCGCTTAAGACCCACGCCTTGCATCTTAAGGTGGCAACTCCCACAGCCTTGCGCTACAGGCGGCGGTTCAGAGTGCGAAGGATGCCAAAGGGATGTGCGCAGACTTTTGCCCAACGAGTCTCCCAACACTCCAAGCCCTCCAATTGGCATGCAGATTGAAGTCACCTGCTTGCAAGGGCACGGAAGCACGTACGCTACGTAAAGTAAATCCTGCAGCACTTGGGCACTATTGATCGCAGGAATCGGGTCACCTATTTGTGGCTGCGGCGGGGAATTTGGGGAGAAGCTGCCCGGCCGAGAGCTCTAGTCGCTTGCATCTGCCATCATGCTTGACCTTTGAGATTGTGGAATTCATTGTGGAATCCTAGGTAACGACCTTATCCCGACCTACCCCTGCAACTACGAACCTGCCCTCTGTGTGGCTGCGACGACACCCACGGACCAACTGGCCGATTACAGCAACTATGGAGTGGGCTCGGTGCAGATCGCGGCCCCAGGCGGGAAGCCTTCGAAAGATTTCCAGGTACTGCATCGGGAGCAGGGTCCAGCTATGGAAGCTGTGGGATTGCATACGCATTACAACACATTAAGTTATTAAGGTTTGATACTTTCGACCCGGAATCCCGAAATGTCCCATGGAAGAGGCACCGATATTTTCAGCACGCACCTCGGATCTGCAAGCTACATGTCCCTCAGCGGCACCTCCATGGCTACGCCCCTTGTTGCTGGAGCCACCGCCCTGGTCTGGAGTTGGATGGGCCAAAGTTTCGTCAACGACCTGGACGCTGGGAGTCACTGGAAAATAGGACATGATAGGACATGTAGTTGGAGCTGAGACTGTGTAGATTGAATGACCTTGGCAGCCCCACTCCTCACGAATCGTCAACGTGAAGTTACCTTCGGAGCCAAGGACGATCTGGAGTCCATCGTCCTTGAGTCTGCAGAGCCTCGGCATGCACTTTGCCGGTTGCTCCCCTTCTCTGAGTCCTCCAAAAGAGCGGCCAAACCAATCCAACAATCCAACCCATCCCCAGGAGCGGGTGCCATGGCTGGACGGCTTTGTGTCCTCAGGGCTCCTGGACGTGGGGGCCATGGTCTCCAAAGCCGAGTCAAGGAATTGGATCCGGCTGCAGGAGAGGGCTGCAATGGGCTCAGGGGGCTTACGTGGGGAGAGTTGGACTCCAGGACCCTGCAGACGGCTGGAGAGATCCGACAGGGACATCAGCTCGGGTCCATATACCTGCCAACAGCGCCGTGCCCTTGGGGGTGGCCCAGCTTCCCTCAGTCAGCAGCCTTTATTCTGTGTTTCAGGCTTCCGGCTTTCGGGCTTCGAGGAAACGGCTTTGTCAATCAGGGGTTGCGAAGCTGCTGGGTCGTGAAGATGTGCAGAACATCACTGAGGTGGAGATTGGCCATGAGTTCCTGGGAGTTGGAGTCTACCAGGCCCACGTTCGGAGTTGAGGTGTGTAACACTCTAACTCTCTGTAACTTTGTGTTTGTCGAGTGGAGTCTAAACACCCAAAAGAGCGATGGTTTCTTAAATCGTTAGAAAGACTAGACATGATCTCCAAAGAGTTGCGTTTTTTGAACTTGATGAGCGTAGGTGGCCGACGATTTTTTTGAAAGCTTTGCTGCAATGGCGTGCACGCAGCCCCGGCTTCTTAAGGCTTATGCAATACAAAGTTCTGGTTGAGTTGAGCCAGGCCGAGATCAAAATCGACTGGGGGGAGGGCAAGAAGGGCTGCGATGAGACGGTGCCGGTGCAGTATGAACCCTGCCTGGGTTGGCCTTACCATTGTTTGATTCACCTCGAGCTTCGGGTGGAAGAGCGGGGTTTAACACCATGGGTTCCGTGTTTGTGAGGAGCGTAGGGTGCCTGACATGGCTAGGGCCTGTGCATGGCGGAGCCTGCAAGGAGATACTTGGGACGCCGTACCTGCCTGCAACCATCTTTGCCGGCACGCTTCACTTCGGGACTGTCCCTGTCGGAGGAGAGGGCCGACGCACAGTGCCCTGGAGATGCACTGGTGGTCCACGTTCGCCTACATTCAGATTCCACAGCTCACCCTCATAATGTCATCGCTGATTTGAGGGAGACTCTTGAAACTTTAGTCTCTGCAAGGGCCCTATGAATGGCGCTTGCAGACCTTGGTTTATGAACCCACATGCCCTTCAGGTGAGGATTTGGAACTTTGGCAACGGTACCGCCCGAGCACAAGTCCTGCCCCTCACGGTGCCTTTCGCTGGGCCCAGTGTCGAGGCAAGGAGAGTCTTAAGGCATACTCGGCCGTTCTGGCTTCTTGCCGGTCACCCTGAAGAGTGCGACATCCGAAAGCTTTTTCCAGTCCCCAGCAGAACCTTTCACCAATTCGTGGAACCCTGGATGAGACCTTGTAGTCTGCTGGCAGCCCTGCCGTTTGCAGCAGGTGTCTGTTGAGCCTCACCAGTCGGCAGACGTCGTCATCTCTTGCCGCCCTCGAAGCACGGGTTCCTACACCGGCACAGCGGCTTGGACCCACACTCAGAAAAATCAGGCATATGATTTCAGGGTTTACAGGGTGGGGTGTGGATGGGTGGTGTTCTAAGAGAGGCCCGTAGGACAAAGAGCGCAAAAAGCGCTGCAGCAACATCTGACTCCGCAGCAACACTGTATAACTTGAGAGCATGTGAGAGCGCCCCAGTCTCGGCAGGTGGAGTTCAAAACGAACTCCGGTCTTTCTGCGCTTCTGGGCTCGCAGCGTACGGGGTGCGATTCACACGGTTTGGGCATGTGAACTTTTCCGGTTTGTGATTGATTTCGGAACTTTGTGCCGAAAAGGTTCTGGATTTCAGACAGATCTGTTGTGGAAATCGGAGCTGCGCAATGCTTGTGAAGTGTGAACGTGTAATTACGTGAGCTGCCTTGTCGCGGCGTCGCGTGCCATGCGGCAATTAGCTGCGCCGATGGGCTGAGCACGTAGCTGCCGAGCATAGGGTACCCGGTTACTGCCTACAAGCAATATTCGATAGGATTTTCAGGAGTCCACAGTTCTTTCTTCAGCAGTTTTTCATGAAGCGGCGCTTTGGTGCTGCTTGCGTGGCATGTTCGGCCCGAGCCGCCCGAGCCTGGCAGATCTGGTCCACGTGGAAACCCTAACTGGGGAAGACCCCGTGAACCATTCGCATCTTGGGAAAACAGCCGAATCTAAAAAACTAAAAACCAGAACCAACAGTTTGCGGGCGCGCTGTTGAACCGAGGTTCGATGCTGTGGCGGTGGATGCACTTGAGCGTGGGCAAGGCTTTACCATGCCGCCGCCGGGCTTGGCTGGTGGTGTTGTTCGTATCTGATTGTGTTGTTGGCATATGTTTGTATATGCTTATGATGTATGTTGGGACGCATGGTCACAGCGGGAAACTGGCGAGCTGTCTGGGGGGCCACATTCTGGGATCATTTAGTTGCCATGCAGCCGGATTGCACATCTTTGGCTCTCAAGATCACAGCATGTCTGGCGGCTGTTTGAGACTTTAGCGTTACCAGTAGCTGTTGCTGGCGTGCATGTCAGGAAAAAACGAATTGCTGTATCTGACTCCCGGGAATAAGGCTCGACTGCGAAGGAAGCGAGGCTCCGCACATGGAGCTCGATGCCTTCAGTGGGGTTGTGCTACTACGCCTCTTGGCCGGCAGTGGATTGAGCCCAAATCCCGCAACCTTATGCAGAAGTCCAGCGCAGTGGAGTGGTCGGCTTGATGCTGAAGTGTTTGTTAGTTGGCATCTTCAGTCGATGCTTGACTGAGCTGAGCTGCAGTGGTTCCGGATAATTCTGGTTGAGCCGAATATCCTGTGGAGTTGAATACGCGCTCTCGCACGCACGTGTCTGTGATGAGGGCCCCGATCAATAACAAGAGGGTGCCAAAGCCAGGCATATTTCCCGCCACATGGCCTAGACTCCAGATGTTGCAAAACCAACTGCCCCGATGATTGCGCGCATTTGACGTGGCAGGAGGGGAGCATCATGAGCATCAGCTGGGGATATTTCCGGCCACATGGCCTGCCTAGACTCCAGATGTTGCAAAACCAACTGCCCCGGTGATTGCGCGCATTTGACGAGGCAGGAGGGGAGCATCACGAGCATCAGCTGGGGATATTTCCGGCCACATGGCCCCCCTAGACTCCAGATGTTGCAAAACCAACTGCCCAATGATTGCGCGCATTTGGCGAGGCAGGAGGGGAGCATCACGAGCATCAGCTGGGTACTAGACTCCAGATGTTGCAAAAGCAAATGTTCCAGTGATTGCGAGAATTTGACGAGAATTTGACGAGGCAGGAGGGCAGCATCATGAGCATCAGCTGGGTATATTTCCGGCCACATGGCCCCCTTGGACTCCAGATGTTGCGAAACCAACTGCCCCTGTGATTGCGCGCATTTGACGAGGCAGGAGGGGAGCATCATGAGCATCAGCTGGGTATGTTTCCGGCCACATGGGCCCCCTGGCCCTAGACTCCAGATGTTGCAAGACCAACTGCCCCAGTCATTGCGCGCACTTGACGAGGCAGGAGGGGAGCATCATGAGCATCAGCTGGGTCATTTTCCGGCCACATGGCCCCCCTAGACTCCAGATGTTGCAATATCAACTGCCCCAGTGATTGCGCGCTCTTGACGAGGCAGGAGGGGAGCATCATGAGCATCAGCTGAGTATATTTCCGGCCACATGGCCCCGCTAGACTCCAGATGTTGCAAAACCAGCTGCCCCAGTGATTGCGCGCATTTGACGAGGCAGGAGGGGAGCATCATAAGCATCAGCTGGGTACATTTCCGGCCACATGGCCCCCCTAGACTCCAGAACTAACTGCCCCAGTGATTGCGCCCATTTGACGAGGCAGGAGGGGAGCATCATGAGCATCAGCTGGGTATATTTCCGGCCACATGGCCCCGCTAGACTCCAGATGTTGCAAAACCAGCTGCCCCAGTGATTGCGCGCATTTGACGAGGCAGGAGGGGAGCATCATAAGCATCAGCTGGGTACATTTCCGGCCACATGGCCCCCCTAGACTCCAGAACTAACTGCCCCAGTGATTGCGCCCATTTGACGAGGCAGGAGGGGAGCATCATGAGCATCAGCTGGGTATATTTCCGGCCACATGGCCCCGCTAGACTCCAGATGTTGCAAAACCAGCTGCCCCAGTGATTGCGCGCATTTGACGAGGCAGGAGGGGAGCATCATGAGCATCAGCTGGGTATATTTCCGGCCACATGGCGTTTGTCGAGGCAGGAGGGGAGCATCATGAGCATCAGTTGGGTATACTTCCGGCCACATGGCCCACCTAGACTCCAGATGTTGCAAAACCAACTGCCCCAGTGATTGTGCGCATTTGACGAGGCAGGAGGGGAGCATCATGAGCATCGGCTGGTTCTACTTCCGGCCACATGGCCCCCCTAGACCCCAGATGTTGCAAAACCAACTGCCCCTGCGATTGCGCGCATTTGACAAGGCGTGGGTATATTGCCGGCCACATGGAGGCCCTAGACTCCAGATGTTGCAAACCCAACTGCCCAGGAATTGCGCGCATTTGACAAGGCAGGAGGGGAGCATCATGAGCATCAGCTGGGTATATTTCTGGCCATATGGCCCACATAGACTCCAGCTGTTGGAAAACCAACTGCCCCTGTGATGATTGCGCGCATTTGACAAGGCAGGAGGGGAGCATCATGAGCATCAGCGGGGTAGATTTCTGGCCACATGGCCCCCCTAGACTCCAGATGTTGCAAAACCAACTGCCCCTGTGATTGCGCGCATTTGACAAGGCAGGAGGGGAGCATCACAGGATCAGCTGGGTATATTTCTGGCCACATGGCCCCCCTAGACTCCAAGATGTTGCAAAACCGACTGCCCCTGTGATTGCGCGCGTGTGACAAGGCAGGAGGGGAGCATCATGAGCATCAGCTGGGTATATTTCTGGCCACATGGCCCCCCTAGACTCCAGATGTTGCAAAACCAACTGCCCCTGTGATTGCGCGCGTTTGACAAGGCAGGAGGGGAGCATCATGAGCATCAGCTGGGTATATTTCTGGCCACATGGCCCCCCTAGACTCCAGATGTTGCAAAACCAACTGCCCCTGTGATTGCGCGCATTTGACGAGGCAGGAGGGGAGCATCATGAGCATCAGCTGGGTATATTTCTGGCCACATGGCCCCCCTAGACTCCAGATGTTGCAAAACCAACTGCCCCTGTGATTGCGCGCATTTGACAAGGCAGGAGGGGAGCATCATGAGCATCAGCTGGGTATATTTCTTGCCACATGGCCCCCCTAGACTCCAGATGTTGCAAAACCAACTGCCCCTGTGATTGCGCGCATTTGACAAGGCAGGAGGGGAGCATCATGAGCATCAGCTGGGTATATTTCTGGCCACATGGCCCCCCTAGACTCCAGATGTTGCAAAACCAACTGCCCCTGTGATTGCGCGTATTTGACAAGGCAGGAGGGGAGCATCATGAGCATCAGCTGGGTATATTTCTGGCCACATGGCCCCCCTAGACTCCAGATGTTGCAAAACCAACTGCCCCTGTGATTGCGCGCGTTTGACAAGGCAGGAGGGGAGCATCATGAGCATCAACTGGGTATATTTCTGGCCACATGGCCCCCCTAGACTCCAGATGTTGCAAAACCAACTGCCCCTGTGATTGCGCGCATTTGACAAGGCAGGAGGGGAGCATCATGAGCATCAGCTGGGTATATTTCTGGCCACATGGCCCCCCTAGACTCCAGATGTTGCAAAACCAACTGCCCCTGTGATTGCGCGCATTTGACAAGGCAGGAGGGGAGCATCATGAGCATCAGCTGGGTATATTTCTGGCCACATGGCCCCCCTAGACTCCAGATGCCATTTGACAAGGCAGGAGGGGAGCATCAGAGCATCAGCTGGGTATATTTCTGGCCACATGGCCCCCCTAGACTCCAGATGTTGCAAAACCAACTGCCCCTGTGATTGCGCGCATTTGACAAGGCAGGAGGGGAGCATCATGAGCATCAGCTGGGTATATTTCTGGCCACATGGCCCCCCTAGACTCCAGATGTTGCAAAACCAACTGCCCCTGTGATTGCGCGCATTTGACAAGGCAGGAGGGGAGCATCATGAGCATCAGCTGGGTATATTTCTGGCCACATGGCCCCCCTAGACTGCAGATGTTGCAAAACCAACTGCCCCTGTGATTGCGCGCATTTGACAAGGCAGGAGGGGAGCATCATGAGCATCAGCTGGGTATATTTCTGGCCACATGGCCCCCCTAGACTCCAGATGTTGCAAAACCAACTGCCCCTGTGATTGCGCGCATTTGACAAGGCCGGAGGGGAGCATCATAAGCATCAGCTGGGTATATTTCTGGCCACATGGCCCCCCTAGACTCCAGATGTTGCAAAACCAACTGCCCCTGTGATTGCGCGCATTTGACAAGGCAGGAGGGGAGCATCATGAGCATCAGCTGGGTATATTTCTGGCCACATGGCCCCCCTAGACTCCAGATGTTGCAAAACCAACTGCCCCTGTGATTGCGCGCATTTGACAAGGCAGGAGGGGAGCATCATGAGCATCAGCTGGGTACATTTCTGGCATGGCCCCCCTAGACTCCAGATGTTGCAAAACCAACTGCCCCTGTGATTGCGCGCATTTGACAAGGCAGGAGGGGAGCATCACAGGATCAGCTGGGTTTATTTCTGGCCACATGGCCCCCCTAGACTCCAGATGTTGCAAAACCAACTGCCCCTGTGATTGCGCGCATTTGACAAGGCAGGAGGGGAGCATCATGAGCATCAGCTGGGTATATTTCTGGCCACATGGCCCCCTAGACTCCAGATGTTGCAAAACCAACTGCCCCTGTGCTTGCGCGCATTTGAAAAGGCAGGAGGGGAGCATCATGAGCATCAGCTGGGTATATTTCTGGCCACATGGCCCCCCTAGACTCCAGATAAACCAACTGCCCCTGTGATTGCGCGCAATTGACAAGGCAGGAGGGGAGCATCATGAGCATCAGCTGGGTATATTTCTGGTCACATGGCCCCCCAAGCCTCCAGATGTTGCAAAACCAACTGCCCCTGTGATTGCGCGCATTTGACAAGGCAGGAGGGGCGCATCATGAGTATCAGCTGGGTATATTTCTGGCCACATGGCCCCTCTAGACTCCAGATGTTGCAAAACCAACTGCCCCTGTGATTGCACGCATTTGACAAGGCAGGAGGGGAGCATCATGAGTATCAGCTGTGGCCCCCCTAGACTCCAGATGTTGCAAAACCAACTGCCCCTGTGATTGCGCGCATTTGACAAGGCAGGAGGGGAGCATCATGAGCATCAGCTGGGTATACTTCTGGCCACATGGCCCCCCTAGACTCCAGATGTTGCAAAACCAACTGCCCCTGTGATTGCGCGCATTTGACAAGGCAGGAGGGGAGCATCATGAGCATCAGCTGGGTATATTTCTGGCCACATGGCCCCTCTAGACTCCAGATGTTGCAAAACCAACTGCCCCTGTGATTGCGCGCATTTGACAAGGCAGGAGGGGAGCATCATGAGCATGAGCTGGGTATATTTCTGGCCACATGGCCCCCCTAGACTCCAGATGTTGCAAAACCAACTGCCCCTGTGATTGCCCGCATTTGACAAGGCAGGAGGGGAGCATCATGAGCATCAGCTGGGGGACATGGCCCCTCGAGACTCCAGATCCCATCAGCTGGGTATATTATGGCACATGGCACACCTAGACTCCAGATGGTTGCAAAAAACGACTTGTCACCTGTGATTGCGCGCATTTGACAAGTGCAGGAGGGGAGCATCATGAGCATCAGCTGGGTATATTTCTGGCCACATGGCCCCCCTAGACTCCAGATGTTGCAAAACCAACTGCCCCTGTGATTGCGCGCATTTGACAAGGCAGGAGGGGAGCATCATGAGCTCAGCTGGGTATATTTCTGGCCACATGGCCCCCCTAGACTCCAGATGTTGCAAAACCAACTGCCCCTGTGATTGCGCGCATTTGACAAGGCAGGAGGGGAGCTCCATGAGCATCAGCTGGGTACATTTCTGGCCACATGGCCCCCCTAGACTCCAGATGTTGCAAAACCAACTGCCCCTGTGATTGCGCGCATTTGACAAGGCAGGAGGGGAGCATCATGAGCATCAGCTGGCCACATGGCCCCCCTAGACTCCAGATGTTGCGCATTTGACAAGGCAGGAGGGGAGCATCATAGCATCAGCTGGGTATATTTCTGGCCACATGGCCCCCCTAGACTCCAGATGTTGCAAAACCAACTGCCCCTGTGATTGCGCGCATTTGACAAGGCAGGAGGGGAGCATCATGAGCATCAGCTGGGTATATTTCTGGCCACATGGCCCCCCTAGACTCCAGATGTTGCAAAACCAACTGCCCCTGTGCTTGCGCGCATTTGACAAGGCAGGAGGGGAGCATCATGAGCATCAGCTGGGTATATTTCTGGCCACATGGCCCCCCTGGACTCCAGATGTTGCAAAACCAACTGCCCCTGTGATTGCGCGCATTTGACAAGGCAGGAGGGGAGCATCATGAGCATCAGCTGGGTATATTTCTGGCCACATGGCCCCCCTAGACTGCAGATGTTGCAAAACCAACTGCCCCTGTGATTGCGCGCATTTGACAAGGCAGGAGGGGAGCATCATGAGCATCAGCTGGGTATATTTCTGGCCACATGGCCCCCCTAGACTCCAGATGTTGCAAAACCAACTGCCCCTGTGATTGCGCGCATTTGACAAGGCCGGAGGGGAGCATCATAAGCATCAGCTGGGTATATTTCTGGCCACATGGCCCCCCTAGACTCCAGATGTTGCAAAACCAACTGCCCCTGTGATTGCGCGCATTTGACAAGGCAGGAGGGGAGCATCATGAGCATCAGCTGGGTATATTTCTGGCCACATGGCCCCCCTAGACTCCAGATGTTGCAAAACCAACTGCCCCTGTGATTGCGCGCATTTGACAAGGCAGGAGGGGAGCATCATGAGCATCAGCTGGGTATATTTCTGGCCACATGGCCCCCCTAGACTCCAGATGTTGCAAAACCAACTGCCCCTGTGATTGCGCGTATTTGACAAGGCAGGAGGGGAGCATCATGAGCATCAGCTGGGTATATTTCTGGCCACATGGCCCCCCTAGACTCCAGATGTTGCAAAACCAACTGCCCCTGTGATTGCGCGCGTTTGACAAGGCAGGAGGGGAGCATCATGAGCATCAACTGGGTATATTTCTGGCCACATGGCCCCCCTAGACTCCAGATGTTGCAAAACCAACTGCCCCTGTGATTGCGCGCATTTGACAAGGCAGGAGGGGAGCATCATGAGCATCAGCTGGGTATATTTTTCACATGGCCCCCCAAGACTCCAGATGTTGCAAAACCAACTGCCCCTGTGATTGCGCGCATTTGACAAGGCAGGAGGGGAGCATCATGAGCATC
Source organism: Symbiodinium natans (assembly GCA_905221605.1). Lineage (NCBI taxonomy): Eukaryota > Dinophyceae > Suessiales > Symbiodiniaceae > Symbiodinium > Symbiodinium natans. The sequence continues at coordinate 83,748 of CAJNDS010000263.1, forward strand.
AGCTGGGTATATTTCTGGCCACATGGCCCCTCTAGACTCCAGATGTTGCAAAACCAACTGCCCCTGTGATTGCACGCATTTGACAAGGCAGGAGGGGAGCATCATGAGCATCAGCTGTGGCCCCCCTAGACTCCAGATGTTGCAAAACCAACTGCCCCTGTGATTGCGCGCATTTGACAAGGCAGGAGGGGAGCATCATGAGCATCAGCTGGGTATATTTCTGGCCACATGGCCCCCCTAGACTCCAGATGTTGCAAAACCAACTGCCCCTGTGATTGCGCGCATTTGACAAGGCAGGAGGGGAGCATCATGAGCATCAGCTGGGTATATTTCTGGCCACATGGCCCCCCTAGACTCCAGATGTTGCAAAACCAACTGCCCCTGTGATTGCGCGCATTTGACAAGGCAGGAGGGGAGCATCATGAGCATCAGCTGGGTATATTTCTGGCCACATGGCCCCCCTAGACTCCAGATGTTGCAAAACCAACTGCCCCTGTGATTGCGCGCATTTGACAAGGCAGGAGGGGAGCATCATGAGCATCAGCTGGGTATATTTCTGGCCACATGGCCCCCCTAGACTCCAGATGTTGCAAAACCAACTGCCCCTGTGATTGCGCGCATTTGACAAGGCAGGAGGGGAGCATCATGAGCATCAGCTGGGTATATTTCTGGCCACATGGCCCCCCTAGACTCCAGATGTTGCAAAACCAACTGCCCCTGTGATTGCGCGCATTTGACAAGGCAGGAGGGGAGCATCATGAGCATCAGCTGGGTATATTTCTGGCCACATGGCCCCCCTAGACTCCAGATGTTGCAAAACCAACTGCCCCTGTGATTGCGCGCATTTGACAAGGCAGGAGGGGAGCATCCTGAGCATCAGCTGGCCACATGGCCCCCCTAGACTCCAGATGTTGCAAAACCAACTGCCCCTGTGATTGCGCGCATTTGACAAGGCAGGAGGGGAGCATCATAAGCATCAGCTGGGTTTATTTCTGGCCACATGGCCCCCCTAGACTCCAGATGTTGCAAAACCAACTGCCCCTGTGATTGCGCGCATTTGACAAGGCAGGAGGGGAGCATCATGAGCATCAGCTGGGTATATTTCTGGCCACATGGCCCCCCTAGACTCCAGATGTCGCAAAACCAACTGCCCCTGTGATTGCGCGCATTTGACAAGGCAGGAGGGGAGCATCATGAGCATCAGCTGGGTATATTTCTGGCCACATGGCCCCCCTAGACTCCAGATGTTGCAAAACCAACTGCCCCTGTGATTGCGCGCATTTGACAAGGCAGGAGGGGAGCATCATGAGCATCAGCTGGGTATATTTCTGGCCACATGGCCCCCCTAGACTCCAGATGTTGCAAAACCAACTGCCCCACGGCTCTCCTTGGGTACCATCAGAATGGCTACTCGCTGTGTTGGACCCTGAATGTTGGGACGTGGGTTGAGATTTCGTGTCGGACGGCCGTCTTCAGGCCCAAGAGAAAAGCACCCACATTCTCAACAATTTTCGGTCCGCCGATTAGTAGAACATCGTGGAGCACGGAAGAAAGAGCGAGAGAGAGAGAGAGAGAGTGAGAGAGAGAGAGAGAGAGAGCGAGACAGAGAGAGTTCTGAAGGACAGAGAGTGAGAGTTTGTTGGGAGCCTTTGACGTGTACACACCTTTTCACACAGCTCTACAACTCGGCGACGCGTGCCTTTCGGGGCGGTCTCCCGTCGGGGAGATGACACGCGGTGGAAGGAAGGAAGAAAGAGCGAGAGAGAGAGAGAGTGTGTCGTTTCTCACCAACAGACCTTCGGACTTCGCGTTGCCCTCGGGGCAGCTCCCTTTCGGGGGGGGTTAGCGTGTGAAGGGAGAGAGAGGGAGAGAGAGAGAGAGAGAGAGAGAGAATAGACAGAAAGAGAGAGAGAGTGTGGTCTCCTCCCCCCTGGGTCCCCAGAAAAGAAAGAGAGGGACCCTCAGTCCAAGTTTTCTATTTAGGACCGGGCGAGCTTCCATTCCATGTCTCGCCCAGCGTGCCTGCGGAGTGGGAGTCCGACATCCTGGACCCAGAGGCAAGGCCGAAACATCGCCTGCCTGCACACCTGTAAGCCCGTAAGCCTAGATCCAGGCCTTAGGCTCGGCTCAAGGCACGCAAGGCCAAGGATGTATGTGTGTGCAGATGTCGCGGTTTGGGAATTGGCGCTCTATGGCCGCATGCGCTCAAGACGGAGTCTAACAGGTCTGGGGCCTCATTGTTGAGGGTGTAGGGTTAAGACTTGAAAGCCCTGCTCGAGAGGTTTGCTCTGTTAGGGTCGAGTTCTTTTTGCTATTCTTTGTCTTGTTCGAGCTCCAAGTCGAAAGCAAGCCATTGTGCTGCATGTTATGCCTGTTATGCTGCTGTCAAACCGCGTGCAATCGCAAGCTGTGAGCTCGTTGCCTGCTGAGAGTGGTCATATATCTCTCGCAGGCTCCGGAGTGCAACATCACTGCAGTCTTGGCGGCAGCTTCTGCTGCAAACGAGCAAGGTGCTCCCAGCACCATTCCGGGCGAACGTCCCGCGGTTTTCAGCGGCGCATTGAAGGGTGGTGTCCTGCCATATGAGGGCACAATATCTGGATGAGTTTTTTGACTTTCCCAGTTAATTATAATCTTACCATATCTTACCCCAAGTCTTCGAGCCCAAGAACCAACAAACATATCAAACATCTCCAACCCTAAACCAGGGATTTGCCGCCAGGATGCCACCCTCATGATTCCTCCGTGGCGGGCAAGGTTGTGGTCGTTGCTCGCGGGGGCTGCACTTTTCAGCAGAAGGCTGAGATGATCCAGGCTGAGGGTCAGCCGATGAGGGTCAGTTGGGGGTTTCGGGGCTTCAAGGTATATATATATATATATATATTGTATTGGGATGTAGGCTTTGGTTTGGTTTGCAGTCTGAGGGTTGAAAGGGTTCCATTCACAGTTGCGTGTAAGTCTCCCGCTATCTCCCGCTACTGCCATCTGTGGCAGAACGATACTGTGTGAATCCGGTCGGGGTAGCTGTCAATCAATCCCACAGGCCAGTCCGCCAAACAAGATCACACGAAAGCACGGGTTTGCATGGTCTTGCGCTGCAGCGGGTCGTAGACTCTTAGACAGGGTTCAGGGAGTTGGGGATTGATGGCTTCAGGGTTTTCGTGCAGTTGCCACCTGATTCGCGCAGTGCCCAATCCGATTCGTAACTCCGCGCGATCGGCATGATCTGATTCATTTTGCTTTTGTCCAGCGCGATCCGACCCACGCGATCCGTAGGGCCACCTGTGATTGTGCGAGCATGTTAGGATGTCGCACACCAAGTTCCAAGTTCAGATCGATGAGCGCATGCTTTGCGTGGTTCGCACGGCAGCTTCGGCGCAAAGGGCGTGGTTGGAAGTTGCTGCTCGGGGGTTGCATGGCGCTTCGATGTCGCAAAGGTTGGCAACTCGAGTCCCGCTTCCGGCTCTCTTTCTCCCTCTCTCCCTCCCTCCCTCCCTCCTCCAAACACTGCAATGCGGTGGCCGCGAAAATCATTCAATGTGTATTCCTCACCTCTGGATGCCGTCCCAATATCCTTTCCGGACCTTTGTTGGTTATTTCTGTATTTTCTCAGGGTTGCGCCGTGCTATACACAACTCGTTCTGAATGCTCACCGAGCGTCCTGCAGCGACCAGGAACCCCACAGACATTAAACCCATTTAGGACCATGTCGCAGGAAGCGGGGGGAGTCGGAGCTCTCTTCTACGACACGGAGCCTTGAAGCACATGCGTGTGCGGGTGTTGTCGGCCTTACAGGCCATGTAAGGTGTGGGATCCTTCGTAGGTTCGGGGCCCTTGACTTGTGCGGACCTGCCGTTTCGAATGCAAGTTTCGGGTCCAGGTTCTTCAAGGCATGTGCTTTGCATTCCTGAGCCTTGAACTGCTTCCAAATCGAAAGTTCGAGGCCAGCAAAGCAGGCGGCCGAGCCAACAATGTGGGTGCGTAAGGGGATGCTGGTGGGACCAGTGGGATGCAGCGGCAGAGAGAAAAGGGGATGCTGGCCCATCGTGACCCTTCGCATGGGCTTTTGGTAGAGGGCGACTCTCCCCTTCCCCCCGCAGATGTCTGCGGGTTTGTAGCCCAGTTCTCGACGACCACACTGCGGATGATGGCCACAGCGGACGCCACAGCTGCACCGGCATTGCCAGCCTTTATGGTGTCTCGCACACAAGGCAGGAGTCTGAGAGTTTGGGTTGTTGGGGCGTGCAGTGGTTGGACACTCTTCGACATCAGAACGGGATAGTCTGCGGTTCACAGCTATAGACATATAAATAAATAAATAAGTAAATAAATATTGAAAAAACATATATGTATATACATATATACATATATACATTATCTTCATTTTTGTATTTATGTACTTATGTGAATACGTACATACATAATTTTTTCGAGTATGGCATCAAGGCCCTAGATATGCACCTGTTCGGACTTGACCTTTTACCAGACTGGCTTGCTTGAGAGATCAAGTCCCAAAGAACCTAAAGGGCCTAAGCTCAATGTCTCACATCCCCCCTCAAAAAACGCCCACGTTGCCTTGAGCGGTTAAAGGCTTGTCCTTGCGAGATCGTGCGCGGCGAGTGCCTCAGGAGATGGATCTCAGAGGCTTAGTGCATTCAAGGCTTCCGGACTCTAGGATTCGGCCGATTAGCTTATGCAGGTCCAGTGGTCCAGCGGTGAGTCCCACGTCAAGGATGTCGTGCACTGCTAAAGGATTTTCGCGGGCTCAAGGGTCCCCTGATGATTTTGTACACCGGGGCTCCTCCTATCCATCCCTTGTGTGCCGACTTCGACAAGGTCCGGCGAGGAGATGTTGGTAGCACTCATCCGGCGACCTTGCTGCACCTAGCAACCTACAGTGTGGGAGTTGCTGGTAAACCGTTCCGCGAGCCTGGCACGCACAGCTTGTCGCTTCTCTAGCAGTACAGTGCACACGTTGGTGAGCCAACCAACGATCTTCCGAGTTAGAAGCCCCGAAACCCTCTGAGCTTGAACAGTCCAAAGTACCCTTCAAAGCTTTGCGCTCGAGGCGTCCGGTGGTGCTCCACACGCATCTGCCTGAAATCGGTTCCCCAAGGGCGTCTGGCAGCGTAGGCTTCACGGAGGAATTGAAGCTTCGGACTTCGGGAAGCGAGAGAGATTCTGGGCAGTATGCTGCGTTTGGGACGCATTGAACAGCAGCAAGTGCTTCAGCGGTAACCGCCATTCCAGTCCTTCAGACTTCTGCCAGTTTCATGCATTCCAAGATCAGTTGAAGCCCGGCGGCAGGGATCCAGAACGTCGGGGGTGGCCCTCTGCATTGGAGAGTGGAGGTCAACATGCTGATTCTCGGCTGCTGAAGACTAAGCTTCCCTGGAAGGACTTTTTCACAGCAAGGCTTAGGCAAAGGATCCACTGCGCCGTCCAGGAATTTCGATGAGCATGGCTTCTATTCCGCGGTGTACACCGGCGCCACCAACAATAGCGGAGGTGGCGTGGGAAGATATGTCAATGTGGTCTGGAGGAACAGGATAGAGAACAGATGGGGCTTGATGGGCTGGAGATTTCTTCCTGTGTTGGGTTGTGGTGGATGCACTTGACGGGGCGTGTGATTTTGCGATGCTTATCATCATGTTAGTCGTGGAAAAGTGGACAGACCGGCTTAGATTGTTGCAGAGGATCGCTCTGGAGGCTTGCAGTTGTGCAATTCCGTTCTTTGATGCAGAAGCGGAACTAGTCACTATTCTTCTACTGGCATGTGCGGGTCAGCTGATGCCACACGGCTACGGAGATTGTGTGTTCTCAAGCCCCCAATTCCTCTTACTCAGCTGGCTGAAGCTGAATGGAGCCTGACATCTGTCAGTACCTCCAAAAACCCCAAAGCCTGGCATTCTTCCCATCCACGCGACGTGAGCACAAGTGCAAAACCCTGCAGCCCTCTGTGGCTGTTGCAGCTATACCAGACAAAGCTAAGGATCTAGGGTGAAAGATGTGTAGCAGCTATAGCAGTCCTGGCTTTCAGGCGCCGGCCTTGCGCCCCTGCCACCCGCGCCGGCCTTCGCATGGACGTCCAATGCAGTGCTTCAAGAAGTGCCGAGCTTCCAGGGAAAGGACTTTGGGGTGCCTGGTTGCTGGCTCCTCACCGTTTGGGTCAGGGGAGCCAATGTTTTTCTTCTCGCCGTCTCAGATAGAACGCCTCCATGAGCTTCCATGCCATTGTGTCATGAGGCTGTTTCTTTTTTCAATATTATCTTTCTGGCCGAAACCCCCCGCGAAGTCCGTTTGCACCCCCCACTTGTTGCGATGGCTGAGACTTGAGGGATGAGAATGTCTACGATCTACAACATCCCACTTCCCCCGACACTGATGAATAAAGAAAAGAAAGACAGAAGGAAAGAAAGAAAGAAAGAACGGAAGCCGCTTGGCCGTCGCGGCCGGGTTCCTCCTTCGGGGGGGCTCCAAAGCGTGGAGAAGAAGAAGAAGACGAAGAAGACGCAGAAGAAGAAGAAGAAGAAGAAGAAGAAGAAGAAGAAGAAGAGGAAGAAGAAGAAGAAGAAGAAGAAGAAGAAGAAGAAGAAGAAGAAGAAGAAGAAGAAGAAGAAGAAGAAGAAGAAGAAGAAGAGAGAGCGCGTTGAGGAATGGTTGCTAGTGTTCGAATCTTATCTACCACGGGAAAGGACAGGCGTTTCACACACCGACTGCTTGGGGGGGGGGGGGGGTTGTTCGCAGAGACACTGGACTTTGGTCGCGCCCCGCGCGTGGGGGCTTCGGGGCTCCTCAACGGCAGAAGAAGGAGAAGAAAAAGAGTAAGAAGAGGATGAGGAGGAGGAGGAGGAGGAGGAGGAGGAGGAGGAGGAGGAGGAGGAGGAGGAGGAGGAGGAGGAGAGAGCCAGCGCTGATTCGTGTGTCAGTCGTACCACTACACGTTGACCTGGACAGAGCAGCGTGCCATGGTGACGGGGGCCTCCTGCGCAGGGGTTTTTCTTCGCTGTGTAGAAGAAGAAGAAAGACGAAGAACGAGATAGAGAGATGCAGAGATGGCGGGATGGAGAGATGGAGAGATGGAGAGGTAGAGAGAGAGACTGAGGTTGCGTGAGGTGTGACAGCTATCCACGCAAAGGATAGCTAGAGAGTTACAGGGGTTTGCATGTTTGGCATCGTTTGACATCGGGTCGGTCAAGTTGTGCTTTCGGGAGCTTGGATGCTGCTTGGGACTTTCGTTGCGCAATTCCCAAGCAGTCATTGCGCAAGTTTCGCTCGCGTGGTGGAGGACATGGATGACAACGCCGCAGCCATGACCCTGCCGTTGAAGATGTCTTTCTACGGTGACCTGGCACAGGACGACTCATCGGCTTAACAAGCGACGACAGTGAGCAAACTGCGCCTGCCCAGTGGCTGCAGGGATGTGGGTCTGAAATGTCTGGTGGCAGTCATAGGTTTCTGTGCGATAAAGGCCTCTGTAAGGCTGCAAGTGTCATAGCGGCACCCCGACGCCTGGAGAAGGGCGTTGTCACAGCTACTGCTACTATACTACACTGTCCCCTGTGTGGTGTCGGCTACGCCCTGCAGGATGTGCAGCTGTCATCCAACGGCCTGATCGCAATCTCCCCAGACTCGACGACTTATGAGCCGGGCAGGGACTACTGGGGCTTCTTGGAGTTTAAAATGGTAGGCTGTCGCCATCTTTGTTTCCGTGTCCCTGGATGCCGCGGCCAGACCACCGACCCTAGAACACCTTTCCAAACCGAATCAAGACACTCAGAAACTCACAAGGCTACCTCCCCTCCGTCAGCAAGCCCAATGGAATTGTTGCAGCCTACTGGGACGACCTCTGGTGCCGGCCAGCCCGCGGCTGTCGGCTGCTCACCGGCCAGCACTTGGCGCATGCGCCCATCGTCTCGCGGCACTGCGGCACGGGAAACGCCTCCATCATCCAGTTTCTGGGCTTGCCAGGTGCTGTGTAGTTGGTCCCTTCAACAAGCACATAGGCGTACATAGATATGCTGTTCGGTGGAGGATGTTCCGGGTGAGTCCCCCGTTCCTCCCCCGAAACCTCCTTCCTTCCCTTTGCGCCACCAGGTTTTCGCAGTTTGAGCACCGCTACGACGCCAGTATTGTGGCCTCTGTGGAGGTGAAACTCTATGAAGACGGTTGCATCGAGCTGCAGTACCAACATTGGCCCTCGCACCTCAAGATGTTCTGGAAATGACTTGCGAGAATTAAGATATTTCAAGATGTTCAAAGTCTCTAAGTTCTAAGCATGTTTCTCTGCCTCAAGAACTCAACACTCCAGATCTCAGGCGCAGTAAGCGCTTGAATGCGAAGATGGGCGTCGAGTCCAGGAACGGGGCCAGCGGCGTGAATCACGTTGCGACGTTCCCTGTCCTCATTGGTTCTGGGTAGAAGGTGCAAGAAGCGATGAACATGAGTTTTTACATGCACTCGTGAGTCCTATTCTACAGCAAAGAGCCTGATTTGCCAGAAACCCTTGGAGGACTAGGAACCAAGGAGCCAATCCCACGAAGAAGCCACGAGAAAGTCACAAAAGAGCCGAGTCCGCTGCACTGTAGGCTCCCATTCGACTTCGGGCTTCCCTTCGGCGTGATGTTGGTTCCCTTCCTTGCCTCGGACTCAACGACGCACCTCGGACCGACGATTTTTTTTGGGTAGAAGGGACTCAGCATTCTAAAGCGTTTTCTAAAGAGTCTTCGAAATAGTCTTCTCGATAGTCTTCACTGAATAGTCTGTAGCTTCATGAGGGCCACTCACCCTCACCCTGACAGGAGTGGTGAAGTGGCGAGTGGAAGCGCATCCAGGCACCCCGGTGCATAAAGTTTGTTCGTGGTGGACATTTGCAGCTGCAGGATGTAGGAATGTAGGATGATGCAGGGTTTGGGGAATTGGAATTCCACGACGGCGAAGACCCCCTGATGTGTGTTGTAGAGTGGTCAGACCGGCAGGCGAAGCTCCCAACTAGTTTCCAGTACCAGTTGAGAGAGTGCTGGCCATCTTGAGCAAACCTGAGCAGGGGCTTCGAGGAGGGGGAGGGGATGTCAGGTACGACTTCCACATGGAAGGCCACCGGACACAGCAAGGCCCGGCCCGACTGCTGCTAGCCGCCCTTTACGAATGTACTTTGCCCCTCTCCACGACGACTTCAATCTACAGAAAAGAATTTAGATGCCCAACTGAAAGCTTACTCCCCTTCGTGGGGAGTTTGAATTGGAAGTTGGCGGGAGGTTGGCTCACCTTCCGGGCGTGGGACGGGACCCACCACTGGCAGTCCGATCGCGCCACGGCACAAGCATGATGGTTCGACTTGGCTTGGGGCTCGCTGGCAGTTGCTGTTGCCGTGGGATGCAGTGGTATTTTCGAGGCTGCCCTGATCTTGAGAGCCCCTTGCAAGCCCGTTAAGGGCCATGACCGACCCTCCATGCCCCTCAGTGCCAAGACGAGGTGTGGTGCGGGTAGTCCAGCGCGTCTTCAGCTATGCGTGGCATGAGGGCGCAGCTCTGCAGCCAAGTTCCATGGGTCTAGGCCTTGAACCTGCTACTTGTTTTTTGGGCTTCTAGCTTAGGGGATCTTGCGGGAGTATGGCTTGCATTTCAGCAGTTGAGAGGGATGATGCGCTACCCGCTGCGAGATGTTCCAAGGGTGATTGCCAGAATGACTCGACCAAGGCATGGGGTCCTTGCCGTCGACCCACTTGCAGCGCCTCCTCCACGGGTAGCCAGGAAGCGCTCTGATCCATCTAAGCCCGAAGTACAAAACCCTGTGGCTCGGGACTCGGTGGTGGTGTTGGCTGGCTGGTCTCGGGATTTTCTTTCGTGAAATACATTGCAGGACACTGGCTTTATTGTGGGAATGCCTGCTATGTGAAGTGGGGTGTCATAGGCTTTCTCAGACCGCTGAGTGCTGGTTGGGTTGGGATCTGGTTGTTGGGTGGGCGATGTATGAAGAAGAGCTGAAGCTCTGATGTATCTCCACACGATTGTGAAGTGGATCGACACGCCTCGGCTGCATTGCTCAAGTGCAAGAGTCGAAAGGCTTTCCTTCACAAATGAACAAGGCGGGTGGGGAAGAGCGCTTTTGGCTGGCTTCCCTTGCGACAGGAACGTCAATCAGAGACTTTTTTTTTTAACATGATTAGACCTGGGTCAGTGGGGTCTCTGCAGGCGGCTCTCTGGGTAAGACGGATGAATCCAATTTGGCTTCTGAGCGTGGGCCGGTTCTCTGGCTAGGTGCTTCTTTGGAATTACTGGACTAGGAGTTTAGAGTTGTGAGGGTTGAGGACATGGAGTTGGGCTCCCGGTTCAAGGAAGCCCTGAACCCCTGAACAAACCCTGGCTTAGGTATCACGGGGATCTCAGCAAAAGGCAGCTGATTCGAGATACTTTGGGAGGGTCTGGGAGCCTGTTTGGCAGGAGCGCCACGTGGAGTGCAGGGGCTCAGACGGCAAGACCTATCATGGCGCGGGTCCGAGCTTTTCGGTGTCAGATGTATAGCCGGCCGAATCTTCGGAAGGCAGGGCATAGGCGAACCTGTCCGCACACGCTAAGATGACAACTGCGCCGGCCCCCCGAGATGCAGCTGAGCCGCACAGAAGGACTTCAACCGTGAACCTTCAGCCGCCCAAGCTTTGGAATAAGTGGATGTTTTAGTTTGGAAGCTGGGTTAACGGGGGACCCTGATTCAGAACAAACCCCCCCTCTCTCTGCCAGCCCGCCCCTCGAGGCCTAGAGTCGTTGAGTTGGATTCTTCGTTCGCTTGGGGGTGCCCGCGACAGGCAGCGACCATCCGTCGGGTTGGATTGACACTTGGGGTGACACGTGCGCCGTCTACGCGAACAACCTGTACTGCACGCCCACAGGTGCGCCAGATCCAGGAAGACTCCTAGATTCACTCGCAGCTTTGCAGGGTTCAGGGCATAGGCTGTCGCAAGTCTCAGTAGAGGCATGAGCTTGTATTACTGTATGCTTTCCTCTGTTTGTTGAGTCTGGCATTGACCCTCAGCCCGGCATCATATGCTCAGTTCGTGGGTGACCAGCCCCAAATATTACAAGAATTTCAAGAATGCACATTGCAGGTCAGCCTGGTCCTGGCTGGCAATGGTTTTGGGGGAACTTTGGGGACTACAGGAATCATGGCCACACTGCGGACACGGCCTGTTGCGCCTGCGGCGGTGGCGTGCTTGCTGTCGCAACACCAGAGACGTCCATGACCTGCTCGAATCCCACGGAGGGTCCTGATGAAGATGGCGACGGAGTGGACGACTGTGCTCCTTCACCCACCGTCGCGCCACCCGTGCCACCAACTGAGACTTCCACCGCAACCACATCCCAAACCACCACTCCATCCACGACCACGAATCGCCCCACCTCCGAGACATCTACATCCATGGAGACCTCACAGACACCAACAGAAACTTCCACGCTTTCGACAGAGCGAACCACGACGTCACCTAAGGTCGATGTTAGCCCTCCGGAAACACAGACACAAACAGAAACCTCCACTTCTTTCATTCCTGACGTGCCCGAGACAGCAACCACAACTGCTACACAGACTGGAACCTCAATGGCGATGGCCTCAACGAGCCGAAGCACAAGTGCCTCCTCCTCCCAGCTTTCCTCCTCTACGCTCTTGTCGTCTACTTCCACGTCGCCTTCCACCACCGCAAGCACTTCTTCCAGCCACGCTTGGGCAGCTTCAGGAACATTCACAACAACCGCTGCGACCACAGCAGCCTCCACCACCGAGACGGCAAGCACAGCCAGCAGCACATCTTCGAGGACGGCTACCACGACTGCATCGGCAACGACGACAAGGTCCACACTTACAGCAACTACTACGCGCACCAGCAGCAGCATAAGCAGCTCAGTCACCAGCTTGTCAAGTAGCAGCACGAAGACGTTGACTTCAACAGAAACTCAGTCGACCACAGCCACTGCCACTGTCTCAAGCACATCGGTGTCCATCTCCTCCACAACATCTAGGACACATTCAACTTCCGTGACATCCTCACGGACCAGCTCATCGGTGTCCAGCACAACTGTGTCCGGCACGTCGACCGGTACAGAGACTGGCACTTCAACATCCACCAGCACAGTGTCAGACACATCTACGCTCACGAGGTCTCAGACGTCGAGTAGCAGCCACACAAGCAGCACAAGCAGCACAAGCAGCACATCCAGCAGCAGTGCGACGTCAACGCATTCCTCGACAACTTCCCTCAGCACAAGCTGGACGGCCACAAGCTCATCTTCAACATCATCGAGCACCACCGGGTCGACAACAACTTCGGGGTCCACTTCCAGCTCGCCTACTTCAACGGCCACCATCACAAGTACAACGGCAAGCTTCACAACCACCCGCACTACAATCACTGCAACGACTACCTCCAGCAGCAGCTCCTCAAGCAGCAGCATCTCGAGCAGTAGTTCCTCCAGCAGCAGCTCCTCCAGCAGCAGCTCTTCCAGCAGCAGCATCTCAAGCACTTCTCCCACGACATCGACAACACTCAGCGGGACGACGACAACTTGGTCTTCAAGCAGCAGTACCACCACAGAGAGCAGTTCCTTGACGTCCACCACCCACAGCTCCACCAGCACGATCACCAGCTCAAGCACCTCAGAGTCCAGTACCTCCAGCAGCTCTTCCTCCACTTCGAGCTCGAGCGTCAGCACCAGCTCCACTTCGTCGAGCACACAGAGCACAACCCGTACGGCGACGGCCACAAAAACGACAACAGGCACTGGCAGCACTTCGACCACCACGGAAAGTACAAGCACTAGTAGCAGCTCCAGCACCACTAGCACTGTGACATCAACCCGCACTAGCACGACAACTTCCAGCACTACCTCCACTTCCACATCTTCCAGCATATCATCCAGCTCTTCCTCCAGCTCCACGTCTTCTACGTCGAAGACATCCACTACAACAGTCAGCCAAACACAGACGCCCACCACCTCGCGTACAGAGTCCACCTCCAGCTCCACATCTACAACATCTTCCACAACGTCGCAGACATCCACGACAACCTCGAGTTCTCCTACGACAACAACCACCCATACCACACAAACGACGAGCTCTTCCACATACACTTCAACGAGCAGGACATCCAGCACCACTTCCAGCACGAACACTTTCACCACGAGCACCACTTCCAGCTCTTTCACGACTTCCCAGACCACTACGGTAAGCAGCACAAAGACGGCAACTGCCAGCTCTACCACATCTGTCTCCACCACCAGCACTTCCCGGACTTCCACATCCGTGACGTCCACCACCTCCACATCTTACACATCCACGAGTACTATCAGCACCACAACCACAACAACCACACGAAGCAGAGCCTTGGCGGGTGAACTTTCGTTTTCGTCCCACGTTTTGTTGAACCTCGCATCAACGGCCATGTTGAAAAAAGGGCGGCAACGCAACACAGAGCAGCTTTGGCATTAGGTTCAAGCCTTAGAGTACACCCTGAACCGTGATTTTTGCAAAGCTTATCGGAGCAAGAGATGCCAAGGCACCTCGGAAACTTCAACAGTGACGTCTACGACAACTTCAACGCACACCAGCACAGCCACAACAAAAACGACGACGACGTCGGAAACCCGTATCTTGCCTGTTTCGGGTGTGTAACTCTGGACCCTTCACCCCGAAACTCGACGATAGCTGTGCCCCTGAGGCACAGTGACCTCCACAACTTCCTCTACTACATCCAGAACCTACACTACGCACACCAGCTCTAGCAGCACGATAAGTTCCGTCACGACGACATCGCGCACTGCCACCACCACATCGAAGACACAAACATCCTCCACGGTCAGCTTCACATCCACCACCGCAAGCAGCACAAGGACTTCGTGACCATGGAGAATTTGGGATATTGTGGATCACCAGAAAGCTGGGCTACTGTCATACTGTAATATAGATCTGTCATTACTTGCTTCTTCTTCTTATTTTCTTGTTCTGCTCTTCTTCTTCTTCTTCTGCTTCTTCTTCTTCTTCTTCTTCCACAAGTCGGTAGAAAGCCCGTACCTCTCTCTCTCTCTCCCGAGCACACTCCTGGGAAGCCCTGCATATGGCCGAAACCCCGAAGTCGCACAGGACCTCAACGTCGGCCACGGCAACTTCGACCACCGCGTCTCTTAAGTGCACTTGGGATGTTTTCTTCTTGGCGAAGGATTTAGAATGCAGGGGTAGATGTCATCAGGATTAATCTTGGGGGTAATTGGGCTCTGGAACTCGTGCCTTTCTTTTTTAAGACACCCCGATGGCAGGATCAGGCTCTGTACGGTGTGCTACTGGTATCAATCAACAGCACGAAGCCGCACGGAAACCCCAACCAAAACCTAGCAAACCTAGCTTGTCTATTTTCTCAAACTGCCAACCAGCAAGCCTGGTTTTGTTGTTGGGCAGGCGACATCGCCATGCACGTTACTTACGTTTCGGTCATCGACTAGAGTCGCAGCTCGCATCGAAACATGCCGACGAGGTGCTCCTTCCCCGGAACCACAGCCCCTCCCCCTCACAAGAAACAGCGCAAGGGCTTTTTACGTCTGAAGGTCCAGCACCAGCTGGACTTCCTCCACACGGACGCTAACATCAACGACGGTGACAACACAGACCATTACCAGGCCAGCCAGGATTCAGTGAATTCAGGAGTTTGATGGGGTTTGAGCCTGTAGGGAGACAGACCCGGTTTCCCTTCGGATGGAGATTGCCAGAGTAATGGGGCGACAGCCCGTGTCGGAAGAAGCAGAGTGCCTGTAGTGTTGGGTTGAGGTTCGAGGTTCCAGGGGTTTGCGAAGTGTCTAAGAGTCTATCTAAAGAGTACCCCGCCCCCCCCCCCCCCTCTTCAGCTCAGGAACGCGCCCCCGGTGATGGTGATGAGCGAGCCGGAGCCTGTGCAAACGATCGAGACTACCCTATTGGCGGCTTGACCAAATGCATATCTTCATGTGAGGTGTTGCAGTTGAGAACCGGGGCCCCCAGCAGAGCTTGTTTCGAAAACCCCTTTGCCACAAGGTTGTTGGGGCGAACAGCACCTCGCCGAGCTTCGAGTCCTCACTTGTGTCCTCCATCTCCTCCCTCCTGGGTGTGGACCCTCGACGTGGCATGCCCGCAAGTGGAGAGGGCCACGACTGACAGTGTTTAAAGTGGATGACTTTTGGATGCCGTTGCGCATGCTGTCGGGTTCCATCTCGACCTTCCTCGAAGAGGTTGTAGCTTCTCTCAATGAGTACTTGCAACGGTTGCAAATCTCTTTTTCAAGCCCTGCCATAGATGGTAGGCGGGGCTTCCTATCAGATCCGAGCTATAAGCCCTTCTGACCCGTGAAGTTTGAAGGCCATCGTTCCTTTGATGTGCCGCCCTGCTTCAGTCTAAGCAGGGCCTTCAGGATCAGCAAGTGAAGTAAAGGGTCCCCGACTCAGGTGTCAGCATCACAGGCCTGGCCGGGTCTGCGGGAAAAACGACACAAGCTGGAAGCCCAAAAAGCTGGGTTTTTTGTGAGGGCTTCGGCTGAGGGCGTTCTGAGGCCAAACCACCAAATGCTTCTGAGCCCCTGAGAACTTCTCAAAGCTCAGCCTGGCAGGCTCGACCATGACCTGGGCAGCCCTCGTGGAGAATGGTGTCCCTGACAATGGAGGTGGCATGCCTTAAGTCGATGGCCATTAAGGGTATCTCTTTTCGACTCGGTGCTCCTTAACACATCATCGCCCTTGTCTCATTGTGTGCGATTCCATGATTCCATGAACAAGAAGGTGGTCGGCGCCTGCCAGCGCGGGACCTCTCCATCCTGGAGCAAGCCCTGGAGGCCTCCAGGGCATGTTTTCATGGGTGGCGCGGGTTCTCGTGTTCGGGTCTAAACTTCAAGGGCTCAAGGGCTCAAGGGCCATGGAGTTTGGGATTTTGAGCTCAAGGCTGCGCCGCCGTTCCGAAGTGCAGCGAAAGACGTTATCAGCGCCTGAGCGGTCGCTGCACTGTCTTAATTCTCCGTAAAGCGCGAAATCCGAGAGAGCAAGAGTCTCAGCACTCTCACCAATTGCAAATGGCGAAGGTGGACTTCCAGGTTGCCATGCCCGCCGCGACCTCCGAAGTTTCAGCTGCTTCTTCACAGGTTTCTTGGGTGTTGCAGGTTTAGAAAGTTAACACGCTGGCTTTTAGCGTTTCTTGGGTCAAGTTCATGAGGTTCATTTCGTGTGGCCCATTGCCAGGTGCAAGAGATGGTGGCCGCGCTGTCTGACATGAAGGCCCTCCTCTTCACGGCTGGAATTTCCGACTTCTTACACTTGTAGTAAAATGGCCTGGGGGATCACAAGGCGTCAAAAACTATGGATGTCGAGTTGAGGGCCTATTGGGAAAGAAGCGTCGTGGGTTGCACCTGTAGCGCATGTTCTTGTCTCCAGTTCCGTATTCTCGGAAAAAAGGATCCGTATTCTCCGCGATGCGGTTTATGCAGCGTGTCTACGCACTTTCCGGTGTCTAACCTGCGCTGGTCGCTGGTTCGATGTGCGCACACAGATCCCGGGGGCTTGCCCTCTACTCCGAGGGCAGGCGCCAGGTCACAGACGGTAGCTTTAAGCGGGTTGCCGGCTGATCTCTCAAGGCTTTATCTGACTGCGAAGCCCGAAGGCCAATCCCAGCGAGCTCCTCCTGGAGCTCGCTGCTATCCTGCCGTTTCTTGGCAGGAGCTACAAGTTCAAGGTAGTTCCAGCCATCCCTTCCTGAATTTCAACTCCCTGGGACCTTGAACTGGGCCCATTCAAAAGCCACGGAGATATCCGCGGAATCCTGCATCATCCCAAGCTCAAAGCCATCGTGGCAAGATCGGCTTTCTGTAAACTCTGCAGGATGTCAGTGTGAGCTGTTTTGATGAGAACAAAGGATCGACAACCTGCGCGTTCGCCTCACCACGCCCTTGGTGAGGCTTTGGCCTTGGGTGGCGGTTGAAGTGGCTTTTCCGGGTGGAACGGCAGGGCTTCATCAAAGTACCATGTGAGGTTTTTCGGAACCGTCGCCGTATTGGATTGGTGTAATTCCTTCGAGAGCCCCAAGAAAGGGCCAAGTTGCAGAAGAGGCCTTCAGCTCCCATTCGCTCCCCACCCCATTCCCCAACTCCTAAAGGCAGAAGCAGGCGGTGTTCGTGGCGGAGGCGTGGTGATAGCTAAACGTGGTACACAAGTTGTTGAGGATTTTCGTCGGCTTGCTGTTGGAGCGTCGAACCATGTGAACCCGGCTTTGCTTTAAGCGGACCTCACGTCCCCTCAGATCCCGAGCAGTGACGACCGGCCCTGAAGTTCTACGGTTCCTTGCAGGATTGGGGTGCCTGTGCCCGGGGCATCGCCTGTGTGACCTCGCCCTTCGCTTCGCGCTACCGTCAGGCCGGCATTTGAGGGTTTACAAAAGACCTGATGCAAAGGCTGGCGCCAACATGAGAGCCAACATGCGAGCTGCCGGCGAGTCTGCCAGCATGCACATCGGGACCTATCAACCATGTTTCTCTTCAAAAACCCCAACCCAATTTAGTTAAGCTGATCCCTGGCGTCGCCTGTACTGAAAGATAGTTTCTCTCAGGAGTTGGCAGTGTGTGGACTCGGTGATACTCTAGAGTTACATTTGGCTAGGTGGTGAAGCCTCAGCTTTTTACTGTATTTCTCATGACCGACGCATGCCCTGCACCTCACCATGCCAAAGCCCTTGCCCTAGCAACTGCCCCGAGCCTTCCCGTGACCTGGATAGGTTTGGTGTGCTGACTCGGCACCTTAGCTGAGAAAGGGTCTGTCAGCAACACAGTTGTTGTGTCAAAGATGTCGATACTTCAGCCAGCGTATTCTTCCTTGGGCATCTGCACAGTCATCTCACCTTCTACAACATTGCACGAGACTCCAAGTGGATGGGTTCAACAATCTCGAAGTTAAAGGTCAGTCCTGAGGTTCTTCCTGGCTTCTTTTCTTGCTTACGGGGGTGCTCAGTCCAATAGCCAGAGGTCCCAAACCCGCAGCTGCGCACATTCATATCACCCCTTGTGGGTGTTTAGCCAGTACACACTTGTTGAAACAAAATGAAATGTTGGCAAGAAGTATATGCATATAGACACACATTACACATTGTGTATATATATATATATATGTATATCTCTATCTTCCTACCTATGCGTAGTTCAGGGTTTTTGGGGTTGTGGCAGCAATCACATGTCCAGATGCGGTTCCGAGGACAACGTCTCAATTGCCTTGCTTTCCGAGCTTTGCTCGGGACCTATGCCAAGGACCGAAGATCCCCACAAGCCCCATCCGCAACCCGAGACGCTTCACCCAAGGCGTGGACCCCGTCTTGTAGAAAGGAAGGCCCTCGTGCACTCACAGCGTTGCCGGTGATGAGCTACGACATCCCAGGAAGAGTCTGCTGAACAACTTTGATATCTTGTGAAGTAAATCTCACTCAAAGGCGCTGATACCCCAAAGAGCCCGAGGCCTCGTCTTAGAATTATGACAGGGATCATGGACAATGCCCTGTTTCTTGGCAAGGGGATGATATGGACAATCTTCTGCAGGACGCAGGAGCCTTGCCCAGCTCAGCTCGTGCCACCGGCCTGCGGGTGGCTGCTGGGCTTGGATTTATAGGATTTAAAGTTGGGCCTGTTTCCTGTTGCCTTTTTTGAAGAGCGGAGCCAGCGTCGGGAAGCTCTTTGTGTACATGTAGTGACATTGTGGTAGGACCCCGATCGGTGTCTCCAGATTCCTGGTTTCTTCTCAACTAGGAATCAGGAAGAGCCCCAGCATCTTGGCCCTTGGCAAGATGTCAGGATTGTTGGCAGCTGGTCTCCTTGCCTCTCCGTGCCGCCATCTGGCCCGGCCGCGGAGCTCAGCGATTAAATGACTCAATCAGTGAACCAGGGCTGTCATCTCCGGAAGTTTTGCCGTTTCGGGTGTTTTACTGCGCCGGATGTTAAGCCAAAGTCGCAAGGTGACGGCCAATATGACTGAGATGTGCAATGCTACCGGGATGGGCAAGCAGTACAGGGCCGTGACGTGCTTGGCTTCGGGCAGTGTGCCCGAAACCGACGAATGTGAGCTGCCAAGACCCACCACGGATCGTTCCTGCCGTTGCATCTCGAGCCAGGTGGGGAGCCTCTAAGCTACGCAACAGTTCTGAATCAACCCTACGAAATTTCAGTGTGCCCGAATGCCTTCGGTTGGGCAATGCGTAGACAGAGCTAGGATCAACTACGATGCAACTTATGATCCTCATCGCCCCCAACTTTCCACTGGCAGTCATTCTGGGTGAAATCTGTTGCGGAGAAGCAGTCGCCGTCAGGTGTCCTTATTCACACAGCTGGACAAGGGCAATGGGGAGTCCAGTGTGGAGGTGGCCAGCGCGAGTGTAATGTTGGTTTCCGTGCTGGGAACCTGCATCCTGTGCACCTGCATCTCCTTCGGCTGCTTCGCATTGACCACTCGGAGGCCCTCAAAAGTGACCAAAGCCCTGAAAGCTGATGCCCTGACGTTCGACAACCACTTGACCGGCAAGGAGAAGCAGTACAAGCAGCGGGTCGCGCCTGCAACCGACGTGCATCAGGACGTCACCGTTTGCATTGCCAACGCCCGGCAGAATGCCCGCAACCTGGAAGATGATCCAGACACGACGTCTACGGCCAGTGTCGCAGAGTCCCCGCTTCCTTCGCCCACTTCTCCCAGCTCCAGGACGGAAGGGTTCAGAGTTGAATCGTGGGAGTTCAATGAAGGTTGGGAGTTTGGCAGACTCTAACGGCTCCAATGCGGCACATGGCTTTCGGATCTGCCAGGACGTCCCAGATGGCGCCGCTGGCATCCCCATGTTCGGTGGCATCCGTGGCTTCTCATCCGGCGCGGATTTCCCCTCTGCCGTCGCCTTCCACCCTGTCCTTTGGGCAACCGAACAAAAAGTTATATTTCAAGAGCCTTGTAGGATCAAGCCTGATTGGTGGGGAGATCCCGAAAACCCTGTTTCTGCTGCAGTGAATACTCTTCTCGAAGCATTCCGAAGGTCCCTGTCCTCCATCAGCGCCGTGCTTCAATCGCCGGCGCACGCAAATGGCAATGGCACGCCAGGCCTCCAGCAGACGGGCGAAACCGTGCCTAGCCTGCAGCCAGAATCTTGGCCGAGCGTTTTTCGCTTACCAGCCAGGTGCCCGGTTGGTATCCTACTGCATGAGGCATCTGACCCAGCCAAAGATCCCCGTACAACTCCCAGTATATCGCAATGCTATGCCGCGCTCGCAAAGCCTCGAGTCCTAAACGTACCTCCCAAAACACACAAACCATTGACACTGTCGCCTCCTGCCTCTTGAATGACTCTCCCCCAGGCTGCTGACGCCGCTACAGCCTCTCAGCCCTGGAACCCTTCGCCTGCCTTGATCGCACCAAATCGCCCTTCGAGTCAGGTGTTCCTGCCACTGAGCTCTCCCAGCAACGGGGCTGGCAGCCCTACTCGGTCACCAAAGCGCCGCCCTACACTGCCCGCCGTTTCTGAGACAGAGGCTGCAACCCCAAGTGGGTTTTGGGTGGTGCGCATTAGGTTTTTTTCCCTTCAGGGTATGCATTGAGGCCAACGCTTTGGTTCAGGGTCGTGGACAGGAAGGTGGCAGATTGGTCAAAGAGGGGGCCATGGAATGATGAAGAGGTTGCCAGCAATCCACTGCTCATGTTCATCGGTGCCAGGAAATTCGAGGAAAAGGCAAGCCAATGCATTCCAGCCCCCCGAGGCGCACACGATGCACACAAGTCCAGGGCCCGCGGTGGACCATCCGCACGCCCTCGTCGAGGAGTCCAATGCTCCTCAGTACCATCTGATATCTCTTCAGTGACTTTGGGGTTCAAGGCTTTCTGTTGGCAGGTTTGTTGCTACTTCTAAGTGGCATGTGGCCGTCCCCTTCTCAAGAGTCTTCAACGTTCTGAACATGTCGGAGTCGGTGGATGGCTCGCACCTGGGATGTTCGGTTGCAGCGATCTTAGCCTATGGAGGGTGCTGGGGTGGTGGCATGAGCCTTATGGGGTCTGCTTGACGTTGGGCCTAGTGGGAGCTATGGTGGGTGGAACGACCTGCCTCCAAAGCCGACTACAGCTGCCCCAGCCATTGTGGCCGCCACAAGGCCGCGCCATCGCGGCCACGGAGGAAGAAGAACGCCCCACGCCCGCCCACACTGCAGATGGACCTTTGCGGTCCAGAAGAGGAGCAGGCATCTTGGGTGTCATCTTGTAGTTGAGGACCCAGTAATGCCAGCGTGTCGCATAAAAGAACTACGTTGACGCTTGCTATGCCGTTGTTCGTTTGATAGATGACGTCGTGATTTGCAGTTGCGTGGAACAATCCACATGGTCTCCTCGCATGCTGCGTGATTTTGCATATGTGTACCTTGCAGCAGATGTTTGTCAAAATGCGCAGCTGGCGTTCAGTCGCCTCAACACCTAAAAGGGGCGAACGCAGATCCTGGAAGCATGCCATCCGAGCAAGATTTCGGCTCAGTCTCCAAGGTCGCAAGAGCACGCTGGAATCCCAAGCATATTGTTTGCTTAGATCCGCGTAGGATGCCCCCACTCAGACTTCAGTTTTTGGTTCGAAAAAAGGCACGATCGCATGAGCCCTGGAGGTTGCGGTGCCTTTTGCGTCGCCTTCCAAACGCTCGCCACAGAAAGCTCGAGACGCTCCAGCCGACCGCGGCGACTTCTCACCAGCACCTCGGTAGGTCCAGTTTGCTAAGGAGAGTTCCGTTAAGGTCTGGATTCGATGCATTCTCCAACTTCGCAGGCTAGGCAAGGGTTGAGCCGAAACCCAGTTCAGCTCGGATCCTACGTGCTGCGCATCATCAGCCCCGATCATTAGCACCAGTCCCAGATTTCCCATAATGGGTCCACCAGGACGAAACAGAGAACTGCAGGTATTTTGGGTGTTGGATCCAGCTCGCATGCGAGCTGAAGAAGCCCCCGAACCCATTCCTATGATCAACGTCCGAACCACGTACTCTCTATGTACATTTCTCGCGGGGGAAGGACGGCACGAGCAGTCCTACAAACCCCCGAAGGAAGACATTCACTTTTCCCTTTACGAAGCTCCGAAACCCCAAAGCCAGTCCATGGAAGCCTCACTCCGATGATTGGGTCAAGGCCTGGTTGCAGCCCCGGGCGGAGCTGAGCTTTCACCAGGCCGGGAACTTTGGGGGCCTGTGAGAAGTCGTAGGATATTTCGGAAATTTTCGGATGGTTTAGGTATTATGGATGTTGGGTTTTGCGGGTGGTCGAGGAGATGAGTGGGTTCAGTTGGGGAGTAGGCAGAAGGACATGGTGCCCGTCGCCTGGGCTCGCCGAAAAGTGGAAGATCACCACAATGTGAAGGTCGAACGACTGCCAGGGTTCTTCCCGATATGACGGCAGCCCGAGCAGACAGTCTTTGCCTGCCCTTCATAAGCCCCAGCCCTGTAAGCCGCCAACGTCAGGGCGACAAAGAGCTCCCAAGTCGCAACCCCACCATCCTCAACGGGAGCTTTCCATTGAGAGGCCAGCGGCACCCCGGCGCAGTCCGTGAAAAGTGACCTGGGCTCCGAGAGCCAGGCGCCTTCCTCGGCAGTAAGTGCTACACGACGCCGAAAGCCTGAAGCCCTCATCCACGAGGTGCAACAGCCTGAAGTATCAAAGCCTGCCCCTTTTTAGTTTTTTGGCTTGAAAGCTGCAGCCCACAGGGCCTGGCTTTGCCCCCACCGCCTCGGCTTCCTCGGCCCCCAGCCTTGGAGTTTGGGCCCCAGTCTCTTTTTATTTGGTACTTGTTGTACGTAGGGTCCAGTACGGACATGCCTTGCAGGCTGGGCTGGATGCGAATTTCAGATGACAAGGGTTGAGGGTTTGGCATCTAGGGCTGAGGGCTTTCCCGGGGGCGAGGGGTGCTGCATGGGTGATTTGGGATGGAATGGTGCAGGGTGGTTAACAGATCATAATGCGGTTTTAGCGAGGATTTTGACCTGTTACGAGCCAGCGCAGACTCGTTGTGGCATGTGTGGAGTTGGGGTTCGAACTTCAGGTTGCTTGATGCTGAGCACAGCATTCGACGGCTTTGCTCAATTGTGCTCCCATACAACTACCTTCAGATGCTGAAGCATGTTCGATCTTCTCGATGTAGCTCAAGTGCTTAGCCGAGCATTTGCAGAAGCTTTCGTCTTTGAACATGTTAAAAACGCTCGTTTCACTGCTCCACCTGTTGCCATCTCGTGCCCAGCCAAACCCCAGCCGCGAACAGAGCATTTGTGGGCATTTGCGGTCATTGTTCGCCCAGGAGCCCGGGGCCAGTTCCGCCGCCTCCGCTGCCGCTGGCTGCTTGGTTTTTTTTGTTTTTTCTGCGGGCGAGTTTGGTGGTTGGGTTTATATTTCAGTTTTAAAAGCTAGCTTTGGACGTCGGGTTTCAGGGTCAGGGTTTGAGATTTAGGTTCGAGGGCTTTGGGTTCTTTGGGTTCTTTGGGTTTTGTGGTGTTTTGAGGTGTTTTGACATCTTCTCGAGCCCAGATGTCACCGGCTTCCCTCAAAATCCCTTCTTCACGTGTGTTGCGATTCCAGGAGAAGCAGCCAAGTCCACCAGAGAAGCCACCAGAAGGCGGATGATTCTTGTTTTCTCATTACCAGGGCCTGGGGCCGAAAGGGGCTTAACAGGGCTTTCGGCCGCAAAATGTTCAAGAAGACAGGTTTCCACCGGGGACGAGCTGGTCTTAAATTTCCGCCGGTGCCTCCGTCGCCAAGTTCCAACTCCAAACCGAAGAAACTGGAGGAGCTCCGATTGGCACTTCTTTATGTGGGTACGTCTTCTAACATGTTGCTTGGTCCGTGTGGTTTCATGCTTGATGTCGTCGTCAGAGTGCGGTTGGTTTTCCTCTGCAGTACAATACAAGGGATGCACTATTCCTCCGGGTGGGTTGCCTGAGTAGCATGGTTTCAATTTTGGGCAAGCAGGACAAGCCGAATCCGCTTCTCCTCCCGAGCGCGCCCATCCTTCCGCCGCCGCCGCCACCTCCCAGGCTGGTTTGAACTCCTAAGAGTCCTGTTGGGAGTCCTGTGGGAGTCCTGTGGGAGTCCTGTGGGAGTCTTCATGGATGCGAGGGTCTCGGGCTCTTTGGTTCGAATGAATTCTGCAGGCCTGGCAAAAAGTGAAGTGTACCTCGGCACCGGCACCGACCATGCAACGTGTATCAGTTCAGTCGCGTGCCGCACTGAGGGCTTGATAGCAGCTCCGGAAGCAAGTTGTGTAGGTGAAGATGGTGTGTAGGTCCTCATAGGGAGTAGAGCAGGGCAAAAGGGGTGCTGCATGATCCTGGCATTCTCACGCGGCATTTCTTCCGACCTTTTCATGCTTTCATGTCTCGATTCGTTGGTTGGTGTGACAAAGAGCGAACTGCTTTGGCCCTGCAGTGCCTATACAGCTGCTGTAGCCAACTTGGTTCTGGAGATGCCAAAAGTATTCGTACGACGACTCGCAGAACGAGGTAGTTCCTCCGCTGCCCCATAGGAGGATCTCCGCAGCTTTCAAGATGCGAGGGCCCCAGATTCGGAGGCGAACCAGATCAGATGGCTTTCTGAATCTCTCCAGCCCTAGAGCCAATGTGTCACAGCTCCAAAGCCCACAAGGAACTACCTCGCATTAGCTAGGCTTCCTGGACAGCGCTTTCCCATCTCCGAAGGAGATACAGCTGTCAAATGCCTCCCTAGGAGGCTTTCCTTGCCCGGGTCCAATTTCAAGTCGTGGTGTACCCACCAAATCTTCATGTAGTCAGCAGCTCATTTTGCCCGGCTTTAGTTGAAACCCGCGTGATTATCAGCTACCAGTTTGAAGAACTGTGGCAGGATGTCAATCGACAGCTCTTGCTTGTTATTTCCCACCAAGGCCCCCTGCCTGGAAGGATCACGGCCATCCAGCAATTCTGCCTGAATGAGAAAACCTCGGGCACTTGTCTTTCAGCACTTCTAGGCAGAAGCCTTCTTAATTTGCTGGTGGCCATGGCTGGAGGCTAGAAGTGCATGACTTCGGCCTCGTGCTCGAGAGCCACGCATTTTATTACATCCTTTAGCAGGGCCAGTCCAAGTTGAAAGCCTGGGTACAGTGTCGTGCTGACTTGGGGCTGAGCCCTTTGCCACATGCCGTGGCGACACGCCCCACCTGGAGGGACACAAAAGAAGAACTCTATAGAATATATAGAATATATAAGAACACTTGCCAGTCCCTCGCTCGCGTGTGGCCACCGCTGCGGAGCTGCAAGTATCAGACAGCTCCGCCAGAACATCTGATGCAGCTGGATTCTATAGATAGGTCTTGCAACTACTTGCACAGGAAGGCTCTCCGCAACAGCAGAAGTGGTTCTATGCTGTTGGAATGATGCGTAACATGACTGACTACAAGATAAGTTCATGTGCCTTCCGGCAGCTTTCGGACGTCTAAGCTCCGGCTGCCCGTGAATGTGTATATAGGCCGTGTAGGCGCTTCTCTCCCTATAAGGTGAGTCTGATTGATTTCATGCCGCCTCAAAATCCCTCCATGTGGACGGTTTGCCTTTGTTGCCTTTGTTCGCTGTTTCTGGCTCTGGGTGTCCACATTTGAATGATATTCGGCCTTAATCTATCCTGCGCCGACATCCAACAGCCCGACATGCATAAAGGGGGTGCTGACCGACAGACCCGAATAACTTAAAGGTGGTTTGGGCTGAGGCTCAATGCCTGTCACTTAAGGAGCCTTAGGTTGACGAGTGTTCTGGCAATCCTCCTCCCTCCGGACATCTTGACAGTTTGCTGTTCTTGGACTCTTTTTCTGCACAGCGTAGGTTGCAGCGGGCACTTCTTTGGAGGTCGGGCCGGCTCCCGATCTTCCCGATGCGCCCAGCATGTTCTGAACACACAGCTAGAAGTAGCCTACCAATCCCTGCATCCTGCTTTTTTTCAACAGTACAGTGGGCATAGTAAGATTTCGTGCCTCGCTCACAGAAGTGAAGGGCTGGCTGCGGCTGGCTCTGGGTACTGTACTAATTCTATTATACTATTTTTTGAATTAAGCGTTCACGTTTTGGGCTTTGAGGTGGCGATCGAAGTGGCCAAAGCGAAGAATCCAGTTGCAGTGCCCGGAGTGTGGGGGAACGGATGACAGGAGACGGAAGAGTGCTCTGAAGCAATCCACGGCAACGGGGACCACTATCGAGGCTGCCAAACAATTACAAGGACCGAAATTCGATTGTTTTGAGTTCGGCCTTAGTTATAGGGTGGCTTGGCAGTTGAGTTCCTGAAGTGTGGCCTTGGGTCTTGATGCGTACTCTTGTCAGAGAAGTCCGAGACGAAGTGTTCGACGCCTCCTGGAATAAGGGTAGGGTTGTAAGTTGAAAACAAGTATAAGCAAGTTCTGTGATTTGATAGAGGAGTGGCTTGACCTGCCAGAGATGGGATACCAACAGTCCCCATCCGACGGCGCCATACAGCCCGTGGCTGGGCTAGTGATGGCAATTTTCTTTTCGAGGCTTTTCGGCACAGGCATGGTTTGTGCGAAACGTCACGGACTGGCCTGCTAGGTGCTGAGGTGAATGTAGCCTTCCAAGCATTCGCAACCGCATCTCCTGCCGTGGGCTTGAGCAACACCTGCAAAGTCCATTCGTGTGTGAACCCTCCTAGGTCCAACTACCCCACCGCTGGCCTGGACGAGAACTACTGCCGCAACCCAGGTCTGCCGACTTCGGGTCAGCTTTTTACAACTTCAAAAACTGTGAAAGAGTGTGACTGTAAACCTCAAAATGGAAGTCGTAGTTGGTGTGCCTCAGCGCGCACAGTAATCAATAAGTGCCTCTTTGCTTTGCCTGGCGTTGTCTCTCTCTCTCTCTCTCTCTCTCTGTCTCTCCTTCCTGGAGCTGGGCCCTATTACCATCCGCTAATACCGTGAAGATGCACAAAGCACTTGCATGTGTTACGGCATTTCTGGGATAAGACTTGGTCGAAATATTCTTTCCATCAGCAAGCATGCCAGCAACACTCTTATTTTGCAGCAGGCCCTTGCTTTGTGGGTCGTTTCTGGACCGAGACACGTCTTGTGGAGGTCGGCCCTTAGACAATCCCTGAATGGAATCTGACCTCGGCAAAGTAATCAGCAGCTCTGCGATTCGTCTGTCCAAGACGGCTTGTGGGAACATCTCACCACATGCTTCAGGGTTTCAGGGAGCAGGGTCTCTACCCCTTGCCCCTTGGCACCAAAGATGAGCAAAGCCAAGGCGGCGACAGGGAAACGAGCCACAGCTGCAACTTGTGCCGTATAAAAATAAACACCTCGAGTTCGATAAAAGGTGCAGTTTCCGAAGTCGCCTTCGAAGGTTTCGACATCCAGGGCTCCAAACTCAACAGGTCGGGTTAGGGATTCGCACTGCAAAGAACAAATATGCATGAGCAGGTCGTTGGCTTGCAAAGGGACCCCTAGATTGCAACAGGAGAGAATAAGGAGCGAGAGAGAGAGAGAGAGAGAGAGAGAGAGAGAGAGAGATTTTCCAGACATGGGCTGGACAGCTGCGTTTGCGCGCAGGGGCACAGGGAGAGGGCAACTAAGCTCTGATGTACAAAAAGAGGACAAGACAGAAAATGCAGAGGGACAGTGAACCCGAGGCACGGCTTTCATGGCAGCAGAAGCAAGCCAGCCATACTCAATTTCCACAACGGCAACGCGCGATAGACATTGAAGTGTTTTCGAACATTTGAGCCAGGATCTGGTGCTACACCACCTCGGCCGACACTGAATGGGAGTACTGCAATACACTGCCACTGTGGCCAGGCTGCCTTTCACTCACAGGCAGGGAATTGAAAGGCAAGCTGAATCCACCCAACAAACTAAGGTGGATCCACCTCAGCGGACCCTGCACTATGGAAGGCGCATGCATCCGCAGTCGCGAGCCTACGATTGCAGGTTGATACATCTTTCCCCAGATCGCGACTAGTCTATGTAGCATGTTCACGTTGCGCCAGAAATTTCAAAAGCCAACGTTGAACCTGAGCCAATGCAATCCCTCAGCCCTATAACGAAGCGGCTGCCCCGGTAGTTTGTGAAGTGGGGTGGCAAAGAAGTCAGGGCTCTAAATAAGCCCTCTAGGCCACCCTACGACCACCCGAATTCCAGACAAGCTCAGGTCCCAACTATCCCTCCAACTATGAGAACAACCAGAATTGCG
The DNA here is from genome assembly GCA_905221605.1 of Symbiodinium natans. Classification (NCBI taxonomy): domain Eukaryota; class Dinophyceae; order Suessiales; family Symbiodiniaceae; genus Symbiodinium; species Symbiodinium natans. Next base: position 111,967 of record CAJNDS010000263.1, read on the forward strand.
CCGCTTGCCCCATACTGTGACGTGTACCACACCCGGGGTGGTTGACAGCCGTTCTCACCTACCAAGACAAAATAAGAGCCATACTACAGTGACAGTGCTGGAGTAAGAAAGCGATAGTTCCAGGTGAGGGGGTGCCCTGGACTTCCTAAAGTCGATGAGCATAGAGGAGCGCATTTTTCCAGAAATGAGCCTCACACCCTGAAGGTACTCTGAAAGTCTCAACAATCTTGTGACAAGACTTATTGTTTGCATACTCCTTTATGGCGGGCCCGAACTGAGCCGAAAGAAAATGAACCCCTCATTTTCCTTTGGGCCTGAAAATGGCTCCGAAAACCCTGCCCAAACCCTCCCAACATTCCCAAAAACGCTCCCAACATTCAAAAAACCCTCCCCCAACCCTTCCAATTCCAGGAGGGTGACCCATCAGCAAATGAGAGAATGCGCAATTAAACTCGCAGCCTTGCTAGGAGTTCGAAGTTGGACTCCGGGGCCACGGCGGGGTGCTTGATGTCATTCGCTTCGCCACTGTGCCTTGGTCAGCATGGCGTGGGGTTGAATTTGGTTGCGCTTCAGCCTGAGGCCCAGGACTTTAGGATTTAGGGGGTGGGGTTTTGATTGTGTATCCTGTGGGTGGCTTGCTGTGCCCCACAAGGAGGCGGAGTATGACTACTTCCTCATGGATGAGCGTCGGTGGAGCGGGTCACAAGGCTGAGCATGCAGCCTTAGAGATGCTGTGGACGATGGCAAGAAGATGAGCAAGTGACACCGATAGAGTGAGAAGGAGAGTGAATGCATTTAATCTGATTCGTCACCTGCTTTCCTGCGAGATGCAGCGGCAGAGAGAGAGAGAGAGAGAAACACAAAAAAAAGAGAGAGAGAGAGAGAGAGAACGAGAGAGACCTTGCGCGCCTTTCGCGGCAGCTCCCCTTCGGCAAGGCCAATTAAGCGTGCGGAGAGAGACCGAGAGAGAGAGAGAGAGAGAGGTTACCGGGCCCGCTTGTGCGCAGGAGCCCCAAGCTAAGCCCAGCAGAAGAAGAAGAAGAAGAAGAAGAAGAAGAAGAAGAAGAAGAAGAAGAAGAAGAAGAAGAAGAAGAGAGGTTGATGCTCGCCTTCGGGCGACTCTTTCCCCACGAGGCCAAGGGCGCAGGAAGGAAGGAAACGCGAGAGAGAGAGAGAGAGATTTGGGGGTTGTGCTGGGAGATGGAGGGGAGGGGATCGCACAGGGACCGAACGTGGGCGACACCTGGCTAGAAAGAAAGAAAGAAAGACAAAAGGAGCAAAACAAAGAAAGAAAGAAAGAAAGAAATATCGACAGAAAGACAGAAAGAAATAACAAAAGAAAGAACATTACTTTACTTCGAACATCCCCACCTTGCTCCTCGTTAAGAGGAAAGAGCGCAAAATAGATGTTCAAACAAAGGCACATTCATTCAAATACGCTTTCTTAGTTTTTGCTTGCAATTGGGGGGCACTCCAGGGAGTCTCTGGGGCTGGGCACTCCAGGAGTCTCTGGAATTGGGCACTCCAGGGTTGGGCACTCCAGGGAGTCTCTGCGATTGTGCACTCCAGGGAGTCTCTGGGGTTTGGCATTTCAAGGAGTGTCTGGGTTTGGGCTCTCCACAAAGTTTCTGGGGTTGGGCACTCCAGGGAGTCTCTGCAGTTTGGGCACTTCAGCGAGATTCGGGCTGGGCACTCCAGGGGTTCACTACAGGCACTCCAGACAGACTCTGGGTTGGGCACTTCAGGGAGACTCTAAATGGTTGGGCACTACAATCCGCGTTAAACACTCCAGAAATTCTCTGGGGGGAGGCTCTGGGGTTGGGCGCTCCAGGGAGACTGCATTGGGCTCCAGGAGTCTCTGAGTTGGGCACTCCAGGGAGTCTTTGGGGGACTCAGATAAAGATTCTGGGGTTGGGCACTCAGGAGGCTACAGGGAGACTCTGGCTTTGCGCACTCCAGGAGTTTTTGGGTTGGAAACTCTGGGTTGGGCACTCCAGTAAAACTCTGGGCAGGTTGGGCACTCTGGGGTTGGGCACTCCAGAAAGTCTCTAGGAGTAGACCGGGCGAGGAGAAGAGTTCCGAGCGAGGAGAAGAGTTGAGACAAAAACCAACAGAAAGAACAAAAGAAAGAAAAAAACGAAAGAAAGAAAGAGAGTTTTCTTGAGGAACCCACTGACTCCCAGTAGTCATCAAGCCCAGGGGCCAATGTGCCTGCAGCCCTGGTCCAAGCTATAAGGTTAGGGTGGGGTGGGTCTGCCGGAGCGGCTTGTACCAACGGACCTAAGCACGCTTTGGGGCGGCCTCTCCCAACGGGGAGGGGCTACTTGCGCAGAAAGAAAGAAAGAGGAACCTGGCCCATGGTCTTTGCGTGATTACGCCGGGCGCAACATCCAAGCCGTCTCGGCGCTGCAACTATCGTGTTTATCGTTTCATGCGAGATTCAAATATTGGATCCTATCTGAGCATCGCGACACGGAAGCATGCCTAAAGTGTCCCCGCGCAGCCACAGAATCGCCTGTCCCCCCTGCCGCCTCCAGACAATGCACTGACAGGGGAAAGGAGACACACATTCAATCCCTAGACTAGACACTGATAAGCTCTCAACACCAAATCTTTCCCAGCGCTGTGAGTCGGCAGGTCCGGCGGGAGAGCAGGTTGAGGTCGGTTGGAACGTGGAGTGGGTCTCAGATCGCTCCTACACGAAGCTTAGCCTCACGGGAGGGGCGGCGGAGCAAATTACATCTGTAGATGCGCACCAAGATAGAGACACGACCACAAAACTTTTGGACCAAAGGCCCCCGAACAATAAGAGGATATTAGAGGGCCGATTCTCACAGAGAGCTCTATTGGATGGCCTCGGAGTTGCATGGTTTTTTTCTTTCCGCGGGCCCCGATTGATTTCTGCAGAGGCCCACCGTTAATGTTCACTTCATATTTGGACCGCCCCAGCCCCCCCCCCCCTGCCCCCCGGGCCGTATGGTCCCAGGCAGGAGTCTCCGTAATTCGAAACTTGTGTACGTACATGCGGAACATGAGCAGGTATGCAAAGTTCGAGTAGCAGGTTCAGCAAAAAAGAAAATATTCCAAACATGAAGGGATTGTGCATGCGGCCAGGCTTCAGGGTTGAGTGGGGTGGGGTCAGGAGGTCGAGATATCTGGACTCACTTAGACTGTGATTGCTGTAGGCGGGACGATGCCAGGCGATGCCAGCACTCTAGATTCCTTCCCCGCGCATGCAATTGAGGATGTCCGGCTGGGAGATTTGCCTCCGGCTTCCAGCGCCCTGCACTGCAAGTGGTTTGCAAATGTTTAGAGGATCCAAGACCAAGACCCCTCCGAACGGGAGAGAGCTGCAAGGAACAAGCCACAAGTACCACGATTTCATCATCGAGCACAACCAGGACGCTGCTTGACTCAGCAGGCTCAACAGGACGTAAATCCTTGGCGGGGTCTTTGGGGAGCTCCGGGAGTGCTCAGGGGTCTAGGGTTTGGTAACGGTCATTGTTCAGGTTGTCGTTTCGGTACAGTAGTAGGTTTCGCAGATTCGGGCTGCGTCAGTGATGATGGGCAAACAGCTGCCCGAGCGATGTGTGATTGCACAGCTGTTCGTCGTCCGTTCCTTGATCCTGCTCGACCGGCTCTACCTGCAAAAAGCGGTTCAAGCCATAATATCAGTTATGGTATGCGCGTTTTGTGGTGATGGGTGTTGTTCCACTGTAGGTTGTCGACTTCAACGACCGCCTCGTCATCGGTCACGACCAGGACCGGACGATGCACCGAAAGCGTCACGTGTCATCAATGTCTGTATTGCTGAGCGTTTACTGCTGGGATACCTTGCGGGTGACGGTCTTGGGATGTCTCTTGAGATGTTCTTGAAGTGAAACCGTTAGACCTAAGCTGCATCTTATCCAAGGTTCCATCTTGTGGCACAGGGCTGAAGCAACGGAGAACAGGGAGCCGCATCGCACAGGACTCGAACCTCTACCACAACCACGGTGCCGGGGCCTGAGTGTGGTTGACTGCCGAGCGCAGGGCTCCGGGCTCGGGACTTTCCAGTGCTAACGCCAAAGGCGGGGGGGCGGAGAGGCCTGTCATGACATTCGTGCCTATAACCGCCTGAAGGTCCACACACTCGACGAAGACTTGTGTCATCTCGTGTCCCTAGCACCCCTGGCCTCCAGGATCTTCCGGCTGCTGGAGGGGGACCTGGTCTTGGCTGTCGGGGATGCCGCAACTGCCGCAGCTGCCGCCGAGGTGTCGGCTTTGAGACAAGTTGGAACGCCGACCCACCATGTTCGAGATTTGCAAAGTCCACCTTCAATCTCCGTCCGCCCTACTGTAGAAGGCCAAATGTCGAAGCCGAGACATTGAGTCAGGCTGTCAAAGGATGAGGGCTGAACAGTCCAAGAAACTCTACCCTGAAGGACCTCGCCACTGCCCCTGGACGGGCGGCACTCGTGGCAGCTTTGGCTGTGACCTTGGGAGTGGCAGAGGCTGGCAAGCCCAGAATTGGGCAAAGATACGTGCCTGAGTGTCTGCTGAACAGTACGCGCTTCCACTGACCCAGCCCAGGTTTCCATCAGAGTCGGCCCCCCTCCCCCCCTTCCCCCTTCCCATGCACATCGAAAGTAGATTAAAAAAAGGGGTGTAGCAAGCTACCTGGCCTTTGAAATCAACAGCTCCCAAAGTAAAGGGGCATTGGCGGGCACGATGGCCCTCAGAAACTCTGAGAAGCTGGAGAAGGTGATCCTCGAGCTTTCGAAAAACAGTCCGCGGAATCCAAAGATGCACGAAACAAAGCCCAAATAATGCAGAACCCCCGGGACCCACTCGCGCTTGCGCTTGAGTGAGCCAGGAGTACATAAACCTCTACAGCGTCTCCGTGGGCTCAGCAGGGCGCCGGCTCTCAGGCACCTAGGCTGTGTGACAGAACAGATCCCGGCCTCATTATTTCCCTGCGTGGGTACTTTGAGGTTTCTGCTTGCGTGACTTCCCCACTGGACGCAGGCTAGGATATCAAAACGAAGGCTAGATCGCTTCAACGAAGCACGCCTGGTTGCAATGCTCGAGGGCCGAGACATTCCAGCCCAACTTCTCAACAGTCTTAACAGTCTTTACAGTCTGAACACCAGCTCCAACATCGCCCGGCTCCTTTCAGCAGAATTGCCAGTCGAGAGGAATCTTGTTGACGCGCAGCGCCCGGTCGCAAGGTGCAGTCGCGGGCGCAGTCACGATCGGCTACGACCTACTGGTTTCCACCACCTCTGTTTTGGCCTCGGGTGCTTCCGTAGAGCCATCACTGAAGCAAAGTCTGTCAGTTGTGCTGTTAAACGAAATCCTGAAAAATTGCACCCGTCCGGAACCTTATGGTGCTGTACAGCAGTTCCTTGAAAGCCGGTGCTGCTCCCGACGACATGCATCTCACCACTGCAGGGCATCGATCACGAGCATCTCGGCCCTGGTGGTGCCTGCATCCATAGCTTTTCTGGATCCATAGCTTTTCTGGCTGTTGGGTTGTGATTGTTGTGATCGGTTTGGCATCGTTCGGGGTCAGTGTAGCTGTGCTTTTTTCTTCAGACCTTAAAGAACATGTTTCCCGCACCTTTGCGTGGCTCTTCTTCCAGATGAGATTGGTTTTCTTCATTTACGAGCTCAGAAGTTTGGTGGCGCCGCCTCGCGTTGCACGCAGGCACATGTATGCGTGCACGCAGCCTCGAAGTCGATGACCTTCTCGGTGTGGGCTGTGGGTCCGAATGCTCTCGCCTCCAAGCGCAGTGTGCATTCCAACGCTCTGCTTCCGCGTGCCTGCGTCGCTCTTCCTAAACTTCGCAAAAATAGCGTGGTTTCTGCCCTGCTGCGGTAGGTGCCAAATCGCGCTCTGCCCCAGGTCCCGTCATGCACTTCGCGAGGCTTGCACTCTTCTGTGTTTCGAGAGCGTTGCAGGGTGGCAATTTCAATCAATTTCATGAGTTTTTGTGTGGGTGTTCGATCGGGATTTGCATGTCGTGGCGTCGCAAATGGCGGGGAAATGGTAGCTACATGCTCTCGTTCAGTGAAACGTCGCGCTTTTGGCTCCAGACGTGCTCTCTTCATTTTCTTGGCGAGTGATTCTAAGCGGGCTTGGAGTGGTCTCTTGGAGTACTGTAATGGAGTTGGAGCGCAATCGGGGTGCTCTTGGCATGCTTTTGAAGCTGTTTGGGGTCTGCACCGGCAACTCCTCTCTCATCTCTCTGTCTTTGTCTCTGTCCCTGTCACTGTCCCTGTCCCTTGTCCCCGTCCCTGTCCCTGTCTCTCTCTTTTTTTCTCAATCTCTCTCTCTCTCTCTGTCACTGTCTCTCCCCGTCGACCCCCAGCTGAACTTTCTGGGATGAGGGTATCTGGAGCCAGGCTGCTGACTTGCAGTACAGCACAGTCCAAAACTCTGACTGCAGTCTTGTGGACAGTGATTGTCTCCCTTCGTACCGTTCTTGATGCACTTTTCTACTTGGGAATTCTGCAAGTACAGATGGCGCAAGAACCCTCCGGCAACAAGCCATGCCGCACGTAGCACGTTGCATGGGTTAGGGTCTGAGTTGGAGTTGTCGTCCAAACAGAACAGCAGCAGAAAATCAGCTTAGGAAATGTTGCCATCGAAGCACACCATGTGACGTAGTTCGGGCTCCAGCTTAGAAATTAGCAAGCCTTCAGAGTCCTGGTTTTTCCTCCTTGGCTTCTGCTGCAGGTCGATCTCCCAGAGCTCTGGCCTCCTCGCAAGCAATGTCAACCAGGAGTCATGTGGTCGATGAGGTGTCAGGCTTGTGGTTTTTTTTTTGTTGCACGTGGTGGCTCGGTGTTGGCAGACTCGGCATGGCCCAAGACGACAGACTTCTCCGGATGCGTTTTCTTAGCACAAGTCCTGAATCACTGAAGGAGCTCTCCAATCGCGGAGTTGCAGTGGTCGTCACGAGCATCCAGAATGTCACCTTGCGGGCGTCAGGTTTAAAGGAAGAGAGTGTTGCTTCAACTGACACATGTTTGGTTCCAGGAGTCCTTAATTCTCAGGGGCGATTATTTGGTTGATATCCCGGCCTATCGACTGGGAGCAACTTGGGGTAACCTCAGGTGAAGATGACAACGACAACAATAACCACCACGTGCCTTGAAAGAAAACCATTCTCCAATCATGCGCATGAGAGAGGACGTCAGAGTGTTGTGCTGCATGCTGGGCTTCAGTGTTCGGTATATACAGTTGCTAGGGTCGGAGTTCTGCAGCTTGCAGGTCTGATTCTGATCTTTGCTTGTGTGTGTGCTCCTTTGACCCAAAGGAAGACGACCTTCACGATCACCACTTCGCGGACGACCAAGACAACAACGGCCTCCACCACGTCACAAACAAGCACCACCACCAATACTCCCGTGACTGGGTCGCACCCCAAACCCTAAGCCGCGAGCCCGAAACTGCCATTTTGAGTCAAGGGCCCTTTAGAGCCACCACAGGTCGACTGCGTGCTTGCGGATTGGTCTGCCTGGGGGAAATGTGACCGCCCCTGCAACGGCGGAAACCGAACACGGGAGCGCCTGGAGGCTGTGGCTGGGCAATTCGGGGGCCTGGCACCTTGGGCCTTCTTGAAAGCGTTTTCTCAATATCTTCCTCGTAGACGATGTGTATGCATCCTTACTGATTTGTTGCCTGGCGCTCGCGATAGAGCCCGCGCTGAAGACATTTGGATTCAAGCCGGGCACGAGGGGCCGGCTATCCGACGACGATAGTGGCTCCATCGCTGCAAAGGTGGAGCCGCTGGGATGACCCGCAGTTTGCAAGGGATCTGCACAGCCAAGGCATGTTCCGGGGAGACCCTCCAGATGTCAGATTGCAACACAAACCCTTGTGTTTTGGTTGCACTGCTTCCTAAACGATACAACCACATGTGCTACGCGCTTAGACGGTTCAGCATTTTGTTACTCGGTGTGTCGTGCTGTCTTGGAAGCTGCTGTCCAGTTTGTCAGAGGCTCAGACTGTCTGGCGGGCTACTACTTGGTCTTTGTGTCTGAGAGCGAAACCAACTGCACACCCTGCGAGCGCGGCCGATATAATCCTGACCCGGGAGCTCTTGGACCTGAGGCTTGCACTCCCTGCCCGACGCTGCAAGTGCAATGTTGAGCAAAAAGCTTTACAGTCTTCAACCCTTTCAATGCTTATCGGCTTTTGCCAAACCGGCGTCCTGACCGATAAGACTCTGATAAGACCCTAAACCCTTTCTGTGAGTCCCGTGAGCCCTTCGTAGCCAGTAAGGATGGGGGAGCAGAGCCAGGAAGGTGCCAGCTTCTGTGAGCCCTGCGCTGAAGGCTCAGCAGCCTCCCCCATTCTGAGTCAGAGCGCGTCAAGCCACTGGGCTCGCAGGTCTTGTTTTGTGAGGGACACTGAGTTTAAAGCACGTATCCTTACTAGAAGAAAATGTAGAGAAGATACGCACAAAGAAGAAATGGACATAGAAAATGAAAGACAAAACACCTCTTTGGTGTTGGATACAATGTCCTCCACAAGGCCATTCCATTAAAGATGGAAATGAAGATAATGAATTTGTAATTCTGTAAATCCTCATAAGACTCATCTGTCCTAAGGTAAGACATATCCCGTAAATGCTGTTCCCAGTAAGAAGAGGAAGTAAATAACAGTTCCAGAAAGCCGAGTGTTTGGATGATAAAAAATTGAAGCAAAATTTTTTTCCAGTAGCTCTTCAAATGATACACCCTTAGAATGACGATAACGTAAACGCCATCCATAATACATTTCTTTAGTTAGACAAGAAAAGAGGAAAGTATGCTGAATTGATATCTGATGTACAATGTAAACCTAAGCAGATTCCTGCAATAATTTGGTTCAAAATAGAAATGCCTTTTACAAAGCCAGTATTCCAATCCTCCAGCCAACTGTTTGGCATTTGGCAACCCAGGCAGCCTGAGCCAGCTTTCTGGAAGTTTCGTGGCCGGGCAAGACGAAGTGCAGCTTTCCTGCGGCGGGGGCACGTGCTCTGGCATCCTCTCCTTCAAAGCAGCCTGCACCACACAGAGGCTGCTAGGATTTCCGAGCACCGTGTTGAGTCAGAAAGGTTTGACTTAGTGGCGTTGTTCTCAGCCAACCGATGGTCCAGGCTGGCGCAGTTCTCAGCTGAAACACGATCGCTGGCTGGTCAGCCCACCCTGCTTGAGCTTACTGTTGGTGGCGGTGCCCCAATTGCCTGGAGCACAGCGGGCAGCACCACCTGGCAAGAGACGGGGGTGTCAGCCTCCGTGTTGCTGCCAGCGGAGGAGCAAATGATTATTCGGGTATGGGCATCGCAGGACACGTGCTTCTGTTTGGGAGATTGGGGGGTGCTTTGTTTTGTGGTATTCTTGAAGGTGTATCGCGGTCTTCTCGAGCTTCCCTTCGATCTAAAGATCTGTGTTGTGCTTTGTGCCTTTGTGCGTCAGCAACGTCAACCGAGGACGGCTTGGCCATCCGGTCCCTAACAATGCACTACTCAAGCTCCTGGCGTTTGTGTTAAAATATTTTCCCTGATTCTGCGCTCCCAGAGAATCCCTCAAAAGTCGGGAGTGGCTTTTCCTTGCTGTTCAAAAGCGGAGCGGCGAAGCCCTGCACCGAGGTGTGGGGAACGAATGCGGCTTCTTCACAGCGGTCCAAACTTGGACCTGCGCTCTCTGCTCCCCTGGGAGCTATGCCAACACCACTGGGACGACTTTCAGCCGAGTTTAGGGTCCGAGGTCGGTTTTTGATGCCCCCATGACGTGACCCCCATCTCTTGACATGGAAACCATTTCCGAACATCAAAGCTGCTCAGCTTTGACACCTGTCTCCCAATGAAACGCGCTTCAGCTTCATGCTTGATTGGGGCACCATTTCATCCCAAGCCGCCCAAGCCCATGATCTGCACAACGGCCCCGCAAGTCGCAGTGTACAGTATCACTGTATGCCGGCAAGTTGGGGCATTGCCCTTTCTAGAAGGCATGGTGGTCTCTTTTGAATCTAGGCAGGATGTCATTGCATTGGTGTAGCAGACATAGCGCACGACGCAACCCGAGTGTTCTAATGGAAGGACGGCATGCCGACGATGCGAAGCTGGCAGTTACGCGGATGCCTCTGGGACCTCTGCATGTCAACGCTGCAAGCCTGGTACCTTCAGTCGCTTGTCCACCAGATTGTGGGCACCCTTGTGGCTGAGCACGACTAAACAAATGACAAGAGATCATGGAACGACCCGATGAATCAAGATCCCAAACTCCCACAAGGCAACACCTCCGGAGCCACGGATCTGGCCGCCTGCGAACCCTGCCGACCGGGCACCTACGGCAATGCGAGTGGCGCCAGTGCATGCGAGGTGCAAGTCAGCAGCATGGGTAGCATGGGTTGCACGGGTTCGAAGTACCTGCATGCATTCTGCGTTTGGCAACGAAAGTGCCTGGCAGGCCTGTGTGGCGGGAAGGTATCACACGCAAACATCTGCCACGAGCAGCGTGGGGCTCAGTCGGCGTTGCAGATATTCTTGCTAGGTCGGGTGCAAGAAAAACTTTTCACCCCGAGCCCCGAGTGGTGTGCCAGTGTAAACGAACGCATCGCTCAGGTGACGTTTGCTTGGCATGCCTTCCTGGAGAGAGCAGCACACCTGGGTCGAGCAGCTGTCAAAGCTGTGCCAGAGGACTTGCGGCTGCCTCAATCCAGAGTTTTTAGGTTCCTGGGCCCTGGGCTTACGATTCGCGCCGAAGCTCAAAGACACCTGCTGAGCAGCGCAGAAGCTTTGAAGGAGGCATGAGTGATTGAGCTTGGTACTTGCGGCTGCTTGGAAGCTTGAGTGGACGATCGCAGCTTTGATCCAGGACGCTTTTCCACGCTCGCCGGGGATGTTTGCAGCCTTTGTGACCCTGGATTTTTTGCAGAGGCGCCCGGGGCCACGGTCTGCTTCTTGGGCTCAAGATATTCCGACAATTCCCTAAAGTTGATTTATTTCGAAGGAGCTCCAGGAGCTGTCCTGCCCCATGTGCTGCTATTTTGCTGCTTTCCCTAGGTCCTAGATTCCTAGATGTGCTTGGTCGGCAGTGAACCGCAGAATGCATGGACATACAAACATACACAAACCCTTGTGACATTTCATGTGCAGACGCCGTGTCATTCCTCTCACTCAAGCATGCAGTGCCGGAATGCTTGTGCAGCAATGCAGACCCGCAAGTGCAATCAGGCCCCTTCAGTGCACATGACCGAACACAAGAACACACACAAGTCTTCAGGTCTTCCCTGTGCGCGGGGGCGATGGGCCGGGAGCGGAGCCATAGTTTGCCAAGACTGCGAGGTTGCGAGGGGAGTTTAGGTTGATGTGGTTGATTCAGTCGGGGAGGGGCCTGGGCACAGGGCACCGAGCATAGAAGGTTTTGTTGTGATATGAGCCCATGAGTCCGCAAGAATCGGCAAGATATCGTTTCAACCAGGCTGGGAGGTTCTCGCCGCTGCTGGGCACCACGCCGGACAACTGCACCTTGCGTCTCGGGATGTCTTGGGTGAACCCTGCACTCACTCTGAAACCTTTATGCCAGTATCGGGGGGGGAGGGGGGGTTCTTTTGGTTTTTGTATTGATGGTGACGCCTTCTCGTGAATGGCTTTGTGGGCTTATGGGGTCGCATGACTTCCCGAGCCAGATATGTGAACGGTTCGCGTTGAAACCCACTCGAAGCCCAAGATTAGCAACTTCTACTCAGGTGCCCGGCTGGCACGTTTGGCACATCCCCGGGCGCCGACTCGGCGGAATCTTGTGAGGGCTGCGCGCCTGGCAATTTCAGCAGTGAAGGCTCCACTGCCTGCGCACCTTGCCTGTTGGGTTTCGCAACTTATTTTGTCTAGTCGTCATCTTCGGAGTATTTATAAGGCTTTGATTCTTGGATTCTAGGAGAATCTAGGGGTCAATCTGGGGCTCGGGTCAAGTGTCCCAGCTGAGTGCAGCACCAAGCACGTCTTGACTGTTCGCCGACTTCAATCCCTAGTAGCAGGCTTTGGCCTATGACCGACCGGACTACCGTTGTCTTACAGTGACCTTTCAATGCTGCGATTCCAGGAAACATGTCCTCTGGGAACAATCAGCACCGGAAATGCTTCACAGTGTGCCTCTCGGCATCAGCCCAGTTGTTTTGCAGAAGTCCAGAAATTGTGGCGGTCTCTGTTTAAATCTTTTTATTATCCATTGCTAAACTTGCAGATGGCTGTTCATGTGGCACTTCGGGCCTTCAGAAGTTGAGGCGCTGGGTGCTCTCCGAAGGCTCCAACCCTTAGTTCATTTTTCACAAGTTATCATGCGACTGGTATCCTCGTCCTTTCCGAAGGACGTTTGCGTGGCTGGCCGCGTGGCGGAAATCGCAGGGCTGGCGGTCTGCACCCCCTGCGCGGCCGGGCGTTATGGGCTGCCCGGCCGAATTCAGGGAGACGTGGGGCTGAAAAAGGATGAAAAAGGTAGGGTGGGGCTCAGGGTGAAAGCTATCCCACACAGCACACACTTTTGGGTTTCCGTTTCTAAAAAGAGACGGGGGGCCCGATCAACAACTGCAATGGCTGTTCAGAACTCGGAAAAGACACGGACAGATCCGGCAATATCGAAGACGAAGTTCGGGGCTGTTGGGTTGTGAGGCCCATTCGGGGAATCTTTCTGGATCACTTTAGCGTTTCGGGGTCGCTCCTTGCACCTTTGCCACCTTTGGCATTCTTGTTGTCGGCTGGCTTTTCAGCATGGGATGCTCTGCGTGTGTCTTGCCCATCCCCTAGTCATGCGTCATGCGAGATGGCCTTCCAGTCATGTTGCAGGCCCTGTTGCGTCTTAGTTGTGAAGGGATGAAGCCCCTGTTGTGAGCCTATCCCGGCGTAGGGAAGTAGAGCATGCAACATGCTGACATGAACCACGAGCTTAGATCAACAACAGGTCGAGTCTGAGTTTTTCGTCAGTTGGTCCCAGGCCGAGGAGCATTGAAGCCTGTCCCCCCCAAAACAAGCAATCAACACGTGACTGTGCTCAGGCTGAACACGTCGTACTGTACTGACTGCGAGCCAGGGCGGTACAGCCAGGCCCGTCTTGCGCTCAAGTTCCCTGTTTTTGGAAAAAGTTGTCAGCCACGGAGTGTCCACAAAATGCCAGGGTCTCTTCCGACAGGAAGGGTGAAGAGCATCTGGGGCTCTTGTTTACGCAAAGCTGCACCAAGTGGTTCCGTGTAGCGAGGTGCAACTGAAGTGCGGACAACAACCCACCGAAGTGACTCTACTCACATGGGCTCGACTCTATTGTGCACTATGTTCATGTCTTCTGCCAGTTTGAATCCAATCTCCCTTGCGATTCCCGAAAATGACATGCTTCCATTGCTTCCGATCTACACGGCTGCTGCTGGAAGCCCTAGACAGGATTTCTTACAACGTTGCTGTGTTTCATCCAGAAATCCGTTGGTGTGCACCGAAGCGTCGCATGATGACAGCCCTTGGCGTCACATCCTGGCACACTTCATCACTCCCGCACAGCCGCAGTTTGCTGACTGTCACCTATGAGAACCCCAGGCACTAAGCCCACGAATCCGCACTCCCTGTCCGCCCTGTCCTTCCTTTTGCTAAACTTTAAGCACGTCTCTACACCATCTTTATGGTCGGATTGGCTTGGCTCGATGAGCCGACTTCCCCTTCATGTGTCCCAAGCACCGTCAGAACTTGGCTGACGCCAACGCTGAATATTCCAGAATGATGGCATTTATGTCATCAAAGTCATCAAGCTAAAACCCTCAAAGGTCAGCTAAGCGGGTGGCAAAAAAAAACCCTCAAAGCCTCGAAGCTGGTGAGGAGCTGGGAGCTACTGGCAGCGAGTCCTGCCTTGCCTGCCCAGCAGGCTGGAATCTTTGAGATCTGCTTGGGGAATCGGAGGGAAAAGACAGGGGCCTAGGGCCCCTTGTTTAGCCCCTTAGAGGATACAAAGGGTCGGTTCTCACTGACCTCTACTTTTGGGGCCTTGGGGGTACCGGGAGCTTCGGACTTCAGGCCTGAGGGTGATTGAAATGCATTGTCTTCGGAGTCCCGAAGGTAACTAGGTCGCACAGGATGTCTTGCCTTCCATCTCGTGGTTGTTTTCTGTGTATGAATGTCTGGTTGCTTGAAGTCGTTTGTTCGAGGTTGGTCTTTCAGAATTTCAGGTCAGGCTGAAGCCCCGCCTGAGTCCCTAAGCCACCACTTCTGCCCATGGGTACAGTGGAGCAGAGAGCATCGATTGCATTTTTTGGGGCTGCTGAAGAGTCGGCACGTTCCCTGCCTTGCGGCGTCGTTTCATGAGCCTCCAACGCGGAACTGGATGTTGTCTGTGCAGCTCTATACAGGCCACCTGAGCCCGAAATCCGGTAGAAGCGATCAAACGGGGAAACGTGAGGACACACCACAGTTCTGACACCCAAAGTGGCTGGAGGCAGAGCTTCGCCGTCCTTCGGAGCTGGTTCGCCGTTGCGCTGCGCTCCCTGTTTGCCCCTTTGCTGTCAGCGCTTGGACAGTTGGCTGTTGACCACATGCCATGCCTACGATGTGAGTTGTGGAGAAGGGATGCTTGAACGACGAAGCATCGAGACTTGTGTTCAGGACGTTCTTGCTAGAGCATGTCGGTTTGCAATCCATTGGATTCTACGAGTTGGGGCCCACTTCACGCTTGTGATGTCGACACGCTTCGGCCATTGCCATGGTCTCTAAGGCCTTCCATACATGCATTGACTCATGGTGTCCCGTGTCTTTGTACTAATTCTTTGGTGTGAGCCTGTTTCGTTCAGTAGCCAAGAGCAGCCCATCAAGCAGTGCACATCTCTGAGGTTTGCACGTGTTTCCCCCAACTCTGCTTGCCAGATGTGCATGCTTGGCTCTCTCCCTCTCTCTCTATATATGATTATACATGCACGTGTGAGCATATATGTATGCATGTATGTATGTTTGCATGACTATGCCCGTGCGTAACTGGGCCTGAGGCCGGGTCAGGCGGCCACAGAGGGCCAAGCCACCTGCAGCATCTGGGTCCAACTGTAGCCATATCCCGTTGCGTAGAAGCTAGTAAACTTCGCCCACTAGCCAAAAGCCACTGCCAGCCGCCGAGTCCCAAACGCCAAGCCCAAATATCTAAGTCCTAGATCAGAGCAATTCGGGTAGGAGCTCTTGTAGGTATCGAGCTTGGGGCCAGATCCCAGGCACCTGCCAAGCGGGCCGATACAGTGTTCAAACAGCTGCTTGGACATTTTTGGGCTTGGCTAAACAGAACCAGTGCCATGAAGAGCGATTTCCACTCCTATAAGCTTGGCAACAGATGAGCAAATGGCCCATCATGGAAGCCCTTGCAACTAGCCCGTACGTGTCAAATTGTCTCGTTGCAAATCATCATTGCTCAGGGCTATAAACCAAACACCTGGATTTCGAGAAGCACCCGGGTTGCGATGAACAGTTGCTGTCAAAGACCCTGGAATCCATCCCACACGTCAGTCTTGTGCAACTGTACTCATCCTGTAACCCTGTCAACCTTGCCAGGACTGCCTGGCATGCCCCTTGGGGCGCTATGTGCGCTATGCGGGGCAGACAGAGTGTCTCCAGTGTGCAGCTGGGTGGAATGTTTGCGGTTTACTGACGGGGCCAGAAGCTTTCTCGATGCAAAGGGCATGGGCACGCGCATTCATGTGCAGATGTCTAGCAGAATCTAAATTGCTCAGATGATCGGTGTTCGATTTGTTGAACTTTGGGAGCTTCGTGATGCCTCGCTGCAGCTGCTCTCCCAGGACAAGGGTACCTTCAACGACGATGCAAGCGCTCCATCGACAAGCTGAAGCCCGTCAGAGAAAAGTTGAAGCTTCGAGTAGTCTGGAGTAGACAAAGGGAGTCGAAGGGGTACGTTGCTCAAGTCGCTCGTCCTATTTGGACACCTTGTTCCTCCTTCCACCTTTGTCGCTGATCCTGACCTGGCCCCCCCTTGACCCTTCCCCTCCGCAAGTTCACCCAGGCAAGAGCTGCGCGGCCGGAAAGTTTCTGAACCAAGAGGGCGGCACTGCAGCATGTCTGCATCTTGTACTTCCTAAAACCCTTAAGGGCCAGGGCTTGGCCCGTGAAACGACCTTGAATGTTTCATTCAGTTATGACATCCAGTGCAGCGCGTCAACTGTTGTAATTACAAACGAATGAGGAGTTAAAGCTGTAAGACGTAGACCTGCATCACGACGACGGAATGCGCTGGCCCAACACCGTCGCTTGTAAAATGCGACGCTGCGCGGAGACGCTTCAGCTGCTCCAGGCTGCCGCAGATTGCCAGGACTGCCCTGCGGGAACCTTTGGCTCCACTCCCGGGCAGTCATTGTGCGAGGCCAAAGTGTTGGCTGACGTCATGTTTAAGAGGATGGAAGGCTCAGGCCACTATAAGCCATTTCGGAGTTCCATGTCGGACCCTTGGGAGCTAGCCGCAGCTAGGCAAAAGGCTCGAAATTTTGAATTCGGGTTGCTCGTTGAGTCTTGCGGGCTTATGCAAGAAGATGCATTCCTGGTTTCAACTCTGCTTTTTCGCCATTGGCCACTTTCCAAAACGCATTCTGTGGGACCTCACCGGGTTGTTGCAGGTATGTGCGCCTGGCTCGGTGTCCCGAGCAGATGGCCGCAGCCAGTGCGAGGAATGTCCTGCCGCGGGTCTTGGAATTTGTTTGAGTTCTCGTATGTGGAGTAGAGCCTCGGTCTTCCAGTTTCTTCTTTTCAGGAGCTGTGTTTGGTAGCAGATTTCAGTTTTGGAGCTTGGCATCGCAGATTTTTGCAGAAGTTGTGGATGTCTTAGTACCTTTCGCGAATGACACGTCCCCGCACCGGCCTCCGCTTCATCCATCACGATTCCAGATGTGCCTCCACGGGCTTTCCGCAGCAATCCTCTTGTGAAGCGTCTCGAGTGTTACACCGGAAGGAGGGCCAAGTCCGCTTGTGTCGCTCTCCTTTTTCTATGTCAATCTAGATGGCTAAGTCTGCCCATGCCGTCCCATGCATTGGCAAGTCGAGGCGCTGTCCAACACGCCTCCTGGAGCATTGGCCTGTTGCCCCAGCAGCTTGTTCTGTATTGGGGACTGGCTGAGCTGCGTGTTTGGACCTTCGGAGCTCGACATCTGATGTATGTGCATACATCTATGCAGGCATATGTATGTAGATACACATAGTGACAAGTATTCAGTCCGTTTGTCCTCAAATTTTGTGACGCCCTCATACGAAGTGGTTGTCTTGTTCCGCGCCGCCCTCAGAAGCCGTGGTTGGTCTTTGTTCCGTGTGGGCATTGCGGCTTCGTATCTCGTCATGACCGATGCTTCGAGTGACCTTGTCAAGTACTCATGTTTAGAGTTTTGCATATATACATATAGGTACATACATGCATAGGTATTATGCTTTGCAACTTGGTCGGCTCAAACAACCTGCTTGACGAAGGCCCAGACTGAAAGGCCCAAGGCTTGAATCCTCCAGAGATTTCGCGGACCCAAGCCCCCAAAACACCCCCACCAAGCACTCCTTTGAATCCTCGAGCAGCTCTGGGAGGTTCGGAACCCTGGCTTTGGACATCAGGATCACTCTCCCTGGCGCCCGGGAAGAGCAAAGATGTCGCTCAATCGCAGATCTTTTTGGGAGGCTTTCGGTTGGTTCGAGGGATGATAGGGTTTAAGGCTTTTGGAGGTTGAAGGGGCAAAGAAGTCCTGAACAACTTTCTCGTTGAGGGTTTTGGAGGTTCGATGGGCAGGTCGTAGACTTTTTAAGAGCTTTGTTGGCCCAACTTCTGTTTCTTTCAACCGATGGTGTCCACGGCATAGTGCACGGCCATTTGGGTCACCTTGCGGATTCAATTCTCAGTTCTCGTTGACACTGTGTCCGAGTCTTGGTTGGCGGTTGCGTGGGCCTTCAGTCCTGAGTTCTGAGGGTTGGCATGTGCGTTAGCCATTCTAGCCGATCATGCCTCGCAGTCCAGGTGCAAAAACAGCTTTCGCACTACTGCTGATTGTGAAGTATGCTGCTGCTGATGATGATGATGCTGATGATTATGAGTATAATTGTTATTGCTGATTCCAGGCCCGTGCTCCGACCTGAAATATGCTGAGCCTTCGCCCCCCCCCCCCCCTTCCCCCCTCCCCAAAAAAAAATCCCTTCTTCAGGAAGTGTATCACCTCCCGGAGCTGGCTTCCTGCAGTCTTGCGACGGGGGAGCCGACCCTGATACCTGCAAGTGGCAACACGCCCGCCTTCAGCGTCCGCGTCGTGCGCGCAGAGGGTTTGCATGAAAGCCAGGAGCTTTTTTTCGCGAGATGTATCAAGCAACAAGTTTTATCAATTGTCCATTCCTTCCGTCCCGAAGAAGACCTTCTACAGCAACCATTCAAATCCTGGCCCTGCCTGCCTACTGTAGGCAAAAACATTTCCTGGGGCGCTGTCAGCGTCGCCACCCTGGGGCAGAGCGGACCCTGGACAAAAGACCCGATAAGAAAGAAGAAAGCAGTCTTAAGCTTTAACAGTCAACAAGTTGAGGTACTTCGAGGTTGGGTTTGTGCAGGAGCAAGTAACTCTCGAGAATCCTGCTATTCTGAAGGGCTCATCCCATCGTTTTGCGCCTTTGGTCTGTTGGTTCTTGGCTGGGGGTGTTTGGATGACTGGTCTGGCTTCCAGGAACCGTAGATGGCCGTGGAAGGTGCGTCCTGCTATTTTGGGCAAGCCGTTGGCAACATTCAAGGCTGCTGCAAGCACTCTTTGCTGTGGTGGAGTTTCTCAGAACAGACTAGGAGGCTAATCTTGACCATGCTTGCCGACATCCGGCATGAAAACAGCACTGGACCACATGAGAGGGCAAGACTTGGAAGCGCAGCTTGCAGGGTATTGCGAGGCTTTTCGAAGGTTGGGAAGCAGAATCCTGAGTTTCCAGGAGTATTGGGATGAGTTCGAGGGTTCAAGGCACAGGTTTCGTAAGGGAACTCTGCAGAGAGACTGAGCTGAAAACACCCCAACGGCTCGGGGTAACCAGGTACAGTAGGGCCCAAGCAGGGTCTCGAACGAAGCATCAAGGAATCCACAGCTGCTTGGACATTGCCTGCCGTGGCCAAGACCAGGCCGCATTTCGCGACAGGTTTTGGAGATTTGCTTGGTGGCTTTGGGGCCTTAAAATTTCGATTCCTCAACCTGCATTCATCATCCTGTTGCGAATAGGGTGCATACAAAGTCCGTGATTTCAAAGGTTGAGGGAATTGAGGGAATAGTGTGCCAAAAACCCAGAAGCCAGGGCAGCTGGTGAGGAAGCAGAGGTGGAGCAGAAGGAACGGTGCCTCATGCCGCCAATGAAACGGCTGCGGTTGTTCGCAGGCACACTGCAGCCTCCTCGTTGTGACTGGCGGCAAGGCGGGTCAAAGATGAAGGGATTTCAAAGGTTTGGTTGTTAAAGTTTTCGTGGAGACTGTCTTGACCAAGCTCAGGGCTTTCTTTCCGCAGTTCTAGGGTTTGGTCCCATGGGTGTCGAACCCACAGTGCTTCTGGGCTGTAGGGTCTAGGAGGGCCTAGCGAAGGTCCACGCGGAAAATGCCGCTCTCAAGCCCTTGGGAGATGCCCATGACAGTCCAGAAGTTGACGATTGAAAGCCTCCCGCCAGAGCAAACCCCTCACAAATGCATTCGCGTTCAGAAGGAGCCGTTTTCCCCGTAAACTCAGATTGCAGGGAACCCTGATCCATGAAACCATGATGGCCAGCCGAACTTCGGCACCGGCGACTCGCTCACAGTGGAGGCCGAGGTTACCACCTACTACGGCCGGAAGGCGGTTTCGGTCTCGAGCTGGGGGCGAGGTTGTGGTTGTTGGGGCTGTGATATTGTCCATTGGCTGGTCTGTAGCTCCTGGCAAACGACAGATAAGATAAGATAGGACAGACATCCAAGACCGGCTGCGTAGGCTTCATTCGCCTTCTTGGATTGAGGCAGGTCTTAGGTTGGGCTGGTGCTTAGAGTTGGTTCTAGTTTTTTTTCTTGCATCGTGTCGTGACATCCAGTGCAGTTCCTAAAGTTGTTTGTGTGTGCGTGTGAGCGCGATTGTGAGTGCACGTTTCTTCTCTCTCCCTCTCCCTGCGATTGTGAGTGCATGTGCGCCATGCTGAGTAATGCTGCAATGTCGATGTGCTGTCTCTTTTTTTGTTTTATTCTTCTTCTGCTGTTGCTGCAAACCTTGGCCCCGCTTGCCCATGCAGTGCCCCTGGGAAGGTTTGCGCAGACCGAGCAGAGGTGACATTCGAAGGCCGACATCTCTGGGTCTAAGCAGAGGGTGAGAGCAGTCTTAGGCGTTTCTTTTGAGGCCTTGCGTTCATGTACCTTTCCCTTCGAAGCTGTGCCGGATTGGCAATGACTTGCAATTGCACTTGGCTCGAGTTTCTGGACTTCAGCTGGCAGTGTAGATAGGCTACATACACGTCACAAACCTGCCTATGACCAATGCAAATCTTCTGCGTAAAGCCTCGCAAGCCCGATCCTAGACCGCAGGCTTTGGCTGTGCGCCAAACACGTGGCTCGCCTGCAAAAGACTTTGGTTCACTATTCCTCGAATCGGAACTTAGAGGCATTGGAACAAGTTACACGACCAGGCCGCCGACAACCTTCCCCCCTCCAGGCTGCCCTACTTCCTGTTGGCCCTCAGCGTCGTGGTGAGCGCAACCGCCCAGACCTGAGACGGTGGTGTCGGTGGTGCCAAAGAGGGGTTCCTGCAAGGTACTGTACAGGGTTCCATAAAACCACAAGGTACTGAGGATGAGTTAGCCACGGAAGCAATCTGCAGGGTGCTTAGGCATTTTGGCTGTCAGGGAAAGCTTGTCAGGATCGATGAAGATTGTGACACAGTCTACTTACCACGCGACATGCCACCTTCCATTTGGCATGTGAGCGCCCTCTAGAGACTCTAAAGGCCAGGCAGGAAAGCAAATGCACCCCAAAAGGTTCAACACCTTACACTGTGCCTCGTGCGCACAGAGATCCGGTATCCCGAGCGACTGTAATTGCTGTAACTCCTCATAAACTCATTTGCCCTGAAGGCAAGACATAACTTGACATAGCCCATAAATGCTGTTCCCATTAAGAAGAAGTAAATAGCAATTCCAGAGATATAGCTCTTCTGAGACTAAGAACTACAAAAAGAAGTAGAATGAAGACAATGTAAACACAATTCAGAACATATTTATAAGAGCTAGAGAGGTTTTTGTCCTCGCGCCGCCCTCAGAAGTAGGGACGGCTTGCTCTGTCCTCGCGTCGCCCTCAGCAGTAGGGATGGCTTTGCTCCTGTGGTTCAGATACAGAGGTGAATATGGATAAAGGAACGAAGTGAACTATGAAACGCTGAACGAAGTCATCTCGCCCCCAAAACATAGAAGTCTTTTCCTGGGGGCTTGTACTGTATCTTTTCTATTCACTCGGGCCCAATGACAGGTGATTCTTGGGCTCATTACAGAACTCGTCGGCCACTGCAGACGCTCGGCCGTGGCATAGAGTTGGGTGACGAAGTCGCTAAGGGCTTGAGTGTGTTGGCTTCAGGCTCTGTTAACGCAGCTTCCAGCTGGACCGTAAAGACGCTTAAACACCCAAGCAGAAGGATCTGCAACCCAAAAGCTCCAAACACATGGAAACCCGAGCCGGGAACTCATCTCAGCACAGGAGTCCAGGTGCTGGTGGAGTGCAGCTTCTCCATGCAACTGCCAGCGATGTGGGCAGCCCCGCTCTGTCGCCGAGGAGGTCTTGTTCTTGCCGGTGATTTCGTTGCTCCCGGGTGCGTGTCTTTAAGAGTGGACTTAAGCCTTCGGTGTTCATGTGGTGAAGCTATGTAGACACTGGCCGATGAGCTCTACATGTTGGGAGGCGCTTCGAGGCAGCAAAAGCTGCTCAGCTGTTGGGTGTGTAAAGCTCGAAGGTCCCAGCCCAGCAGCTGCGCCCGACGCTCCGGATCTTCCTTGCCTTCCAAGCCAGGCCTGAGAGCATAACGTTAAAGTGGGAATACTCCTTCTTCGGGCTACGGGCTACAGACTCCTGCCCATAAAGCCTTATCATGGACGTTTTTGAAGAATTGGAGAATACTCAGGACAACCATTAGTACCTGCTCTTATCACTGTGAAGAGCCTGAAATTGCATGAGGCATTTATTGCCTTTCGCGGTACACGTCTCAAGCATTTTTGCCTTCCTCTGTGCGATGAGCCTCCCGAGTCCTCCTCGAGCCTGCGCAGCTCCAAGCGGTCAAGGGTCCTGGGTGCACCGGAGGATGCTGCTGAGGCCGACTCGGACTTGTGACTTGTTGCCTTGTGTTCAGGGCTGCGATTGAGGGACGCGTGGTGTAGCAATTTTAACGACCTTGAAAGACCTTCATGTGGAAGCAACCTTTGAAGTATGTTGAATTTTTACTTCATTTCCCAAACATGTTGGTAACGTGGCGCAGTAGCCCAGAACGTCCAGAGCCAGTCGGAGCGTTTTGCTTTCAACATGGCAACCTACCACTTCAGAATACTCTGGGCACCTTGCAATAGTCCACTCGGAACAGTTCACCGAGAATGATCAAGGTGTATCTTCCGTGGGCAATACTGGATCTTGCGGTGGAGCAAACATGGGGTTTCCAGACCTTGGGCAGTGACGGACCAAACTTGAATTTTGCCTTTCTGCGTGTGCATTAGCAGTGCACCCATGGTGGCAATGCAAGGTTGGCGAAGCAGAGGAAGCACGGCTACCTTCCATGTCGGACAAGGCTCGGGGGCTCAGTTGTGACACAGTGCTGAGCAGTGCCCAGAGCTTGAGCCCCTGAGCCAGCTTTGCTGGTTTGTAACACAATGTCTTCGTGCCTCCTCGCTTGGCCCCAGCATTAACATGGAAACCCCCTCAGCCGCCCCATCAGATGCTACTGCTAGTGGCGATCGCAAGCCATGTCCTCTGACTCAAAGGCTGCCAGCCCCGGGAAGGTGCCGAGCACGGTGGAACATGGAGAGGCACAGCAGGGAACACGATCCTGCATGACCCTCGGGCCCCCCCAACCCCCACCCCCCCTCTGTGGTGTGGTTGTGGGTTGGCTTTGTTTGGGGTTTTTGAGGTGTTAGGGCTTCGGCTTTTTAGGGTTTAGGCCGGCCTTAGAGTTTAGGGTTGTAAGAAACCAACCCTAATCCTGAGTATGTTGCTGTAGACTCAACCCATCAATCTTCTGCGTGCAAAAACACTTCTTCTGAATGGGTCTTCGTCGAACATGTCTTGCTTCCGTTTAAAGGCACGACGTAATGTTTTTTGCCTTGCAGCCGCAGCCAGGCAGGTGTCGGAGATGAAAGCCTTTGCACGTGTCCATTTTTCGTGTTGTTTCAGCAGCATGTGCCTTCATTAGGGTTTTGTCGGTGCACCTTTTGCTTCATGCTTCTCACTTTTGCCCACAAAGCCGAAAATTCCGTCAATGTCACCAAGCAACCCAAACCCAAATCAACAACATAATGTATACAAATGCAATAACCCCGGAGAGTCCCTGGAGCGCCCAACCCCAAAGCCTGGAGTGCCCAACCCTGTTTTGTTCAAACCTGCGCGCCATTACATGATTTCTCACCAAAGCGCATCAAAGCACGGGGGCCCTGGGAAGACCAAGCCCTTAACCCCAAGAACCATCTGCCGTGGAGTACAAGCAAGAGTATCCCCAAGCCTCGGTGTCTGCAAAGGAGGGCGATGGCATGGAGATTGTCCTCGATGAAGCGGAGCCGGTCATTTCCGAAGCCGGATCTTCAATGGACCCTGATTCAGGCTCATTCAGGCATCCTGATCAGGCATCCTGAAAGTGTAGACCGAGGCTTCTGAGATGGATGTCGCTAAATCTCCCTTGGAGCCACATTCGAGATGCGCATTCGAGATGCTTTGTGTCTTGCGGAGGGAGCCCGTTGCTAGCAAAAAGCTTTCGGATTTCTGGGTTCAGAGTCGTGGCCGCCAAGGACACGCCCGAGCCGGAGAAGCTTCCTGCGGAGATCGAGCACAGTGCAACTCGCTTTTGCATTGCTGCGTGTTTGGGTGTTGGGTGTCCCTCCCCCCCCCAGCCTCTGAAATGAGGCCCAAGCCTTGCCAAATCGAGAGAATTTTTCCAGTTTTTGCCCGCTCCCCCAAGCCCTCCTTCTGTTCGCCTCGAAGCATCGGAATCAGGAGCACAGAAAGAACGGAATTCTCTCTCCGCTGCATGTCGCCCTATTCCACTTCGAACTCCCGGCTGCCGTGCGAAAACCTCGGCTTCCTTTGAGGCTTCTGGCGTCAGCGTGAAGGAGTGCGAAGTCACGCTAGGCAGCTCGTCCTGGAATTGCCTGTGTATGATGTTTGGGGATGTGATCAGCACCTATCAATGCTTGAGGGATCCATTTCATTTCTTGAAGGCCGTCGATCCTTTGCTTGCCTCCCCCGACGAAAGTTAAACCTACAGTGCCAAACCCCCCCCCACCCGCCCCCCCCATCCTTCCCATATCTAGGATGTCTAGCGAAGATCCCACAATCGAGGCCCTACTAGGTGTGGTGATGTGTTTTGGCCTTGTCTTCGCTACCTAGTTACCGAGTTGTCCTGGTCCGTTGCACAACTATCACAACTACAGTGGGGAGAAGAAGCCTCAACTCAGGCCCAGAGCCCTGCAAGCAGAACAGACAGAGATCGGGGAGTGCAAGCCTGCAGTCTGGGATGTCTCTGCGCGACTGGACCATATGAGCCCTATGAGCCCTGTAACTTTCAAATCCGCAGAGGTCGAAACCTCCGTTTGCCTCGCTCGCTTCTGCTCGCTTAAGCCACCAAAGCCCGCCGCAAGCACCAACTTCCAAGCACAGGTTCGACGGCAGAGTGCCGCGACGGGGCAATGCCTGAGGAGGAGGCGTCTGGGCGTTAAGTGAAGTCCTACACATTCTCAAAATTTTCTCAAGTCTCCGGCCCTCAAGCCTGGCAGTCGTCGCTTCAACGACTCCAGGATCACGACAGCCAGAGCCAGTCATCCATCAAGTGGCCCACGTAGCTCGGCCAGCATTGTTGGTTCGTCTGGGGTCTATGGGGAAGTTCGACCGACAAGTGTTCCCGAATCAGGAAGGCTTCCAGAAAGCTGCTAAGTGGCAAACAGGAGTGCCGGGATAATTGTTTCCAAAGCACCATTCACTTTCTTCAAGGATATGCCACCTGGCTCATCAAAGTCAACACCTGCCATCCAATTCCCCACCCAATCGCCTTCCAAAAGCAACTGCGACGGAAGACGCATCATCGCCTTGCTATCGTGTAGATCATTGCACCATGTTTCGGGTTCAGGACGTTCGTTTATTGCAATGTGCCCAGGTTCTCGGCCCTGCGCCAAAACGTCGTGGAGCAGCCGATCCGTTCAACAGTAGCTTAAGGGAGTTGCGTGCTGGGTTGGTAGCTGTGGCTTGTGCTACGGATTGTGCATAATTATTGTGGTTGCAGGCTACACGGCCTGTTGTGTTTTGCTATAGAATGTTCTATGTGTGTATATATGCGAGAAGAAACTGCTGTCTTGGCCCTCAACAGTCGTCTCAGGCTCGAGATCGAGCCTTCTCGCCTACGGCATTTTGCTGCCTGGACGCAGCATGCGACTTGGCCAAGAGGGAAAACACATCCCGCTCGCTGCTCGGGCTTTTGTGGCCAGGGAAAGTCGTATCCTTCGTCCAACTCCCAAAAATCTTCAACTGCTAGGGGGTGCCCGCCTTCAGCATGGCACCTTTCAGTTTCTTGCTTACTCCGGTTCTGGTGGCCCTGGTAGTTCGTGAGTGTCGTTGTTGGTGCAGTTGGAACCCCTGCACGTGGAGTATCATCAGAGCTCTCTGGATGATTGTACGTATTGTTGGCCCTTATTGTACAGTGTGGGTTGTGGAGGAGGCTTCCCGGCGAAGCGGGCAGCATATTCTGTCGATAGGAACTAGTAGCGCGCCCTACTAAATAAGGACGGGCTAGTGTAGCCTGCCCCCGCCGTGCCAGGACGGCCAAGCGCCCTCGCTGCAAGTCGAGTACGCAGTTCAGATCCCCAAGGCAGTGTGGGAGCAAAACTTCAGGAAGTCTATGACATCCTATTATGGCAACCCAATAGTAAGGGCTTTCAAGCATGTTAAACCCACAATGGCACAGAGACTAGACTGTGAGCACTTGAACTGGATGACTAGGCGCCCCTGGCCAGCCGTGTGTCCTTCGCTTCACAGGTGGAGGTCGTTGATTGGCGTCAGCGCATGGCGTCCTGCCACTGGCACATGGCCGCCGGAGGGCCCTGGGGGCAGGCTCGTCTCTTCTCTGTGGGGGTTTGGCGCTCTGGACCCTTAAGCTTCTCATGGCCCTAAACTAGCTCCGGACCTTTGCAGGCTGTCCATATATAGGTGGCTTGACGAGCCACCGCGAAGCTTCGGAGATTCCCATCGTGCGTTTCGCGCCGTCGTGGATGTGCTTTCCGTTTGTCCATCATGGTGCTCACCCCTGCAAGGACATGTGAGGATGGAAGTTCTTGGCTGTCAAGTCTTCCACGCTAAGTGTGGGGTTTTGCCAGCTATTTTCTTAGGGGCTTAAAGCCACTCTAGTGGCTCAAGCCTTGCCGGCAAACTCATCCACTGGTCTTGAGCATTGATCCGCCGTCTGTTTCTGGGGAGAACGGGGGTGACGCTACTTTGAGCATCAATTAATCAGGGCATGCGACTGGCAAAAGCCGAATCGTGAAATGGCAAGCTGCCGCTGTGATCCCTTTCGAGCAATTTAAGCAACTCGGGCAGAACTCCGCCAAGCCCTTCCGCAGGCCACCGTGCAGCAACAGCCGCCAGCCTTGATCAAGGCAAAAGGAAGAGCGCCGGGCATGGATCTCTTGGACCGCCCTGTCATGTAGACTGTAGATTTTGGGCATTGGGGCTTGGGGAGGCAGATTGAGGATTGCGTTGCTTTGAAGGCTTCAAGGCCCGGAAAGGTTTCGAGGGAGAGCAGGTTTCGGACCTTACCCATGCTGGCCGATCCTTGCCCATGAATCTCTCCTCTCGCAGCCAGGATATGGTGGAGCGCTGCAGTAACGCCTTGCTAGGCCGGCGTTTCTCCGAGGCCCTCGTCATCATTCATGAACCACATCCTTGGGCCTGATTTGGTTGTTCGAGGGGGCAACCTTCAACTGGCGAACCCCGTCTTCACCCCCCTCAAATCGAACCTGAACCCCTCAGCCTGAAACCCCGAAACCCCTGAGGGCCGGAAGAGCTTTTCTTGTGTGCATTGAGCTAAATCCCTGTCACTGTCTACTGTGTCAGTCGCGCCGGACAGAGATAGCAGTGGACGACGGCTGTATATATTTCGACAGATCCTGTGCTGAGATGATCCTCGCAGTTTGTCACATGTGCACTGCCCCGGTCGTCGTCGTCGTCGTCGCTGCCCTGCTCGAAGCACATCTGGAATAGTGAAAAGGGTCTGGCCACGCAGTTGCGATCAGGCCCACCTAGGAGGGGGCGGCAACAGAACAGGGCTCTCTATAAGTATAAAGATAATATAAACAGACGAAAGATGAACAGAGAAATGCGTAACAACCCGAATTAAACAAATTATATTTACATATTTACATGTGTATGTACATATATATATATATGTACATAAAATATAATATATATATATATACACATATATGTATACACACATATGTATATAAATATATATGCAAA
This sequence comes from Symbiodinium natans, assembly GCA_905221605.1. Lineage (NCBI taxonomy): Eukaryota > Dinophyceae > Suessiales > Symbiodiniaceae > Symbiodinium > Symbiodinium natans. The sequence continues at coordinate 139,651 of CAJNDS010000263.1, forward strand.
GTCCTATTGTGACATATGTGGGTGCGCATCATGTAGACGACGGATAGAACCCTCCAGTCCCAGCCAGGAAGCCGAAGAGGCCGAGCTCCGCGCCCTTCACCTGGAGGCTGTGTGGGGATCTTCGTAGGGACTTATAAGAGCTTGCAAGCTTTCTCGGCTACCTGACTGCAAACCTCCGTGACCAAACGTGCACAAACAGGAGAACTGTTGCAAGTTCTCCTAAGCCTCCTTTGCCCTGACAGGTGGCCCGGAACCTGCTTCGGAAGATGACAAACCGCACAGCGCGTGTTTTGCTGGGCGCCTCGGACCGAATTTAGGCAAGGGACGGCGTAGCTGAGTCTTGAGTATGCTACGGGTGGATATATGGGGTACAGTAGCCTGGAATCGCCTGACCCTGCGTTGAGGAGATGAGAAATGAACTGGTGTATGTATTTTGCAACTAGTTTGAACAATGGGGCTTCCTGTGGTGTCCTTATCTCACGCTCTGCAGGCACCAAGATTTCGAAACCAGTTAACAGCAGTTGCTTCATGATTCCCGCAGTCTTTGCAACTACCCGGCGATGAAAACCTAGATGGAGGCGTCGGGCGGGGCGTCATCGGCTGTAAGTGCCTAGAGCATCAATTTTGTGCTGTCGGGACAAGGACTGCAATACCTCTGCAACCTCGTGGCTGCCGCCTACCTGCCATTCGCGTCTTGCCAGCGGTTGGACTGCTATGCGCAACGTCTGATCCAGACCTTCAAAGGGTCTAATGATAGGGGCTCATGCCAGGGACTTGCAGAAGGAGTTCCCATTCCCAGATCCCAAACACGAAGCGAAACGAGCACCGCCGCCGTTTCACTTTTTTGAATTTCTGCATCCTCGTGAAAGGTGGGCTACCAGCTGATGACGAGCAGCTTGGCTTTGACTTGAGTCCTGGTTTAATTCCAAAGTGGCGTCTAGGGGGCGGCGTGCACCGTCAAACCTTTCAAGAGCTCCTGACGTTGTGCGCCAACATGTTCTGAATCTCACTTCTTCCCGACTGCAGCTGTCGCAGAGCTTGTCGATGCCGTAGTGCGCCGGGTGACCTTGACGGCCTTGGGATGTTCACCCCATTTTCAGAGGCCTATTACAATGAGTTTTGAGGGTATCTTCGAACCCTGGATCGGGGCTCAAGATGGGTTAGATGCCTCAGGCTCATGGGTTACGAGCTCGGACCCTTGGTCATGAAGTTCGGGAGCAGCCGAGGCTGCGATCAAGGCTTCCCGGGCTTCATCCACGGCGCTTGGTTGGGGCATCTTGGCTTGCTTGGGTGCAGTTCTAGCCTTTGGCAGCTTCACTCTGGGTCTCCAACACAGGTTTGAGGTCTGCATGCAGGGTTCAGGCAGTTCTTCAGATGGGCAGAAACACGGATAATGTCATTGAAATCAGGAGGGCCGACCGACTGTTGATGGCACAACTGTGACATGTTGAAAGCCTTTCAGCTCGTTCTGTGCAACGACTACGCGATGTGATTATTTGTGCCGGTGTGGTCCCGAAGCTTTGTTTCCACTGTCCTGAGTCCTGAACAGCTGGAGGTATATGTGTCTTACGAACCTCATGTCCCTGTCCTTGCTTCGCTTGCTCGGCGGCAAGCGGCTGGGCACGGACTTGTCGTTGCCAGATAGGATCAGGTAAGTGAGCGCCTACGGTCCCTGTAGCACTTTGCAGTGGCCAGTCCTTCTTCAGAGCCCCAAACATGACCCAAGTGCGTCTCATCAGTTTCGGTTTTGGCGTGCCAAAGACGAGTCATAGCAGAAAGGAGATCTGGGGCCCCTATTGCTCTTGGAGCGATACCAACTTTTGGAGCTAATTCATTTCCCATTCCGCATGCGCACGAAGGCGTGCCGGGTCCTTTTGCTACCTGTTCCGCTGGCGGCTGCTCTTCAGGCTTCCAGCTGGGACAGCAAGCTGTTCGCACACGCTCCATTGTCAACAGATTCCCGCTGCCCAGTAAGCCTTCAGTAAGCTCAAAAGTCCCAGCCTACAGCCTCCTCAACCTGAATCTTGGTGTGGTCGGTGTCCTCCATTCAGGTTCCTGTTTTTCCTAGTCCTAGACAGCAGAGCATGTACTTCCCAACGAGTCACCTTGAGGGCGCTTTGCTCCTTCATCTTGCTCACAGATACGTACCAGGACGCTACGCACCTGGGATGCCGGAATGGGGCTTAGGGCCAGGACGGGTCCTTTGAGATTCCTTGTTGGTGTTTGAGTGGCTTTCAAGGGGTCGATGCTGCATGAAATCTGGTGAACTATGAGAGCCCCCCTCCCCCCCAAACCCCAAGACCTGCACTGTGCCCTTCAACACAGGTTCCCGGTCATTGCGAACAAATGCAACTTCGAGCTTTGGTTTGTCTCGGCCTGGCTGGTGGGTCTTGGCGTTGGCCTGATGCAGGTGCGACAGACACAAATCGAAAGCCTTTGGCTGTTTGCAGCCTTGGACTCTTGGACAGGTTGTTGTGCAGCTTCTCGTCCTGCTGGCCATGGCGGTGAAGTACAATTGGGCGACCACACCAGAGGCCTCTGTAGACCAAGATCTTTAATTTTAACGCTGTGCGACTCACCTCGGCCGGGCCGTTGGGTAGGGGATTAGAGGTGGGGTGCCTGGGGCCTCGGCGGATGAGGCTTAACCTGTGCCCTGCGCAGCCCTGGTGCATTTTGGATCCGGAAACCTCTTTGGGGCCTGAGGTTTGGAAGGAGTAGGGCTGCAGGTTCTAGACTCTTCGCACTAGGTCAACACCACTCCGCGTTCATACCTAAGGGAGTATTCTTCCAGGTCCTGGGTACATGTTTCGCTTATGCGCAAGGTGTCAGGAACATCAGGAACCCAACTTGTATCAGCTTGTCGGAGTCTGCAACTAAATCTAGCAGTCCCATGGCACTGCTTGATTTTGCAGTGCGAAGAATTTGGTCAAGGAAAGGTTGAGAAGCCTGGGAAACTCTCGAACTAGAAAGCCTGCAGGTTCGTCACTTGAGCTAATCTCAGGGTGGCAAAGGCAATTTGCCAAATAAACCCGATCGGGTGCACTTTCCGATCAGCCCGCAAGCTTGGCTCAGAGATGGTGACCTCACGGGAAGTTCAAATCGATCAGTCTTTGCCAGGTATCTACGAGCTTGCCATTGTTGTTTGGCATCTATAGCTAACCCATTTGGATTTGCTGTTTGTTGAACTCCAGCCGCATGAGTTTCCGACATGTCTGCTGCAGCAGAGCTGGCGAAAGTCATCGTCACTACAGCTGAATCACGTACCGACGTGATCCGCCGCGAGATTGAGACTGAGTTTGCTGACTACTTCCTGCAGTTCTGCTATGAAGCAGGACCGCACAACACTGTAACACTCCGACACTCCGCTGGTGCATTCTCAGGCTGAATTGCTGCGAGAGGGCTTTTGCAAGGTTTTCTGTTGCGTTTTCTCGCCTTTTGAACACCTTCAGACTTTCAGTCACCGTGGACCATGTTTACTACCCTTTTGGGTGGCCGTTGACTTGGGTGTGCGGGCCTTTGTTTCGCTCTTACATGCCGGGCGACTGTAATTTCACCGAAGTTGCTTGAGATTTCTACAGACATGCGAGGCTTCAAAGCAGAAAGCTCTGGTCGGGTTTAGGGGGCTTTCTCAGGCTTAGCTTATTTGGACCTTTTACTACCGTTTTGGCAGTTAGGCTTGATCAAAACATCTGACCGGAAACATCGGTCTGCCGACCCAAATTGTGACCCTATGCCCTATGCTGTGTCAGCACCAGGAGATGGGTTCAGCATCTTCCCCGCCTCGGGTCGCCGCCAGATCATCGTTTGGACGAAGGACGGCTTTGAGGTAAAAAGCTTACAAGACCTTCCTCCAGCAAGTTCCCTGGCGGCCGCGCAAATGTTGAACTGGACCACCATGCTTGGGTTTCAGAGTGCGGGCACAAGCTTCTTGTCGGACATTGAGCCGATTTTCTGACCCCTTGTGTCAACTGTGCTGTCTGTACCAGCCCAGCTAATCTGAACTATACACTATACATGGGAAGGACCCCTTAGCCCTGACGCTAAAACCTGAACCTGTGGCGGCGGCTTGCAGCATTGCAGGTCTTGAGGAGTTTCTCCAGGGGGCGCGGCAATGGTTTCTTTTTCGCCTCAGGGTGCCTCGAAAGCTCCTGATGGACCATCCGGAGGCCATCTGAGCCATCCATCCAGATCGCTCTGACTGCAATGATAGCCTGGATTGACCTGCCCAGCCGCAGGTGTGTGCAGTTTCCGCAGATTCGGACGGCCTTGTGCACTCGGAACGTGCGTGATCTATCTCCCCTGAGCGTCACCGACATGAGACAGGGCTGTGCCGTATACTTGGCCCGCCAACCATGATCGACATTTGCGAGCACTCCCTGCCGTCTGGCTAATCACATTACGACATGAGGAGAAAAGTCGCGGACTCCAGTCTAGGTCTCGGCGTCATCTGGGCGCAAAGTAGCCATCACAAAAAGAGCTCTGTTAAGATTTTCCGGAGCTTTGGCATTGGCGTTGGCACCCTAATTTGTACAAAACAGCAGTTGACTTGTACATGATGTACATGTGTTCTTCCGTGAGCGCACCTTTGGAAGTGAAGGTTTCGTCAAACGAGCTAGGGTTTCCATTAAAAGTGTGAAGCATTGGTCGAAATAAGCAAAAAAATGCTACCCCGACACGTGAGCGCCACAAGCTTTGTTGTTTGGACTCGTTTTGGTGGGTGTTAAGTTCTATAAATGTCAGTAAAAATTGTAAACAGACATGAACACATTAAAAGAATTCCCCAAGTCGTGGGAGGAACGAGACCGGCTTCTAGTACAGGGAGCGTTTACCGCTCTTCGTGGCTCCGACAACCTCGCGGGGCCCCAAGACGTGAGACGTGGGAGAGAGACGTCGAGTGCACCCCTGCCACTTCAGCGCCTTGTGACCCTTGAACCCCCAGATCCCCTCCGACATGGACGGAATCCTAAGAATCCCAGGCCCTAGTTATAGAGGCTTGTGGGCGATCAGGCAAGCGGTTTCGGCTAGATTCCCCTGCTTTTCCGCGTTTATGTGGAGCAACGGGCACTTTGCTGCTCTCTCTCTCTCTCACATATATATATATGTACACATGCACATACACATGTACATATTAAGCCATATACATGTACATGTACCCACGCATGAACACGACACGTGCGTGCAGGCATGTGTGCGTGTCTCTGTTTTCTTGTGGTGGGCATCTCTTTGTGTGGTGGCATGTGCTAATCGACATATCGAACTCAAAACCATAAACCCCAAATGATGCACATACCCATGCCTTCTGCACATCCTGAACCGTCGTTGCCAAGGTCCTGGTCTACGCCGTGCGACCGGCGGTCGAGGAACATGAAAGGGTTTGGGCTGGGTCTTTGCTGTCCGAACGGTCGCCCAGGTAATGTTCTGAGTAAGCGGTTCTCGTGGTGCCTGGCGATATATTTGCAGGCTTACAGACAACAGAGGTCGTGTTCCAAAGCTTCTGGACCGTGCACGTTTTAGTTACTAAAACGTGCAGGGTCCAGAAGCTTCGGAACACGACCTCGTATTTTAGTTGTTGCAACATCATCTCTTGAACGTACGATCGGCCCTGAGAGGAACGCCTGGGTGGTGCGAGCTCGTGGGCTATGAATCCTGGCACAGACAAGCCTGAAAGGTGCCGGAGTCTGCTGCAAGGCCGTGTGACGTGAGTGCAACTTCTCCACTTGAATTGGTCATCACACCTCCAATCAGGAAGCTGTCCGAAGCACGCATCGCATTCCTGCGGTTCATCTTCGAAGATGTTGAGCAGAGCGCGCTGCAAGCTGTGTTCCTGATCTTCTACGACGAGGCCGGGAGCATGATACATTTGCATCCTTGCCTGTGTCCGGCATGTTCAGGTATGCCCAACCAGCCATGCAACTCAGGGGCAAGCGGTATTCCAGGGAACTACGGTTGACCGAGACCCGGACCTTTACAGAGCGACTGGGAAGTGTGCTGTCTGTTTTGTGACTTTGCTTGATGACCGCCTACTGCTGCGAGGGTAGGACCAACATGTGGAACTCTTGTCACGTAGTTTCTGTTGTCTGGCGTCTGGCACCCTTATAAGTCTTCCACACTAAGAAAAACCCAAGCCACAAAGGCAAAGGTTCTGCGAAGGAAGCTTCGACGAAGAATGCACAAAGTCCGGATTCGTCAGCAGCGATTTATCGTATCACTGGATCTAGGACCATTTTGCTCTGGCGTGTCGTCCTAATCCTAGTTGACGAATGTCGAATGTCGTCGATTCTTGTGCTCTCGTCGTGTCGATCTTTTGGGGCCCTCTATTCCCAAAACTGGGGGTCTGTACCCCGCAGGCAGCCTTTGCAGACAAGCTCTGGGTGACGACATCCATCGCCACATCGCTCCTGCCCCTTGCTTGTGCCCAGCCGCTGCAGAGCCCAGCGAGCAGTAATAGTTGGGTTGTCCACGTTGTCGAGACCCTCGAATCTCAGTAGAAGGCTCGAGAATCTCAGTGGTATGCTCTTCAGTGCTCTTCATGCAAGCTCCATTCTCAGCACTCTACCGGCTCCCAGGCTCTCCTTCACGATTGTGGTGCAATGCATGCCGGAGGTGAGGGACTGGCTGTGGTACAGGCACCTTGGGGACAACAAAAAGGATTTCATTGTAGAGGTTAGAAGAGGAGGTGTTTGTGATATATATATATATGTGGCCGAGACCTTTAGGGTCTATTTCACGGCTGGTTCTTCTTTCAGTAGTAGTGCAATAATAATAATAATTTTAATATTATTATGAGTATAATAATACTGACCGTAATTGTAATAGGAATAATAATAGTACTAGTAATAGTAATAGGAATAGGAATAGTAATAATTCTAGTAATAGTATTAGTAGTAGTAACAGTAATAGTGAAGGTTTGGTCTGTGTGTGCACCGGCGCCAGCAAGTGCAGCCATGTAGCTCTAGCACACTTTGAAGTAAGAGATAGACAAGTTGTTTCATAGCCTGAAGAGGGGCGAAGGGCTCTCTCATTTCCGATTACGAGGTAGAGGTGAGCTATCTCATTTCTTAGAAACATAGAGGAGATCTCATTTCCACGACAGAGACATCTTTCACTCAGGAGAGAACGCAAGCTGTTTCATTTCCAAGAAAATAGAGGAGCTCTATCATGTCGCATTAGAAGTGAGAAGCTCTGCACTAAAAGATAGAAGGCATCGATTCGTTTCCCTTTTTCTTTTGCTTATCAAAGGGTCTTTTCAGTTCGAACACAGGATTTCTTTCATGCCCTATAAGAAGGATCGAGGAGCTCTTTCATCTGAGAGATAGAAGAACGCATTCATGAAGTATACACGAGCTCATTTCTCGTCAAGAGGCAGAGGCGTGCCCAGCTCTACCATTACCTAACTCTTACCTGAAATTTCTCTATCTCGCAATAGGTCATGAGAGACCTCCTTTTTCACGCTGCAGGAAATGAGAGAGTTCTCTTCTATGTCGATTTTCAGAAATAGCTTCGCAGCTTCTCTATCAATGAAGAGTTTTGAAGGCCACTCTGGGCCATTCTCTGTCCATCAAATGGGACATGACATAACGCATCTCTCGCTATCGTTTACGTGATAGAGTTTCGCTATCTCTGAATAGGTCATCTGAAAGCTCCTCTGTATCTTTGCAGCAAGTGAAGGAGCTCCTTGCCTCTTCTGCAAGAGCCCTCCGCTTCCTATTTTGCAATGAGCAAGCTCTTTTATCTCCTCTGGTTCCTAATAGGTCATGAGCGGGCTTCCCTCTCTCCTTCTCTTTTAGGGGATAGAGGAGGTTTTTTCATGTTGCGTTAACAGCTAGAGGACATCATTTATATCCATTCTGTCATTTCGTATGAGAAGATACAGGAGCTCATTCATCTCCTAGTCAGAGATTGAAGAACTCGTTCACAAGAGATATAGATATAAGAAATCTCTCATACAATGTATAAGAGCTCTCTCATGTCCTACCTAGTTCATTTGCCGTCACCAGCGCTCAGCTCTACCATTTCGTATCTTTTATATGACATAGCTTCTCTATCTCGCAATAGGTCATGAGAGACCTCCTCTTTCTTTTGCAGGAAATGAGAGAGGTCTCTATCTACCTTTTGTGAAAGAGCTCCCTTTGTTCAATCACAAGAACTCATTCATAGAAGCTGTAAGAGCTCTCGAATGTACTTTCTTGTTAATTTCCCGTCGATAGGTAGAGGAGCTCACAGCTCTACCACATCCTACCCTTTACATGGAAGAGGCTCCTCTATCTCGTAGCGGGTCAAGAAAGATTGCTCTATCTCTTTGCAGAACATTAGAGAGTCCTCTACCTACCTCTTGTGAAAGAGCTCCTTCACCTCAAAATCAAATGCCACAACTCGTCTATCTTTCACTGGGACATGAGACAGCTCCATTGTGAATTTCTATTCAGAAATAGCTGCTTCTCTATCGATGAAGAAATCATGCGAGTAGCCGTTTATCGATGCATAAGAAATGACATAGCTCTTCTACCTTTTTGCGACAGATCTCTTCTTTACCCGAAATGAAAGTTTGGAAGGCCATTCTCTATCCCTTGAATGGGGACACAACTCATCAGTCTCTATCGTTTACGTGAGAGAGTTTCGCTATCTCTGAACAGGTCATCTGAAAGCTCCTTTGTGTCTGCGCAGCAAGTGAAGGAGCTGCTTGCCTCTTCTGCAATAGCTCCTCCGCTTCCTATTTTGCAATGAGCAACCTCTTCTATCTCCTTTGGTTCCTATTTCTCGTTTGCCATCACTAGGCAGAGGAGCTCTCAGCTCTACCATGACCTATCTTTTACATGAAAGAGGCTTCTCTATCTCGTAACGGTTCATGGAGTCATGACAGATCTTCTCTATCTCTTTGCAAGAAAAGAGAGAGTGCTCTACCTACCTCGTGTGAAAGAGCTCCTCCACCTTGTGATCGAGAGTGACAGAACTCGTCTATCTTTCAATGGTGCATGAGCCAGGTTTTTTGTTTGTATTTGAGAAAAAGCTTGTCTACCCGTGATATAATAAGAAATGAATAGCTCTTCTACCTTTCTGTGACAGATCTCTCCTTTATTCGAAATGAAAGTCTGGAAGGCCATTCTCTATCCCTGAAATGGGGCATGACATAACTTTTCAATCTCTATCGTTTACGTGATCGAGTTTCGCTATCTCTGAATAGGTCATCTGAAAGCTCCTCTGTATCTTTGCAGCAAGTGAAGGAGCTCCTTGCCTCTTCTGCAAGAGCCCTCCGCTTCCTCTTTTGCAATGAGCAAGCTCTTTATCTCCTCTGTTTCCTAACAGGTCATGAGACAGCTCATTTCCACACTGTCATTTCGTATGCGAAGACACAGGAGCTCATTCATTTTCTATTCAGAGATTGAAGAACTCATTCATAAGAAATGTATGAGAGTTCTCTCATGTCCTATCTAACTGATTTCCCGTCACTAGGCAGAGGAGTCCTCAGCTCTACCATTTCTTATCTTTATATGACATAGCTTCTCTATCTCGCAATAATCAGGTCGTGAGAGACTTTTACAATGAGAGAGGTCTCTATCTACCCTTTGTGAAAGAGCTCCCTTTGTTCACTGGCAAGAACTCATTCATGAAAGCTATAAGAGTTCCCGTCGATAGGTAAAGGAGCTCACAGCTCTTCTATATCTTACCCTTTACATGAAAGAGGCTCTCTATCTCGTAGCGGGTCATGAAAGATCGTCTCTATCTCTTTGCCGGACATGAGAGCGTCCTCTACCTACCTCTTGTGAAAGAGCTCCCCCACCTCGTAACGTACAAAGACAGAACTCGTCTATCTTTCAATGGGACATGATCCGTCTCTTTGGTTTTGGTTGAGAAAAGCTTCTCTATCCATGAAGCAAACATGAGAGAAGCCGATTGTCTCTAGGCTGCTTATCGCTTCGTAGGAAATGACATAGCTCTTTTACCTTTTTGCGAGAGATCAACCCTAATTGAAGGTTTCGAAGGCCTATCCCTGAAATGGAGCGTCGCATAACTCATCAGTCTCTCTCGCTTACGTGAGACAGCATTTATTCTATTTCGTAACAGGTCATCTAAACGCTCTTCTATGCGTTTGTAGAAGTAGAAGAGCTCCTTGCCTCTTGTGCAAAAGCTCCTCCGCATCCTAAAGAGCAATGAGCAAGCTCTTCTATCTCCTCTCTCTTGAATAGGTCATGAGAGGGCTCCCCTCCCTCTGGTTGAGGGAATGACAGAGCTCCTCCGCCCCTTACGAAAGAGCCTTTCTCCTGCTTGAAAAGCTGCGGGCGGGTGCTCTGGCGCCTCGTAGGTTTGGGAGGGCTCCTTTTCACATCTTTATCTTTCCGACTCCGAGATATAGGAGCTCATTTTTTCGAAAGTGGTAGCAGAGATCTCTCATTTCCAAGAGATCTTTGTCACTCAGGGAGAAAGCAAGGTTTTGATTTCAAAGAAATGGAGGAGCTCTTTCATGTCCCATTAAGAGTGTGGAGCGCTCTCATTACGCATGAAAAGATTGATGACATGGATTCGTTACCATTCTTTAACTTTTCTCGAAGGGTCTTTTCTTTTCATATGCAGGATCTCTTTCATTTCCTATGAGAAGATAGAGGAGCTCTTTCATCTCAAAGATAGAAGAATGCATTCATAAACGGTATAAGAGCTCTCCCATGAACTATATCTCATCGTAGGGGGCATAGGAGTCTTAGGGGGCTCAGGATTCGCGTGCAGGGTGTAGGGTTTATAGGGCTACGGGAATTTAATGGAGGGTGTATTTGTGTAGTCTGCCTATTACCGTAACAAACCCGTGACATAACCCAGAGCCATTACTTGCAAGACTGCTTCTTGAAAGCAAGAGCGCTAGTGTCTAACCATTGTACATTCCTACATGAGATACCCCACCACATCTTGAAAACACCTCTTTCTCCAAGGGTTTACTGGGGCATTAAGGAACAAGAACGTGATGGTTTCAGCACCAAAGTAAGGGAATAGCAAAGGGTTTCCAGGGAAAACTTCCCTGATGCAACCGGTCTCTATCTCACAAGAGGTCATGAGAGACCTCCTGTATCACATTGCAGGAATGAGAGAGTTCTCCACCATGTTTGTTTTCCGAAATAGCTTCTCTATCAATGAAGAGTTTTGAAGGTCGCCCTGGGCCATTCTCTGTCCGATAAATGAGACATGACATAACTCATTAGTCTCTATTAAGAGAGTCTCTATCTCTACGTGATCGAGTTTCGCTATCTCTGAATATACGTCGTCTGAAAGCTCCTCTGTGTCTTTGTAGCAAGTGAAGGAGCTCCTTGCCTCTTCTGCAAGAGCTCCTCCGCTTCCCCTTTTGCAATGAGCAAGCTCTTCTATCTCCTCTGGTTCCTAACAGGTCATGACTTCTGCAAGAGCTCCTCCTCTTGATATTTTGCAATGAGCAAGCTCTTCTATCTCCTAATAGGTCAGAGAGGGCTTCCCTCTCTCCCACTCTTGTAGAGGGCATCGTTCATTTCCTGTCTGTCATTACGTATGAGAAGAGACAGGAGCTCATTCATCTCCTAATCAGAGATTGAAGAACTCCTTCAGGAGAGCTCTCTCATATCCTATCCTTTTGGTTCCCCGTCACTAGGTCCCTAGGTAGAGGAGCTCTCAGCGTCTCAGCTCTACCGTTTGCTACCTTCTACGTGGCAGAGCTTCTTTATCTCGCAATAGGTCATGAAAGACTTTCCAGCAAATGAGAGAGTTCTCTACTTTACCGCTTGCGAAAGAGCTCCCCTTTTTCAATGACAAGAATTCACTCATACAAGCTACAAGAGCACTCTAATGTCCTGTCTTGCTCATTTCCCGTCAATGGGTAGACGAGCTCGCAGCTCTACCGTTTCCTACCCTTTACATGAAAGAGGCTCCTCTATCTCGTAGCGGGTCATGAAAGATCGTCTCTATCTCTTTGCCGGACATGAGAGAGTCCTCTACCTACCTCTTGTGAAAGAGCTCCCCCACCTCGCAACGTACAAAGACACAACTCGTCTATCTTTCAATGGGACGTGATTCTCCTTTGCTTTTGGTAAGCCCGAACGACTACCGGAATTAACTTCTTGCATTTCTTGTTTTTCTCACAGACAGGAAGAAGTTACGGAAATTAATGAATTGTGAATTTCTTTAATTTGTTTTCATTAATCTCGCAAGCCCGAACAGCTGCCGGAATTAGTTTCATGAATTTCATTAATTTCTTTAATTTCTTTGATTTCTTTATTGTTTGAATTTCTGAAAACCTTTAATTTCTTTAACTCCCTCAATTTCTTGAATTTCTTTACTTTCTGTAATTTCGTTTAATTAGTCTCGCAAGCCCGAACGGCTGCCTGAATTAATTTCTTTAATTTCTTTTTTATTTCTTTAATTTCTTTAATTTCTCACAGAGAGACCCAGAAATTAAAGAAATTAAAGAAATTAATTGGGGGAGCCCACCCAACTCACGGGACTAATTTAAACTAGAAGACGATTGGCCCGAAAGCATCGATTTGCGGTGCGTTGAGTCTATGCACTTGACTCTGTGCGCTCGAACTGTATGCACTTGGACAAGTGTATGCACTTAAGTGTATGCACTTATATGGTTGCATACTCACTTGTATACTGCACTTGTATACTGGACGTGTATGCACTCGAACTGCATGGCACTCAAGTGTGTTGAGTTGAATGCCATGCACTTGTGGTCAACTCTATACACTTCATTGGCATTCAATAGATCTGAAGTAAACGGACTTGAACTGTATGAACTTCACTTGCATGCACCCGACTCGGCTGCGCACGTCCTGTCAACGCGATGCTATGAAAGAAAAGACAAAAACATCTAACGCGAGAGCCGTCAGCCATGAGCATCATCGGCAGTCGCTCTGAAGTCCAAGCTCACACTCCAGAGCGCCTTTCAAAGAAAAAAGGACAGAAGAGCGAGGTTGGCAAGAAGACCTTGGAGCTTCAAAGAGCAGAGAAGCACAGTGAAATCTGACCGAAGTGAGTTTCGCACGCCGGGAATTAAATAACAATGAAATTTGCGATGTTTTCGCACGCTCGGCATTGGAGCACCATGTGATTTTGCGAAATCATTAACCATGGTATTTGCGATGGTTTTGGAACCAGCGAATTCGGGGACCATGGTATTTGCCATGGTTTGGAACCAGCGAATTCGGGGACCATGGTATTTGCGATGCTTTTGGAGCCAGCGAATTCGGGGACCATGGCATTTGCGATGCTTTTGGAAGCAGCGAATTCGGGGACCATGGTATCTGCGATGCTTTTGGAACCAGCGAATTCGGGGACCATGGTATTTGCGATGGTTTTGGAAACAGCGAATTCGGGGACCATGGTATTTGCGATTCTTTTGGAAACAGCGAATTCGGGGACCATGGTATTTGCCATGGTTTGGAACCAGCGAATTCGGGGACCATGGTATTTGCGATGCTTTTGGAACCAGCCACGGAAGCTCCTTGCGATGGTTTTGGAAACAGCGAATTCGGGGACCATGGTATTTGCGATGCTTTTGGAAGCAGCGAATTCGGGGACCATGGTATGTGCCATGCGTTTGGAACCAGCGAATTCGGGGACCATGGTATTTGCGATGGTTTTGGAACCAGCCACGGAAGCTCCTTGCGATGGTTTTGGAAACAGCGAATTCGGGGCTAGTCTCGCAAGCCCGAAGGGCTACCGGAATTTATTTCTTTAATTTCTTTAATTTCGCACAGAGAGGCCCATAAACTAAAGAAATTAAAGAAATTAAAGAAATTAATTGGGGGAGCCCCCCCGGCTCACGGGACTAATTTAAATAAATGAAAGAAATTAATGAAATTAAAGAAATTAATTAATTTCTTTAATTTCTTTAATTTCGCACAGAGAGGCCCAGAAATTAAAGAAATTAATGAAATTGATTAATTTATTTAATTTCTTTAATTTCTCACAGAGAGAATTAATGAAATTGATTAATTTATTTAATTTCTTTAATTTCTCACAGAGAGGCCCAGAAATTCAATAAATTCAAGAAATTAATTAATTTCATTAATTTCTTTAATTTCTTTAATTTCATTAATTTCTTTTAATTAGTCTCGCAAGCCCGAAGGGCTACCAGAATTAATTTCTTTAATTTCTTTAATTTCTCACAGAGAGGCCCAGAAATTAAAGAAATTAAAGAAATTAATTGGGGGCCCCCCCCCCGGCTCACGGGACTAATTAAAATAAATTAAAGAAATTAATGAAATTAATGAAATTAAAGAAATTAATTAATTTCTTTAATTTCTTTAATTTCGCACAGAGAGGCCCAGAAATTAAAGAAATTAATGAAATTAATTAATTTCTTTAATTTCTTTAATTTCTCACAGAGAGGCCCAGAAATTAAAGAAATTAATGAAATTAATTAATTTCTTTAATTTCTTTAATTTCTCACAGAGAGGCCCAGAAATTAAAGAAATTAAAGAAATTAATTAATTTCATTAATTTCTTTAATTTCTTTAATTTCATTAATTTCTTTTAATTAGTCTCGCAAGCCCGAAGGGCTACCGGAATTAATTTCTTTAATTTCTTTAATTTCTCACAGAGAGGCACAGAAATTAAAGAAATTAAAGAAACTAATTGGGGTAGCCCCCCCGGCTCACGGGACTAATTAAAATAAATTAAAGAAATTAATGAAATTAATGAAATTAAAGAAATTAATTAATTTCTTTAATTTCTTTAATTTCGCACAGAGAGGCCCAGAAATTAAAGAAATTAATGAAATTATTTAATTTCTTTTATTTCTCACGGAGAGGCCCAGAAATTAAAGAAATTAATGAAATTAATTAATTTCTTTAATTTCTTTAATTTCTCACAGAGAGGCCCAGAAATTAAAGAAATTAAAGAAATTAATTGGGGGGCCCCCCCCGGCTCACGGGACTAATTAAAATAAATTAAAGAAATTAATGAAATTAATGAAATTAAAGAAATTAATTGATTTCTTTAATTTCTTTAATTTCGCACAGAGAGGCCCAGAAATTACAGAAATTAATGAAATTAATTAATTTCTTTAATTTCTTTAATTTCTCACAGAGAGGCCCCGAAATTAAAGAAATTAATGAAATTAATTAATTTCTTTAATTTCTTTAATTTTTCACAGAGAGGCCCAGAAATTAAAGAAATTAAAGAAATTAATTGGGGGAGCCCCCCCGGCTCACGGGACTAATTAAATAAATTAAAGAAATTAATGAAATTAATGAAATTAAAGAAATTAATTAATTTCTTTAATTTCTTTAATTTCGCACAGAGAGGCCCAGAAATTAAAGAAATTAATGAAATTAATTAATTTCTTTAATTTCTTTAATTTCTCACAGAGAGGCCCAGAAATTAAAGAAATTAATGAAATTAATTAATTTCTTTAATTTCTTTAATTTCTCACAGAGAGGCCCAGAAATTAAAGAAATTAAAGAAATTAATTAATTTCATTAATTTCTTTAATTTCTTTAATTTCTTTAATTTCTTTTAATTAGTCTCACAAGCCCGAAGGGCTACCTGAATTAATTTCTTTAATTTCTTTAATTTCTCACAGAGAGGCCCAGAAATTAAAGAAATTAAAGAAATTAATTGGGGGGGGCCCCCCGGCTCACGGGACTAATTAAAATAAATTAAAGAAATTAATGAAATTAATGAAATTAAAGAAATTAATTAATTTCTTTAATTTCGCACACAGAGGCCCAGAAATTAAAGAAATTAATGCAATTATTTAATTTCTTTAATTTCTTTAATTTCTCACAGAGAGGCCCGGAAATTAAAGAAATTAATGAAATTAATTAATTTCTTTAATTTCTTTAATTTCTCACAGAGAGGCCCAGAAATGAAAGAAATTAAAGAAATTAATTAATTTCATTAATTTCTTTAATTTCTTTAATTTCTTTAATTTCTTTTAATTAGTCTCGCAAGCCCGAAGGGCTACCTGAATTAATTTCTTTAATTTCTTTAATTTCTCACAGAGAGGCCCAGAAATTAAAGAAATTAAAGAAATTAATTGGGGTAGCCCCCCCGGCTCACGGGACTAATTAAAATAAATTAAAGAAATTAATGAAATTAAAGAAATTAATAATTAATTTCTTTAATTTCTTTAATTTCGCACAGAGAGGCCCAGAAATTAAAGAAATTAATGAAATTAATTAATTTCTTTAATTTCTTTAATTTCTCACAGGGAGGCCCAGAAATTAAAGAAATTAATGAAATTAATTAATTTCTTTAATTTCTTTAATTTCTCACAGAGAGGCCCAGAAATTAAAGAAATTAAAGAAATTAATTAATTTCATTAATTTCTTTAATTTCTTTAATTTCATTAATTTCTTTTAATTAGTCTCGCAAGCCCGAAGGGCTACCGGAATTAATTTCTTTAATTTCTTTAATTTCTCACAGAGAGGCCCAGAAATTAAAGAAATTAAAGAAATTAATTGGGGGAGCCCCCCCGGCTCACGGGACTAATTAAAATAAATTAAAGAAATTAATGAAATTAAAGAAACTAATTAATTTCATTAATTTCTTTAATTTCGCACAGAGAGGCCCAGAAATTAAAGAAATTAATGAAATTAATTAATTTCTTTAATTTCATTTATTTCCCTAAGAGAGCCCCAGAAATTAAAGAAATTAAAGAAATTAATAGGTAAATAAATTAAATTCCTCATACAAGTGATATACGTGAAATGGACCCAAAAGGTCCCTCTCACATATATATATATAGTATCATCTAGTATTATAGAGACCCATTTAGGGCCGAAGGGAGATTCAGGTGGTGACTTTGTCACTGGGCCCTCTTTGAGAGCCGAACTCCAAAAACCGCTGTGTTCAAGCTGCTTGGGCAGACAATGCTCCAACACTAACAGTCACTAACAGCACATGCCCCAGGGTCTTCGCCGCCTTTCCGCTCTGCCGGTGGACGCTTGGAAAAGTTACAGGGGCAGTTTCAGATCCCAGGAGAAGTTTGAGGGCTACAGGATGATGACTCAGGACGGGGATTGCTGGCAGTCGTAGATGAGCCATTCAATCCGAAGCCTGAACTCTCATGCTAAGCCCTGCCAAAGCGCATTTCAAGATCGATTCCGCTTGTCGCAGAACTGAAGCCGTTCCTGCAAGCCCACAAAGCCCTAGCCCTGCCTGAGGATACCGCTGCTGCGCGTCCCATGGTTTGTGCTCACGGTGCTCCTTTACCGCCGCCTGGCTGAAGCGGTGTGTCTTGGAGACCGGAGTGGTTGGGGGTGATGGGGTCCATGATGGGGTTGGGCGTTTTGGGGTGAGAATGAGCGTGCGAGTGCTCGATCTGTGGCCATTGTGCCCGCGGAAAGATCCTCACGGGTAGTCGGTTTGAGTCTCAGTCCAGGGCGTGAGTGCTTCAAAACAAAAACGGATAGCTGATTCTGCTGGTGTGAAGGCTGCCTGTCGACATTTCCCTGGATATCTGCATGCTCACCATCCGGTGATCCCTGTCGAGATGATCGCCAGTGGTGGGAGTTCTACTGGGGCAACCTGGCTGTTCATTCAGCTGCAGGGCTCATGCTTGGTTGAGTGATTGCAACCCGGCTGCAACCCTAGAAGACCTACAAGCCTCCAGAATCCTACGCGCTTAAGCAGCGTGGCCCAGTCAGCTCGGCATGCCCTGGAAGATTCGAAGCCTTTAAGTCCCCGAACCCCAATGTGGCATTCAGAGGATCCAACTTGGGCTTCAGACTTTGAAATGGGGCGACGGGTGCTGCAGAGGGGCCATAGTGACTATAGCAGGTTGCGACTCCGATGGCCTGTCGACTCTTCTTGGCCTGGAAGCACGCGAGAAAGTCGTTGAAGACACCATCACCAACTCCGCAATAGGCCCAGGGGAGCCCAGGGGCCACCACTGGCGGAACTTGCCATCACAGGCATCTTTTGGGAAGTGTGCAGACTTCGTTTGCAATCCAGTTTTCCGAAAGTCCGTGAACCCCCAAGGTGGCAAGTCCTCGGACAGCATGTCTGTGAGAACCACGATCAAATCCCGCGTTTTGCGCAGGTGTGGTGATCATCCTATCGACCATTTGTTTCGCCTCCATGGCTCCGCTGCCGCAGTTCATCAAGGGAGCTTGGACGAGGTTCTAGATGTTCAAGACTAGGGCTTTGGGCTTGCAGCATACCGCGGGGAGCGGGGGGACGAAATCCCTTGCGACTCCTCATCGTGGAGCCGACATGGCCTGTCCGAAAGTGGGGTTATTGCACCAACAAATCACAAACCGTTTTCGGAACTCATCAATCAACATGCCCGCATCACTGTGCCTACATGATGCTACTACCAGTGAAGCATATGCATGTCATTTGAAGTATCGCTCGCAGCCATGCTTTCCTGTGACACTTCTGCCATCTCTGCGAGTTCCAGCCAGGTCTGGTGGCTGCGCCATTGTTGTCTCCGAATCAGTAAGCGGAAGACCTTCGAGAAATTGGAAAGCTTCTTGGCCTGGTGTCCTTCAAACTGCGGCGCGTTCTGCGCAACACAGCCCTGTCGAATCGTATCATCTTTGACACTAAGCAGAGTAAAGTACCATACAGTACATTCCTCAATGATTCAACAACCTCGGAAGACCTTTAAACCCACGCTGGGCTAAACTCCACCAAGCCGCAAAAGGAAAGAAGTTGACCTTGATCATGACCCCATAGCGCAACTCAAAACCCACTAAACCAATCTCTGAGGGCTAGGAACCCTGTGCACAACGGTGCCTGAGTTTTCAGCTCCACATGGGCCCCCGGGTTCGAATCTGCAGCAGCTGAAGGCTACAACTTCACTCGCCGATTTCTGCCGGGTGGAGATGCCTGGTTGCATACCGGCATATACCGGCGATCCCAGGGAGGTCGTTTCAGACCTCGTGGTCTAGAGCGTTCTGAGCATTCTCCTGAAGGCTGCACTTTGCAGGACTGTGCGCCTCGGATACTTCAAGATAGACAAGCAAGTTCTGAATGTAAACTCCACAATCACGCATCGAGGCATGATGTCAGGTCATGGCCAATCAGAATCAGGAGGGAAGACGTCCAAAGCTTCACGGGCGCACGCCACATTCAATTCTCACAAGCGCCAGCGTTTGTGGTATTTCGGGCCCAAGAGCTGTTGGCCACAGCAGGTGACAGTCCTGATCAGGATGGGATCCTCCTCCGGCCCCTGGCCGACTCTGATGACGACCTTTGGCTGGAAGCTGCGCGGCACGTGCACCACCAGGCCGATAAAGTCTGTCGAGGTCATACTTTTGAGGGCAGAGATCTGAGAAGGCATTCAAATTGCTGGCTTCAGGCCAGGTGACATCCAAACCCCAGCCTTCCCCAAATACTTGTGCCACTCAGGAAGGCCCGTCTTGAAGCCGAGGGCCTCCAACAGTATGCAGGGTTGAGGGGAAGCGTGGACTGAGAAGCTGTGGGGATGTTTGCTACTCCAATCCTCGGGAGTCTTGAAGCTCCGGCATCCGTGCAACTTTGAAGTAAACAACCCCACGTGCAAGCCCCAAACTCCCCCCCGACCTTGAGACTAACTTTGCATAAGGGAGTTGAAAAGTTGTTTTTGGCGTTCCGTTGTCGTCTGCAAAATGCGGCCTGCTCTCCAAACGAAGCTGCTTACACCACACAAGATCACAAGACTACGTTCAAGGTTGGTCGCCCCTGTTTTGGACGACACAAATCTAAGTCACATGTGCACGATCTTGTGAGGCGCTGTTCAAGGTCACGTCGGCTCGATGGACCGAACATCTTCAAGAAGTCCGTTTTCAAGTCTGAAGACATGTGTGCACAAATGCCTCGGGTCCCATTTCTTGAACGATGCCTTGTTCAAGAGTCTTGATTGCCTGGTGCTTTGTAAAGCTCGAGATGGGGGGAGGAGGGGGAGTTACAAGCCTGGAGAGGCGAAAGCACAGGCCAAGACTGGACGTGGAGCCACTGGGCACAGTTTCTGGATTCTGGAGCAATAAGGAGTTTAGTTTAGCCTGCAAGGGCAGCACAACATTGCTAATCTCGGCTTGAAGAGCTGGTAGGGAAGAAACGGAGTGTTGTGAGGCTGGGTGGTGGTGCAGGGCCTAATTCGGATGTATGGAGGTCAAGATGCAGATGGAGTCTTTGTTCATGCTCTCCAGCACCCATCTGCCCTGGGTTCTTGGTCAGATTAGATTTGGTGACAGCCTGTGACCCCCAAATCTAGAGTCCTAAGCCCATTGATGTCCGGACTTGCCTCCACATGTCGAGGCGTGGAAGGTTCGTAAGCTGGAGTCACTGCTGCGAAGCATCGACAGCGGAGCTTGCTGGCCATTTTTGGAGCGCTTGTTGAGAATGAATGGGTTTTTGTGAAGGTACTTGAGGGGGTCACCATCGGCAGTCGGAGATGTGCAGTTCCGGTTGGGAGAGGTTGCATGCGTACGCACAATTAGAGTTTGGGAGCCCCAACGCGTGTGCGCGCAAGGCATACACGTTGGCACGCGCTCACCTGGGCGGCTGGTGTCGATCTCAGCACTTGAGGGTCTCAAGAGTCTCGGGTTGAGGCTGTAGGGCTGCACTCGACTCTCCAGCCTAACCGGTTCATCAGCGTCAAAACATGCAAGAGCTTTGAGGCTGAGCCCTATAGCAGACAAGTTGCTCAAGAACTCTGGTCGTCAAGACAAAGTCCCCATCCCTGAAGCCACCAGTGGAGACTCCCTCGATGTTTCGGTCGCGATCGGGTGCTAGCTGCTAGGACGCTGGTCAATAAAACCGACACATCCTGGAGAGTGACCACTGCAGCTCGCTACGCTGAATCATGGAGAATGTGAGGGGACGTGTGCGGATGGGAGGGGCGGCGAATATTGAAAATGGCCAGGCGCTTCAAGCCTGCAAAGCCAAGCGCCCTTAACAAAAAGCTGTTCTTTTGTTGTTGTTGTTGCCACATGTGCACTTCTCTCTCTCTCTCTCTTGCCAGGTCCTTTCCGTTTTACCACCAGTATCTGCAATACCAGATGCCGAAGCGGCTGGGCTCCCTGGTGGACCTGGTGAACGGTTTGGGCCTGGACCAAACAACGCTGACCAGCGTCTTATCTACAGTTACTGTTTCTTCTCGGTCTTATATCCGAACTTGTTGCCCTGACATTAGCGTCGGGAGATGCGGTGCCAGGCTTCTGGACAACTTAGGCGTGCACCAGCTTCAGACCAGGGTCAGCCATGCCCTGAAGATAGCAAGGGTGCGCCAGCACGTGCAGCGGCTGCTTTCGAACCGCCACTTTGTGAAGGCCGGCTTGGAAAAGAAGTCTTGGTGGATCCTCGAGTGCCCGGAGGCACCGCCCCTAAGGCTTATCCACTGGTCCAAGATTGCAGCTGCAGGGCAGCTTCCGAAGTACAACGTGGATTCTGGAGGCGCTACCTCCGTAGACAAGCTCCTTGATGAAGTCGAGGAGCCTAAGTTGCAGCAGTTCTTTACGCATGTTTTTTAAACGTTTTCCTTTTCTTAAGACATTTTCTTGTGTCCGGGCTGAAAAGATGAGAAGAACAGTGCCCTTTCTGGGTGACCACCAAGCTACCCGGTACGCCAAAATGCACCAAGGACCGCCTGGGTGTGTTCCGAGATGCTGCGGAACGCCAGCTGGCGGCTGCGGCGGCAAAATGAGTCATGTTGCATGTTCGAGTCCTATGTGTCAAAAATTGCACGTTGGCGAACAGAGTTGCTCCGATGCCACTATGCTGAAACCTCCTTGCTGAAAGCAGAGGTGGTCTTCCTGCTGTCGCACCGCTGGTTGCGTACATCGGGAGCCCAACGCGGCCACCCCGACTCTGTGGAGCACATCAAGGTACGCCGTCTTGCCATGGGGTGCATTTCTTTTGCACGCGCTGCAAGCCCAAGCTCCAAACATGCTCACGCAGTGTTGGCAACTCTGTGATGCGCCTTGCAGGCTCGCAAGCTCGTGACGTTTGCAAAATGGTTCATGCGCCTGGCGGCAGCTGCTGGTGTGCAGCGCCACCGCCAAATTCGAACACATTCCTACAAGTTTGTCCGACAGTTTGTCCTTCATGGCTGCTTCGGGCTAAGTCCCTTTACGTGTATAGTGTTGCATGGGTTGTCCATGCAACCCCGTGGTTCACCCCTACTTGTAGAGCATTGTAGAGCTGCACCTTGAGGCCCCCAGATCTACGTTTCCTTTAGACAAAAATCCTCCGGATCGCGAATGGCCTTTGATCCTCAGGTGCGAGGTTGCCTTCTGGATCGATTACTGCTGCTGTGAGCAGGCCTGCCATCCAGGGCATGGGCATGACCAGAGCTGTGAAGTACAGTACTTCCCGCATGTCACGGGTGCATGGGCAGACGTGTTGCTTGTTGGGCAACTGAGCCAGAAGACGGAAATAAAGACCTGTCCAATAAAGCTCGAAACCGTTAGTTGGCTACAGCAACGTTCAGTGTAAGTTGCTACCTTGCCCGGCGCCCTGCAAAGGACTCCCATAAACCACAAACCCCACCAAACTTGCAGGATGATTTCTACGGGGCCGACTTAGCCATGGCCACGCTGCCCTTGTACATTGCAGCATGTACCAAGGCGGGGGGGGGGGCGGGTGGTACCATGTGAACATGTTCAAGGTCAAGGTCGAGCAGGCCAGCCACGAAAAGGCCAATCAAAGTGAAAACTTGTTGGCTTTTCGGGTTCCCAGTTTCAGCACCGTCCAGACTCTCTGCATCCGTTTCTGCAAGAGGTGCTGGTATGGCGGACACCGGACTTTGATCGCCGGTGCTGGACCATGGTGGAAGCCCGATCAGATTAAAAAGTCAAGGCCTGCCTGAACCGTGTACGACTGAGCCGGAAGGTTAGGCCAGTACTTAAGAAGAAGATTTGCTGAGGTCGGTTTCGTTTGATCTAGTGGGACATTGGAGTTTGATCAGTCCGGCATTCTCCAGCCACCACAAGGAGAGGCTGCTGTCCTACTCCTTCTGCCCGGGCGGCCTTACACCCTATGTCATTGACGCCTCGCTGGAAGAGCTGACGGAGGATGCTGACCTCTTCCCGGCACCTCCTTGAGAATGTAGTCCTGTAGTCCTGTAGGGCTCCGGCTTCGGTTTGCACCAAGGCCCACGCCCACCCTGCCAACACTTGCATTGAAGCCGAGCTCCCCAAACCTTCCTGAAAGCAGCGAACCTTGCCTGCCTTGTGCGAGAGTGAGCGACTAAAGCAAGGTAGAGTTGCCCCGTCCAGTGGAAGACGAGATTTGGGAGGTTCGTGCTGCTTGGGCCCGACCAGGAATATTTGTGCGCGTGTGTCATCCATGTAAGCCCTGCAGCCTGCACCTCTGTGTGGCCCGCAAATCTCCAACCTATAGCAAACACAGATCGAAGCTTTAAACCCGGAAACTCCCTGGGCTCCTAAAGTCCTCTGCCACTGAGGTCGAACAGGACCGATGGCAACCCTTCGAAGCGTCAGCGCAGGAGGGAATCATTTTCCGACTGATCTCGGTGTAAAAAGCGCTTCAACGATCTGCCTGTGTGGGGGTGTGCGTTTTGAAGGAATGGAAAAGGCACACAACTGACTTATACCACGATTATATAAGGCAGGGAGATGAAGGGAACTAGAAGGGGAGCAGAAGACATGACAAAGAAGGCAGGAAAGCGCAGCGCACCGAGGCCTTTTGTGTCGAGCTGGTATGAGCGCACAGTCAGCAGCCCTTCTCCACCGGCTCGCCGACATTGTCTCTGCAGCTGAAGGGGCTGCATAGTCGTCGGTGTGCGGTCACCTGCGCAGTCGCCACCGCACATGACGACGGTCGGTCCAGTCAGCGCCGACGCGAAGCGCTGTCGGCTGATTCGTCGCTGTGGGCCTCTTGCGCCGACCTCTTCTCGAGACTGCCATGATCCCCGTTCTCATCTTTCCTCTCCGGGCTTGTCCCGAGACTCCAACGTGAGACCTCCCTTGTATGCCGTTGGCTTGTTCTGCGCCTCCCTCAGAAGTAGGAGCTGGTTGGGAGCACCAGAAGTGTGTGTGGCTTCGGAATTTTAGACTGCTGAGAGCCGATGCTTTGAATCTACTCGCCATACAGGGACACTTCATCAGACTTCATCAGTAGTTCTGTTGGAAGGTTTGTAGCACAAACCCGGCGACAAGACAGCTGTAGTTTGCAATTAATGTAGCTGGAGACCTATGAAGAGTCCTGATGATCGTATGGGCGGTTGCAAACCGCCAAAACCCCCTGCAATGCAGTTTCATGAGGACTCAAAAACTGAGCTGGACAGATAGAATGCAAGTTGCCGTTTTGTTGAACAAGTTGTGCTATTCTTTGCTAACGTTGATATGAGTATGCTCAGAAGCTTATGTAACTTGAATATGTTATTTATAACATACCATAATGTATTAGAAATAAAAATGAATTAAGAAATATACATATATATATATATATATTATCGAGTCTGTTAGAGTGTGTTTGTTGGTACGAACTGAACAAGATGGGTTGACCAGACGCTTTTGCGGGATTTGGTATGTTGTTGTCAGACTGCGCGGATGTTGTTTGATCATGTCCTTTATAGCCTTTGTAGGAACACAGTCTTCTTGACCAGGTGTTCAAGTTCAAGTGTTTTGACCACTCGCATGTGCCAGTTGGTTGAAGTTTGAGCTGCATGTGTCAGCTGTCAGGAGATTCTGCGAACAGCGCAGCTGGCCGGGCTGCCCCACACGCAGGCCTAAGGTTGGGAAGTGCGGGATTTCTCAGCGCCCCGCGGGCCGGGTAAGGACGAGTAGCGTTTGCAGGCGCCTGTGCGGCTTCCGGGTTCAGAAGGGACATAGTATAAGGCCAGCAAGGCCATCCTGCAAGCAAGAAAAAGTCGGTCTCGCCGAACCTGCAAGCCAGCCGAAGACCTTGCAGGAGACCTCTCGAGCACCCTTGCAATCAATGTACTGCCTCACGTGCCTGCGCGAACATGAAGCGCTGGAAGGTCAAGAGCGGTGGGAGGCAGTACGAGATCGATTTCAAGCGCTTGTCACAGCGGAATCTAGCAGCCAGGCTGCATTCAAGGGCGGGAACCGATGAAGCTTTTTACCCGCGTCCTCGGCTTTCTGAGTTTCCGGAAAAGGGGCAGGATGCCCAACATTCGCCAGAGTCGAAGTCCTACCAAGAGTGCCATCAAGCGACATTCCGCAAGGCCGCACATTTTGACATGCCTTATTATAGGTTAGAAAACAAAGGGTGTGTGGGTGTGTGTGTGTGTGCATTCTTGTGACCCTTTGTAGTTGGACCTTCAAAACTTTGACCCTCAAAATTGCCCAGGCTACAGGCACACGCCGGGAGATCCGGCTTCGCTCAGTGGCCACAACGGTACAGGTTGGAGAGGCCGCAACAGCAAAAAAACGACATGTAGCACAGCCGCTACTCCAGCCTCAACCTTCGACTTATACTCGATCCCCAAAAGCTGTCAATCAGCCCACAGCAATCAAGCCTCCCCATGAGCGTGACAGGTGCATGATGCGGCCCTTGAGCGCGTGGCGTATGCAGCCAAGCTGCGCACCTCTCACGCATGTTCATCCTGAATCCGCTTTTGCTCGTTGCCATGACGGGTTCAATTGTGTGAGTGGGGAGGCATCAGAGATTTGAGATGGTTTTGCCGTGTTGAGGCGGCAGGGTTAGAGAAGTGGTGATCGGTGCAAGCACGGCACTTCATGATACGAAGGTGGGTGGCCAGGAGGCACTGCCCAACATAGAAGATGGACTGCTTCTCGGGAGAACCCAATCCATCTGGGTGGAACCTTGATTGGGAAGATATCTGTAGCAGCTACTTTACCCTGGGAATCTGCAGGGCATGATCCCCATGCTAGCACCATCAACCAAGGTAAGTCGAAGGGCAACGTGGACGAAGTCCTGCATGAGGCCTTTCGCGGATCTTAGGTGGATCCCGAAGTGAAACAACTCAAGAAACTGAAGATCCATCCAGGTCCAAAAGTTTCAAGTCCCGCTGCACAAAGCGACCCCGCTACAGGCAGTCATGATAGGGGGGTTGTCGGGTCACGCGAAAACCTAAACTTCGCTCTACATACCGACAGGCGTTGACTGTGCAAGCACCTCCCCTGTCACAACATTCAGGCACCACTGGTTCGTTCATGACCCGCCCCCACGAGCCCCCACCCCCTACAGTACCCCCCTTTCACAACACAAAAATTGGCTGGCGCGGTTGACGGACCTCAGGGGCTTCTGAGGGCTTTGTCCGCAGCAACTCCTAGGCCAGACGCCTCAAACACCCCAAAATATCAGGCCCTCGGCTCTTGGCCACCGGACTCGCCTAAAGCAGGTTGACAAAACAACTGCCTGAAGCTGAGTTCCGAAAGTTTTTACCCAGCAGAGGGTCAGTGTACAACGCCAGCCTCGAGATGGTGAGGCCATCCACCGAATGCCTAAGAAGCTTCCGAACCCTCTGGATGCAGACAGCTGCTTGCTGACCAGGCCATTAGCTGGGGGTTAATGACTTGGGGAGCCTAGTTAACTGGGGTTTGGGTCTTCGTTATTCGAGGTCCTGATTGCTACAAGAAGAGCTGGCGGATTTTCGAGTTTAAGACTTGCATGTCTGTGCAGTTGTCCGCTATACACTTCCCGGGCACACCTGCTTACCATCGCGTTTGCCGATGCCACACAGGGGAGCTCCACACTGCATGTCTGTGTGTCATCCTTGCACTCTGCGGCACTTCATGTCACAGCCTCCTCATGAAGCAGATGTTTAACTCAACGCCTTGTAAGTTGGTGCCCCACGGGAGGGAGAGCCACCGCCGACACATTGCCTCGTTGGTGAGCACTGCCCTGGCAATCCCTGCTTTCGAGGCAAGGGAGAGCTCAGTTCCCACCCGATCGAGACCCTATCGGATATTCAAACTCATTCATATCAGCCGTAAAGTCCCTGAAGTCCTCAAGATCTGTGATCAACCTCGCCCTGCAATGTTTGCGACAACGAGCAACCCGAGAAACCCTGGCGCCCTTCATCTTGGTCGAGGGGTTTCATTTTTTGTGAGAGCTCGATGTTCAAAAGGTCTAATGTCTAATGCAGAGTGGCTCTTGGGAAAGACGTTAGGGCTTCCAGGGTTTTGGCCATGGTCTGAAGTCTTGCGGTTGCGCTTGTTGCGCTTTTCGGCTTGCTTGGGATGGTGTGGGTTCGGAGGGGACTGTCGCGAGGTGTGGACAACAGCTTCATTTTGTGTAGCAGAAACACGTTCGTTGCGCTTAGTCTGGTACTTGTGTTATCATGGAGCTGGTGGAGACGTCAATTGTGCTTGGCGCGAGGTCTTAAGGAAGCGCATCTTGTGAACACGGGCTGCAGAAACCGTAGAGACTGCAGTCTGGTTGCGCAATCGAATGTCTGAAGGTCCCAACTTCCCATCCCTGACAATACCTGCTGGGTGTTGGCAGTCGGTGTTTTTCTAGCATCCTCTGCTTGAACCTGTGAACAACAGCATGCTCGATGAAGAAGCAGGGAGAACAGGGAGGAAGGGAGGAGGAGGAGACGTTAAGGGTTGCTAGACCCGAAACAGAATCCGGAAGCATGGACGGACGGATCCGCGCGATGTTTTTGAAGCATGTGAAGCCGCCAAGCTTGTGGGCTGCACCTGTCGGTACGTGCGGAGGTCTTCGCCGATCGGCAGCCAGTGGAGTGGGGCCTGACTGACACATGACATGCAATCGTCAAGATGTGCGGGGCCAGGCTCGTAATCTGCTGCGGCAGGGATTCGGAAGCTTCGTAGGCTGCTGTGCTGAACTGCATCTCTTTAACAGATCCCCGCGGCCGAATCGACCCGAACCCGAACCCAGCCAAACCTTCGTCCTTGGAGGCAGTCTACTCCTACTAGAGTCAAATCTCTAGCACGATTCGGATCGCAGTTGCCCTCACTGCCAAGTAAAACAACCTTCCGAGGAAGTCATCGAGCATTCGTTGGTTGCTCGCCAGCCGCTGCCAAACCGTGCAACCTGCCCAGCAAGGATTAGTTCGAAACAGAAAAGATCTCCCCGGCGAAAAGCCCGGACGTCCTGAACGCTCATGATCTCGGATGTGCTAGGGTTTCGCCACTTAGGTTTATGGTGAAGGTGTCAGTGCTTTTTGGAATTTTGGCTTAGGACTCTTTGGGTGTCAGGGTAGTTTTAGGGTCTTGGAGTCTGGAGTTTGGGGTTTAAGGCTTGTGCTGTGAAAATTTTCAGGGTTTCAGAACTGTTTCGACTCAGGTTCTCGACTCGGAGGTCACCCTCTCTCCAAACCTCCTATGTCTCCATCTCCCCCCTCCCTTTCTCTCCCTCTCCCTCTCTCTGTTTGTCCTGCCTCTGTGGCATGGGGGCATGTATCAAGGTTTTTGAGCCGGGTATCCTGTCACCTCGTGACGGTTAAGGACACGGAGCCACGGGCAGGAGGTCCCGCACGACTCCAGCTCGCCGGAGGCCAGGAGAGTTTTCTTGGGTTCGGGGTAGGAGCATGCTTGACTGATACAAAGCAATCGAAACCCTCCAATGGACTTCGGTACTTCAACTTCAACACCGAAACAGCTACAGCCTTTCGTGATGCTGATTCGGGTCTGGCGGTCGTTTTGGATCAGTAAGGAAGCGCTCGGTAGCGATGCGCATGCACAATTGCAAGACTCGCAGCGCTCAGGCTGTCTCATGTACTGTTTAGCAGCTGGGACCTTCCTTGGCGTCATCTTTACAGCTTGCTGCTGCATGCCTACTGCGAGGAAGCCTGTGCTCTTCACGCTGGACCTGGCAAAGTAGTAGTCACGCAAGTGTTTCTGCTGGGGCAAATGCAGGTCAGGATCACGTGCTGTGGCTTGGAGGATGTCGATCGTGAGAAATTCCTGTATGTTGTCCTTCGCATGGCGATTTCACGGAGGCCAGCAGCCTGCAAAAGAGCTGGCCACCTCTGCCTGGAAGCTGGTCGTGCAGCTTGGATTCGAGTTGGAACCTACTGCATGGCCTCGAGCCTACACAACACCTCGTGAACAGCGCGTGGGTCTAGCCTTTAAATTAAAAGCTCGGCATAAAACTCGTCTGGACCCAGTGAATTCTGGAATCACTGGAGTCTCCTGGCGTGGTCAGCTCCAAGGATGGATCAGAGCCAGCGGCAGCAGAGGCCGTCGCCACAGAAACGTTGCACTTGTCTAAACTCATTCTAAACTCCACTACCCCAGGCTAGGCCCAAACCCCAAACTGCAAAGAGCTGAGCGCCTTGTTGCAACTTACAGGGAATGAATTTTCAGGCGGGGGTCTGAGCTCGGACTGAGTGTGATCAATCGCTTCTGCAACATTGCGCAAGCCGTGACTTCAAGACTCGTAGGAATGCAAGCGGCCTAGCGACTTGCAGTCCATTGCTCAGAACCCAAAACCCCGCATTCCACCCGGTTTTTCGAGAGGCAAGCAGATCGCCTCTCTGACATCGATGTGATTATCTGGGTGGACTACGGTGAGAGCCCAGAAGGGCCACCACCAACACCCGAGCCTCAGCCAAAGTTTTTAGGCTTATGCTACTTGTGTTCACACGGGCGATGGGCATCTTGGATGTCCACCGAGCCGAAAAAACACAAAATATCTGCATGACAATCTTTCCCTGGCTGCTTGCCAGTTTGCCAGATACTTGTACTTGCCGCTGCTGCAATCTACCCTGCCAGTGCGTTTCAGTAATTCTGATCGCCGAGAGCACTACTAGCTAGCATTTCGTTCACGTGCAAGCTCAGACAACCCGAGCAACCCAACGTTTCCTCATTCAGACGTCTCTTATTTCGATTGCACACCCCATTACAATGACAATGCCCTTACGCACAGTTGAACGAACCCTGCGTTCGATGTTACGGAGCCGTAAAGTCACCCAAAGCCTTCCCTTCAAGAGCTTCAATCATCCTTGAGTCGCTTGAAACACTGTGAGTCCAAAGACTCCTTAGTCCTAAGCCCTCAAATCCTCAGGACCAGATACTTCCTTCCTAAGCCCCGGAGCCCCCCTTGAGCTGGAACCCTGTGACTCAAATTCAAGCGAAGAATTCCTGGCGAGGAACACATCGATCACCTTTTTTCGGAGGTAGACCTGGCCATTAGCCGAGGCTCCTGGGGCCTTGGCGGGGTCCGGAGTTGTAAGGGCAAGACTGTTGAGGCAGAGCTTGGGGCCAGGTCACTATCCTAACTAGTCAGCCCATCTGTTCAAGGGAAATCCAACAAGAATCTCACATAGGATCTCCCACCCACGACTGTTTCGTCCCGTGTCGAGATGCTATGAGGCTTGCGCGGCCAGCGGGATGAAATGATCGAAGCGCTGATCTTGGCGTTGAAGGCCGACCTGACACTTGGCAAATCTTGGCAAGCATGGCCACAACGTACTTGTCTCCCCAGTACTGCACCAAGCCCCAGCGTGGGTCAAACTGCACAGGCAACAGGGCAGATGCCAAGGTGGCAAAGGGAGCATGGTGCGTGGCCTCAGTCTGAAAGCTTATGCCCCAACTTGGAGCCGAAAGACGAGGACTCTGGCCCTCGAGAGCAATGACGAAGCCACCATGGAAGCGGCGGTGCTGCGTGCGCGCGAGGCCAGCATTACGAGGTTGCTTTAAAAGACGCTTTGCACTTGCACTGGAAGTCGAAGCTCTGGTCTCTCCGGGGCCAAAACGGAGTCTAAAACAGTTGTGCCAGCTGTGCCCCCGCTCACTTGAACAAGCAAGACTTGGGCAACGCGATTCATCACTCAACATGTAGGAAAGCGCTTGCAGTCCGGGTCTTACTGCTCATGACAAGTCGCCTGCAGGTTGAGCTGGCGGCCAAGCGCGAGGTGCCTGCTTGTGATGTGGACTGCGCGGGTCACGGCTCCAAGTACAGTGCTGCCAGTACGAATAGGCCACCGCGCCAGCAGAAGTCCTTTTGCTGAGCCCAGATCTACTACAAGCAATTCATGGCTTGCGAAAGAAAATCGAAACACGACACCAAAAGAGACCAACGTATCAAAGCTGACGACCTGTATGGCACTTGTATCGCTGTTGGAATCGTGTTTTGCGGTTCGGGAAGCAGGGTGGGCGCGGGGCGCGGCGGGGCGAGGGGGGGGGGGGGGGGGGGGGGGGGGGAACACAGCAAGCCCAGCAGGAGCCCCAGCAGGAGCCCCAGCAGGAGCCACAGCAGGAGCCACAGCAGGAACCCAGCAAAATTAGTGGAAAACATGTGCCCCTCCATCCTTTGCAACACCTGCCCCGTGGTTTTCTGTTTCTGCAGGTGGTGTCCTGTTTGGTGACCTCGCGTCTCCTGGCAGCTGCCGAGTCTGGCAGCTCGGGCGGCAAAGTAAGACAAAGTCGCGGAAAATGGAAGCTCTAAGACTCTAAGCTCATGATTGACATGCCGCAGTCTGCTAAAGGCCGACTTGTCCGCTTGTAGGTTCGGATCCCACAGTGCTCCAGCCTGTGTTCCAGCCACGAGCCCAGGTCGTGAGGCGGACATGCGAAACGCCATGCGATTTGCCCGGGAGCCTTAGCAGCAAGCTTAGATCAGTCTCACTGGGCTACTGGGCCACTGGGCCTTTGGAAGGTTGGGGACAAGGCTACTTGGCCTCTAGGCAAGAATGGGTTGTGGATAGATTGCCATTCCAAGTGCAGAGGCATGGGCTGAAGGGTTTGGGAGAGATGGCCGCTGGATATTGGATGTGCACCGCAATACAGGAATGCAGCGTGTCGCAGATGGCAGAACATTCCATTCGCAGTTTCCCGGAGCGAGCCGCTCTAGTTGAAATAAATTTTGACCGCCCTTTCAGCTTGCTGCTTAGTGAGGCGTCTCATCAACACATCTTGGGCTGTACTCAAGCTTATCCGAGGAGAAGGGTATGGAGCACCTGAGCGTCTACCACGAGGCACCTCAATCCTAAACCCCAAGCCCAGGACTGGAATCGTGTTTCTTCAGGCCTCAGCGCATGCATTTCCCCTCAACGTGGACAGCCGAAGATCAAAATTTAGCTTCAAGCTCCCACTTCAGAACATGCACATACTGGCATTTTTCAGGCCAACTTCAAAAGCAGGGCAGACGGGACGTGTTGAACCCTGAGCCTACGAAGAAGCAGGTCCAGGCCATCCACGGCACCCTCTATGGCGAGGCACTCCTTGCCCGGCTAAGCGCTGCAGCTGTGGACCGCGGCCTGGGTAGGGGGAGAATGGTGCTCATAGTGCAGCGCAGGTTGTTCTTGAATTCAAAGCAGTTAAGGGGAGCCCTGTGACAACAAGGTCATTGAGCAGTTGCCTTGCCTTAAAGCATTCGGGATGTTATGCCACAGAGGCTGTCAATCCCCCTGCTATGTGACAAGGCAGTGCCCGCAATAGTTTGTATGAGGGTCATAAGTTCAGCTATTGAAAGTATCGAGAGTCTTTAGAGTTTGATGGGTCTGTGGCGGTCTGTGTGAACAGATGACCTCCTGCTTCCGGCTCGGCCGGTCAAAGCATTCTGCAGTACATGTTAGCCCCGATAGTCCTCGAATCCCCAGTTCAGTTCCAGCACCACCCAAAGACCCCAAGACAGGTTGCCTCCATTGGCCATGCCATGCAACACACTCCTGCAAGATCCCGCAAGGATGCAGACCTCACAGGCCTGGCAGCTGTACATCGCACGGCCTTGGCTCACGGCCTCTAGGCTGGCAAAAATGCGGCATAGGAGGGCAGATGAACAGGGCGGAAATTCCCACAATGCGCGAGCCTTGGGACTGAGGCATGACAGAGGTGGCCAGGTCCTGCTCTCAGCAGCCCCATCTTTTTGTGTGGGGGTTTTTTTGGGGGGGTGTTGAGTGAGACAGGTTTTGAGTGGAGGTATGGATGATGGGGATAAAGTTGCATAGATGGGGGCTTAGCGTGGCAGCATGGAATCAGCACGCACCCATTTTGGAGCCGAAATCCATCACCGCCGTGCCTTGCAGGCAGGTGATGGAAGCGGCAGAGGTGGGACCCACATGCATGCCTCAGCTGGGCGACTTAAGCTCCGTCCAGGGTTAGTGTGCAGCTGACCAAGACAGTAGCCGAGCAGTTGACGGCTCTGGGGAGGCAGAACTTGGCCGCGCCGCCGGGCTTGGCGGAGACGAGGCTGTGGCTGCCACCGCCGCGCTGCAAAGTGCCGCGAAGGCTGCTTGAAGTTCTGAGGGTCTTGCGTTCAAAGGAGCATACCATCCCCTGTTCACCCTCAAGCCTTGCATAAGCCCCGCCTCTTCATGGCAGGTGACAAAGCAACATAAATCCATGTAATGCTTCGAAAGCCCCCCCTCCTCACCGAAGGCATGCGGATGGAACGCGATCGAAGAGCTTGCGGCAACCCAGATGCTGCGGTTGACAATGGAGCTTGCGCTGCAGAGGTCGCAGGCGGGAAGCCAGGAACCGTTCGGAGACTTCCGGGGTGCTTACTGTAAGTCTTCATGACTCTTTTCGCAAGTCAGCTGAGAGGGCTTTCAAACAGTGCTCCGACGCAACAGCACCCGGCTAAGAGACGAGAAGCTTTTTTCCGACTTACAGCGCCCGAGCGCGTCAACAGAGGCGCCTGGGCCAAAAAGCATCACAAAGAAACGCGTGGAACGCACGACAAGCGCCTGAAAGCATTTGAGGCAGTCTAGGCCGTCTTCAGTCTCGGCACCACCTAAGGGCCTAAGGGTGCCGGGGATCTCAAAAAAAGGACGGCCAAGGCCTGACGCCCCGAATGTGGCGCACACCAAGCATACCTTGCCGTTCCAAAGCGTGCGCTTTGGCATACGCACGATGCGCTCGCATTTACAAACTTGCCCCAATCCGGGGCACGCATACCGTGTGTGTAGTGTACCTGCTTGCCGCAGGAAAGAAAGAAGCAAGCAGATGCGAATGAGAGAGAGAGAGAGGACCAAACAAACTTCTAGAAGAAGAAGAGCCAAACAACAAAGAAACAGAAAGGCAAGCAAACAGCCAAGCATCCTTCACCGAGTTGTTTGCGTGTAGCCCCCTGGTTATTGACGTTAGCAAGCCTGACCAAGATGTTCCTGAAAAAGAAGGTCTCCGATGATCTGGCCACGATGCGAGCCGTGGAGCTACGTGCGCGCAAGGAGCTTGGCAGGGATCAAAGCGACGAAGCCGTTTGCATAAAATGTATGTTGACTTCGGACAGTCTAGACCTGGGCTGGAAGATGTCAGGACCAGAATCTGTTCAGTTTGGGTTCGTGCGACCTGGAAACCCCAGGACAAGTCATGTGGCGCCCTGCTTAGCTTGACCCTATTCTCGGGCATGAAGTCAGGGGCCTTTCTCGCCTTCATCATGACCAGCTCTCATGTTATGAGCTTCAAGACCAGAGACACCCCAAAAGGCTCCGTTCAACCCCCCTAAGCTTGCTTTCAACGAGACGTAGAAGCCCAGGAGCAGATGGGCGACCTGGCGGAGCGGGCTGCCAGGCCCTGGGGAGTCGGCGGAAGTTCCGTGCTCGGGGTCTTGTCGTCGGTTCCGGGCATTAAAAGGGTGGGGAACCATGGGAACCCAGAAAGTCTGGTGCCGGCTCGCATCATCCATAGATGTCCGTCGCAAGTTCTCTGGACTTGCATCGCCAACAGTGAATGTGCTTCTTGTGTGCTCTTTCCGGTTGGCAGCAAGAACGCCCGCAATGAGGGTAGCTCAAAATGCTAAACGCAGTCCTTCTCCAGAATCCACTTGCAAGTCCCATGCCCTCTAGCAGCCGACTGACTACTGCAACAGGTCGTCAGGTGTGCCTTCAGCATCAAAGGCCCGTAACCCTACAGGCCCTTTATTCACGAGACCTTCGGCTCATGCTCCAGGATTGTCAATGAAGCCGCCCACCGCATGGGCGCCCGCATGGGCCTTCCTGCAGAATGGGACGTTGTGGAGCGCATGGCGGGGACGGACGCTGCACTGCTGAAGAAGGCCTCCCCAACCTGCTCAACTTTTGAACAGGATTGAGAAAAACCTAGTAAGCCGTGAGCCCAGTTTCAAAAAGCTGCCCTACCGCCTCAAAGCATAAACAGAATGCCTATAGTACGAACACCTAACTCCCACTCCCACTCAAAACTCCAAGCTGTGACTCTGCATAGCCTCTGGCTGACAGCCTCAAGGCAGAGCGACAGAAAAAGAACGAGTTCAACCTTCTCAAACCCTGAACTTTCAATACCCCCCTTTTGTATCTGCCAAACCGTTAGCTCACAGAAAATATAAACGTCAAAGCCTGCAGAGAGCCATCCTCACCAATCTTTTCAGGATGAGGAGACCGCCTCGGAGTTGCTGAAGAGAGTTCAGGACCTTGCCCTCCGGCTCCTGAGGGCTTCGGGCTTCAGTGCAAAGGCTGCAACGGTGCAAGGTGGCAAAGAAGCTGCGCCGGCCACACAGAACACTGACTCCCTGAACTGCAACTGCCGCACACGATAATTTCAAACAGACTTAACTGAGCTTGCTTCACTAGAAACGAGACCCCATCCAAGGTGAACGCCACTTTCTGGGGCTGGGGCGGACATGGTGCGAGGACTCGCGGCGCGTCCGCTCTGTTTACTTCTGGGGTCGATCGCTTTACAGGGCTTTAGTCTGGAAGCTACAGAGGCTACAAGCCTTGGAGTGGATGAGTGGTGCTTGCTTCTAGTTTGGAGGCCTCCCACCTCTGGAAACCATATATATATATATATGAGCCCGCAACCTTTAGGGTCTATTTTGTCTTGTGCCTTGCTTTACTACTTAAAAGACCTAGTCTAAATACAAATATAAATAAAATTACATCTGTAATGGTATGCACCTACGACTTCCAAGCTTATGTCATATCAGTTTTATGTTCGCATAAAGTTTTTGCGTGGGCTGGTTGCTTGTGCTTTTGGATTGTCATGCACTTGCGAGGACAATCTGTTCGCACGAACGAATCCCTACAGTTGAACTGTCAAAATTGCTTGTGTGTGCTTGTTTTGTGTCATTGTCAGCATTGACATTTTTGTGGGCTGGTTGCTTCGTGCGCTTGCAAGTACAATCTGTTCGCAGAAACTACTCCCTACACTTGAACTGTCAAACTTCTGTTTGTGTGCGTCTGTTTTGTGATCAATGTTCCCATTGATGTTTTTGTCCATACGTTCTACTGTCAAGCGTGGGTTGGCTTCCGAGTAAGCTTCGCTTTGTCTGTGGGCGTTCGAGTCAACTTCGCTTTGTGTGTGTGGGTACAATTGCGAATGATGTTTGCGTTGTTATAGAAATCACACATCCAACCCATTCATGCATTTAGCAGCAGCAATATGATCAACCCTCCGCACCTGTGTTGTACAACTTAAATGTAATGATTGATTACTTTCTACAGCTTTAATTGTTCCATCTGCTGCTTGTTTACGTATTAGTGTTTGTGAGCTGCATCATGTTGGCGCGATGGCAATGTTATGACTATTGGTATTCACAGTATTGGAAGCACTACTAAAAAACATCATGAGCATATTACCAGTATTACAACATTAAACGAATTAGCAATATGACTAATGTGAGTAATATTGGCAATGTTGGCAACATTGGTACTCGTCCTGGCGCGAGAAACATTCGTGGTTCTGTTAATATAACCAAAAAACATGATGTGTTGTTTGGAACCTTCGAAATCGAGTATTACTGATGTTCTGAATATGTTTAACCTATCCAATCCCCCCCCTCCCAATTTGACAATTTTTGACTAAACTATCACCAAATAAAATTGCAGTACATTGGCAAGAATGCTCACAGCAACATCGAACCCTTAAACCTGTAAACTAATCAGCAGGTTTCCTTTTTGCGCGGTCAAAGAGCAAAGTCAGATACGCTTTCGCAATCTTTCCTACGTTCCTCAACTTGTTCTCTCGTCGCTCTCTTTGAGAATGGCTTTTGGCAAGTCGCAAAGAAGTCCCGTAGACGAGCGTTTCGGAAACGTGCAAAAGTGTACTGGCGACACTCGCATACCAAATGAGCTGTCTGGAACAATGTAATGGACCCACCGAAAATCTCCCGAAAATATCCACTGCCGTTGAGTTTTTTCCGGAGGTTCCTAAGTGCGTCTTCACCAAGAGGATCCCCGTCGAAACGAGCACCATTTCCAAAACCAGGTGGGATGTCGACCAAAACCCTCGCCCACCACTTCCACTGCATCTGACAGAATTTGCAAGCGAGCAAACGCTCCCGCACTGGTGCGTTCACGGAGCATATTGTCAGACAGCTTGCGCTTGTAGCAGAGACGTGGCAATTCTCTCCAGTTGCGAAATTCTCTGATGAAGCGGCTGTGTTTTTTCTGCTTGTTGGTGCAGTTGTACCCATAGACATGGTAAACCATTGCGTCGTTGGGCACTGGCTCACGAGGAAGATGAGCACCAGCATGCGAAGCATAGCGCTTGCTCGTCAAACATATTATGTGGGCTTTGAACGATTCTCGCAACAACTTTTGAATGCTGGCAGGTACCGATTTCTTGACAGAGCCGCAGCGTTGAACAATCAGCCGAAGCATGAGGTTGTCGGCTTTTTTTCGCGTTACCCCACTTCTTTGCTCCAATCTGATATCTGGGCTTTTGAAGTTTCCGGACAATATGCCACAATATAACAAATCTAGACCCGAACATCGTCTCATCAGGCGTTTTACCAATGTCCGCTTGCTGACTTTTTGATGGCGGCACGTTTGCACTTCGCGCCTGATTTTGGCGTAAGAGCATAGGAGTTTTGCGTAGGTCTTGACACATGCCATGGCAGCCAGGAGACTAACCAAAACAACAAAACTGTGTTGTTGAAGACTACAGTTGCTTATCAATTCGCCGCTCTCTTAGAAAATGATAGATGACATTGCACGTCGGAAAAGTAATAACTAGCGAACGCAAAAGGTTTTGCTTTGAAACGATACCATGGTCGTGTCACTGCGAAGTAGTAGACGCCCGAGCTATGTCAAAAAGGAGCCCTGTGGCAGCAGACTGGGGATGGTCATGCGATTCACAACACCTTGCCCTTCAGCATGTAACGAAACACGTGAGCTACACAGACCAGAAGGCTGCTTTTTCATATATGCTATAAATACTTTCTAGGCTGTATATATTACAAACTTTAAGCAATGCTGCATACGATACGCTATACAATACTGCAGTCTATACTGTACACTATAGTATAGACAAGACTATAGTGTACTGTATAGTGTATACACATATATATGTATATATGTATATATACGATTCTTAAGAAGTCTTAAGACTGCAAATTGAAGATTGAAGATTCCTGGCATACTCCTGCCCACGAATCTTCCATTCTTACTTTTCCTTTCCCAGAAATCTTAAGAAATCTTAAGAAGGCTTAAGACTTAAGACTGAAATTGAAGATTGAAGATTGCTGGGATAGTCCTGCCCAGGAATCTTCCATTCTTACTTTTCCTTTCCCAGAAAATCTTAAGAAGTCTTAAGAAGCCTTAAGAACTCTTCAGGCTTAAGACTGAAAATTGGAGATGGAATTCAAGATTTCCGGGATACTCTTGCCCAGGAATCTTCAGTTTTACTCTTAGATGCAGAAAGCTTCAAGGTCTTAAGTTTTAAGAATTCTTAAGACTTCTGAAGAATTCTGGTAAGTAAACAGTGAGAATTGAAGATTCCTGGATATGAGTCTCCCAAGAATCTTCAATCTTCAATCTTAAATTTCCGGTCTAAGTCTTAAGAATTCTTAAGAATTCTTAAGAAGTCTGGGAAGAAAGTACTGAGAATTGCAGATTCCTGGGTAGGAGCCTTCCAGGAATCTTCAATCTTCAATTTTCGGTCTTACGCCTTAAGAACTCTTAAGCCTTCTTCAGACTTCTTAAGACTTCTTAGGACTTCTTGAGAATTCTGGGAAATAGACACTCCGAATTGAAGATTCCTGGATATGAGTCTCCCAGAAATCCTCAATCTTCAATCTTCAATCTTCAATGTTTCAGTCTTAAATTCTTAAAAACTCTTAAGACTCAAAAACTCAAGAATTCTCGGAAGTAAACGCTGAGAATTGAAGATGCCTGGATAAGAGACTCCCAAACACCTTGAATCTTCCATTTTCATGCTGAAGTCTTAAGAATTCTGAAGAATTCGTGTACGAATTCTTAAGAATTTTGGGAAACAAAAATTCTTGAGAATTCCCCCCCTCAAGATACGCGTCCGAATGCTTGTAGTCTTAAGTCCCTTAACCTTTAAACCCTATGGGGTTAGGTTTTTTTTAAAGTTCAGGCTTTAAGATTTAGGCATTGTAACCTAAGCCCATACAGTTTAAACCTTAAGGGTTTAAGGTTTAGGCATTTGTTATATGTATGAGTTGGTAATCCGCGTATCAATCTTCTATGTATGAGTTGGCAATTTGGGTATTCAATCTTGATTGGAAAGAGTTTTTGTCACACAACATGTTGTTTATCAGCATCAAGTTTGCTTACATTGTTTATAAGCATCAAGTTTGCTTATAAACGGGGGGTTGGGGGGGGGCGGGTTCTCCAACACAGCGCCAGGACCCCTGAACACCCTCGACCCACCCGACCCCCTCGCCCTTCCTGCCCTACCTTCCCCCCGCTCCGCTGAGCTCCATGTTATTGTTTGCAGGCCTATTCTCTTATACCCTATCGGTCAAGGGGTTAGGGTTTTAAAGAGAGCCCCGAGACCCTGTATGATTAAGCCTTAACCTTTAAGCCCTACCGGGTTAAGGTTGACAGGTTTAGGGTTTAGGATGTAGGCATTTAAAGCTAAGCCGGGCAATTCAAACTAAACCCAACCTGCAAATAGTATCGAGTTCATGTCTAAGGGGTGAATTAAGAAAAAGAAAAGTACACTACAATGAAGTTAGAGGCTCGTTAAATAAAGTAAAATAGGTGCGTTTGGAAGTACCAATAAACGATGTCCTTTTGCATAATATGAAAAGACTGGATTCACTAATGGAATTTTTGTACGGGCTTAAAAGAGCCATTGATTGTGAAGGTAAGTCCTCCATGAATCTTCTGCCTGTGTCTTGATTAACGCTGAAGGTATACATGCCCAGACCTTGGGTTTCTGAACCATTGAACCCTATCAAGTTTGCAGGTTTAGCTACCTACACGATAACACCTTATAACCCTATGGGGTTTGAGGCTTAAATCCCTAGACCTTAAAATCCATAAGACTATGCCTTGTGTGTAAGAACCTTAACCCTGAACCGTTCAGGGTCAGAACCCTAAAACCCTATAGGGCTCTCAAAGGTTCAAAGGTTTTCACCCTAAAACGCGCTGAAGGTATACATGCCCAGACCTTAGGTTTTTGAGCCATTGAACCCTCTAGGACTCTAGGCTTTAAAGTTTAGGGTCGTATAGAACCTTAAAGCCCTCAGGGCTTGAGGCTTAAATCCTTAAACCTCAAATCCCGTGGGGTTATGCCTATGTTTGTGGGTCTGGCGTCTCGGGGACGGGAAATACTGTGAGCAAATGTCCTTCCACTATGAAGGACAAAATCTGACTGGATTCTGACAAAGCCGTGGCGCGTAGATCCAGGCCTGGATCTACGCGGTGCTGTTTTCTTACCAAAAACCGTGGCGCGTAGATCCAGGCAGGTTTTATCCGTCACATTTTGTAAGAAACCACAATGGACAAAATCTGCCTGGATCTACGCGGTACTGTTTTCTTTGAAAAAGCCGTGGCGCGTAGATCCAGGCAGGCTTTTGCCGTCACATTCTTAGAGAAGCCACGATGGACCAAATCTGCCTGGATCTACGCGGTGCTGTTTTCTTTCCAAAAAACTGTTGCGCGTAGATCCAGGCAGGCTTTATCCGTCACAATTCGCCTGGATCTACGCGGTACTGTTTTCTCTGACAAAGCCGTGGAGTGTAGATCTAGGCTGTCCGTCTTTTGATTGCTTTAAACCCCTTGAAACAAACATTGGTTCTTCAAACACTCATTGGTTTCATATGTGTTTGCTTGTTGGCTTCATGATGTTCGGCTCATTAATATGTGGCAGGGGCCACAGGGTTCTCTACACCAGGGTATTCCATAATTAAAATGACTGCTTCTTCGAACACTCAGTGATGTCAGACGTGTTTGCTTAGTGACTTTATGGTGTTCGGCTAAAAGCTTTCCAGACTATATATACTTCAAACTTTAATCTTGAGACTATGTACTGCCATATACCAGACTTTATGCTGCATACGATGCTATATACAACACTACATTCTATATTGGGCACTATAGTAAAGACAATACTAGAGTGTAGGCTATATAGTGTTTACAATAATATAATGTACGATATACTATACTATACATGTTTCGATCTTGTCTGTACTGGATTCTATACTATATACTAGTATATACTCTATACTCTCCTATATTAGTAAACACCATAGTACATATACTACACTCATCTACATGTGTAGAAATGCAGGTGCAGCATAGAGGAGTCGCAAGCGTCTGAGGCACCTATACCACCACCACCACCACAACCACCACCACCGCCACCACCACCACCACCATTAATTCTTCCACAAGGAAGGAGCCAGTCCCCCCCCCACCCGCCTTGCAGGATTTAAGTTATTCAAATAATGCATATATTTAGAAAACCCAATTAAAATATTTTCAAGGAAGAGGGGCGGTCGGATCGCACCAACCAAACTCTGACGCAGAGCCCTGGTCAAAATCTGGCGCGATCCGACACCCCTTCTGCAGTCACAGCAAAAGCAGGAAAGAGGGGCGGTCCGATCGCACCAAATGTTGACACAGAGCTGCTGGTCAAAATTTGGTGCGATACGACCGCCCTTTCTTTCTGCAAGCAAAAGAAGCGAAGCGGGGCGGTCGGATCGCACCAAATTTTGACGCAGAGCCCCTGGTCAACATCTGGTGCGACCCCACCGCTCCCTTCTGCAGCCCAAGCAAATTTCAGGAAAGCACCTTTAGGGTTGGAACCATTGAACCCTTTAGACCCTATAGGGTTTTAGAGTTCTGACCTTAAAGGGTTTAGGGTTCATGTTTAAATTCCTAAACCTTAAACCCTTAAGGTTCCCAATGATTTACGTTCTATGGGTTCGGGTTTATAAGCTTAAAGGTTAACGGTTTAGATTTCATTGCCGGCTTAGGTTTAGATGCCTGCCTGTGGGCGGCCGGGACTGAGTTTCAGTATCATGAACCCGGCTCGCCTTCGGGAGGCCGGCTCGACTAAATCCAACCTCAAAAAGCATTTTTTCCTGTAAGCCCCTGCATGCCTTCAACCCGAACGACAAAAGGTTTTCTGTAAACCCTGGTGTGTTTCAAACCTCAAAACAAAAGTTTGCGGCTAAATTTCGCAGAGCAGCCTTCGGGCAAGATTTGACCAAATCAGGCCGCGCATTTCTCATCGGATACGACGAGCAGTCCGATTTGGCCAAATTTTGCCCAAAGGCTGCCCGGCAAAATTTGGCTAAATCGGGCTGCTCGTCGTACGCGATGAGAAATGCGCAGCTCGATTTGGCCAAATTTTGCCTGGCAGCCTTCAAGCAAAATTTGGTCAAATCGAGCTGCGCATTTTTCCTCGCGTACGACGAGCAGCCCGATTTGGCTAAATTTTTCCCGAAGGCTGCCCGGCAACATTTGGCTAAATCGGGCTGCTCGTCGTACGCGATGAGAAATGCGTAGCTCGATTTGGCCAAATTTTGCCTGGCAGCCTTCAAGCAAAATTTGGCCAAATCGAGCTGCGCATTTCTCCTCGCGTACGAGGAGCAGCTCGATTTGGCCAAATTTTGCCCGAAGGCTGCCCGGCAAAATTTGGCCAAATCGGGCTGCTCGTCGTACGCGATGATAAATGCGTAGCTCGATTTGGCCAAATTTTGTCTGGCAGCCTTCAAGCAAAATTTGGCCAAATCGAGCTGCGCATTTCTCCTCGCGTACGAGGAGCAGCTCGATTTGGCCAAATTTTGCCCGAAGGCTGCCCGGCAAAATTTGGCCAAATCGGGCTGCTCGTCGTACGCGATGAGAAATGCGTAGCTCGATTTGGCCAAATTTTGCCTGGCAGCCTTCAAGCAAAATTTGGCCAAATCGAGCTGCGCATTTCTCCTCGCGTACGAGGAGCAGCTCGATTTGGCCAAATTTTGCCCGAAGGCTGCCCGGCAAAATTTGGCCAAATCGGGCTGCTCGTCGTACGCGATGAGAAATGCGTAGCTCGATTTGGCCAAATTTTGCCAGAGTCATGCTTATGCAAACTTGAACCGAAAATCTTAGGCATCAGGGCTTGCGATTTAGCGCTTGCGGTGAAAACTTCAACTCAAAATGTTATTATCACAAT
This sequence comes from Symbiodinium natans, assembly GCA_905221605.1. Lineage (NCBI taxonomy): Eukaryota > Dinophyceae > Suessiales > Symbiodiniaceae > Symbiodinium > Symbiodinium natans. The sequence goes on from CAJNDS010000263.1 coordinate 182,769, forward strand.
TATGATAATTGTACTTGGGAGCTTAAAGTTATCATAATTATGATAACTCTGCTTGGGGAGCTTAGAGTTATCATAATTATGATAACTCATCTTGGGGAGCCTGTAGTTATCATAATTATGATAACTCAGCTTGGGGAGCCTAAAGTTATCATAATTATGATAACTCAGCTTGGGGAGCCTGAAGTTATCATAATTATGATAACTCAGCTTGGGGAGCCTAAAGTTATCATAATTATGATAATTCAGCTTGGGGAGCCTGAAGTTATCATAATTATGATAACTCGGCTTGGTGCCTAAAGTTATCATAACTATGATAACTCAGGCTAAGGAATGCAATGTTATCACAATTATATTAATTAAAAATATCCTGGCGAAATTCTTCTAAAGGCTTGATTTAAATTATTTAAATCATTTAAATGCTCGAAAACGCTTTTCACAATTCAAAGAATTTAAGTAATTTAAAACCCTTTGGAGAGCTTTCACAGGAAACCTTAATATTTAAATTAATTTAAATAATTTAAATAAATAAGGCCATTTAATTTATTTAAATTATTTAAATCCCCGAAAACCCTTTTGACAATTTAAATAATTTAAATAATTTAAATAATTTAAATCCTCTGGAGAGCTTCTCCAGGAAACCCCAATATTTAAATTAATTTAAATGATTTAAATAATTTAAATAAATTAAATGGCCCTAATTTAAATAATTTAAATAATTTAAATAATTTAAATAGGGCCATTTAATTTATTTAGATTATTTAAATCCCCGAAAACCCTTTTGACAATTTAAATAATTTAAATAAATTAAATGGCCCTATTTAAATAATTTAAATTATTTAAATTATTTAAATTAATTCAAATATTTGGATTTCCTGGTGAAGTCCTTACAAAGGCTCGATTTAAATTATTTAAATTATTAGATTATTTAAATCCCCGAAAACCCTTTTGACAATTTAAATGATTTAAATAATTTAATTCCTCTGGAGAGCTTCCCCAGGAAACCCCAATATTTAAATTAATTTAAATAATTTAAATAATTTAAATAATTTAAATAGGGCCATTTAATTTATTTAAATTATTTAAATCCCCGAAAACCCTTTTGACAATTTAAATAATTTAAATAAATTAAATGGCCCTATTTAAATTATTTAAATTATTTAAATTAATTTAAATATTTGGATTTCCTGGTGAAGTCCTTACAAAGGCTCGATTTAAAATATTTAAATTATTTAAATTATTTAAATCCCCGAAAACCCTTTTGACAATTTAAATAATTTAAATAATTTAAATCCTCTGGAGAGCTTCCCCAGGAAACCCCTTTTTTTGAATTAATTTAAATAATTTAAATAACTTAAATAATTTAAATAATT
>CAJNDS010000264.1:0-30000 GCA_905221605.1 Symbiodinium natans
CCCCCCCCCCCCCCCCGCTCCGATGGAAGGTCAGCGGCATCTGCCCACACCTGGATTTCAGCGTTTTCGGGCTCCAAGTGTTCTCTGGCGCCACGTCGGTGAGAATCCTTGCATCAAGGAACTAAAGGAAGGACCCTTATAAGGGACCTTAGGGGTTCTTTGGGCTTATTTCGGGGCTACTTAGATACATAGGGACTATATAAGGTATATATAAGGGTTTTATAGGGGGAATAAGATTAAGGGTCGCTGACCGGTTCAGTGGTTTCAGGGCTTGGGGGGTTTTGGGGGCGTTTGGGAGGTGTGGGGGTTCAGGGTTTTCGTGACCTCAGATGATACAGCCCTAAGCCCGAAACCCTAAACCCTAAACCCTAAACCCTAAACCCCTCCAAGAGCTGCCGCGCGGCACGGGCCGCCGGGCCTTCACATACCTCTCCTCGAACTCCTGGGAGGAGAGGGAGGCCAGACTCCTCCTGGCAGCCGTGGGGTTTAGGGTTTCGGGTTTCGGGTTTCGGGTTTAGGGTTTAGGGTTTAGGGTTTCGGGCTTAGGGTTTGGGGGGTTTCGGGGTTTCGGGTTTAGGGTTCGGGACTTAGGGTTCAGGGCCTCGGGTAGTAAGAGGGCTTAAGGCTTACGCTTTGGGGTTTGATGGCTCCAGGTTTGGGAGGCCTGCTCCTGTGGGGTTTTGAAAGAGTTTGGGACTTGGGATTTGGAGGGGGGGTAGGGAGACCCCTGCGAAGCCGTCAAAGAAAGCTCTAATGTCCCCGCTGATTGAAGTTCAAGCCGAATTGACCCTGAGGCCATCAACATCCCTGTCTTCCGAAGCCTGAAGCTTTACACGGTTTCTTTAAGGCTCGGCACTCACCCAAAAGACTCCCCCAAGCATCAACTCTGGAAAGGAGACGCGGTCACCGAAGGAAACATAAAAACTACGCGTGAAGGACCTTCGAACCCCAAAATCCCATGACCCCCAAAATTTCACGCCCCCCCTCCCCCAGAACCCCTAAACCCTAAACCCTGAACCCGAAGAGACCCGGGCCTCTCGATGGGGGGCCAGGCTCCCACGGAGAAGTTGTAGGGGCCGAAGCCCGGGAAGGAGTGCTCGTAGCGCCGCCGCAGGCGACCGTCGGTGCCTCGGCTGCTTGAGGGTTTAGGGCTTAGGGCTTGGGGTTTAAGGTTTAGGGTTTCGGGTTGAAGGTTTAGGGTTTAGGGTTTAGGGTTTTGGGTTTTGGGTTTAGGGTTAAGAGCTTTTAAGAGCTTAGGGTTTAGGATTTAGTTTCTGAAGAAGGGGCGAAGGGATTATTCAGGTTGTTATTGGTGGGAGACAGGCGTGGGAATCGCCTCTGTATTGCAAACTGCCCCAGGCGTTCCGGCTAAACACTTGGCCTAGAAAGCCCTGGATCAGGCCACCACCACCTAAACCCGTTCATTTTGCACCACACAACTAGCCTCACTCGCCCAACACAAAGATCCCTGGGCTTAGGCTTCTCTGGGCTCAGGGTCATCGCCGAGGTTCCAAACTTCATCCACAGCAATGTCAGCGTGCGCTGCAGCTGCCACTGCCCTGCGTTGGTGGCCAGGAACGCGGCCTGCGGTCTTGAACCCCTTGAAACCCTCAACCCTGCCCTACACTAACAGAAGGAAAGTATATGACCCTAAGGGGTCTTGGGCTTCCTTACATGGGGCGGAACGGAAGGACACGGAAGCCCTGGCTCCAGAATACTAGGGCATTCAGGGTTTAGGGTTTAGGGTTTAGGGTTTAGGGTTTAGGGTTTAGGGTTTAGGGTCTTAAGCACCATCAGCCGATCTTCAGCCGGGTAGCCCAGGCGGCGACCAGGGCCAGGGACCAAGCCAAGCACGTGCCGGCGCGCGCCATTTGCCTCGCCTTCCTCACCAACGGCGCCTTCAGGAGCCACTTCGACTTGCTTCAAACGCCGAAGTCTCCAGGGCTTAGGGACGTTTAGAGAGTCCATTCGGGTGCATCATTAGGACTTAGGTCAGGGTAAGAAGGGCCTGAAGGCCCTATAAGGGGGCCGAGAGGGTTTCGGGTTCAGAGCCGTCGTAAAGGTTGGGGCTTAGGGTTTAGGGTTTAGGGTCTAGGGTCTAGGGTCTAGGGTTTAGGGTTTAGGGTTCAGGGTTTAGGGTTTAGGGTTTAGGGTTGAAGGATTTCGGGCATAGGGTTGAGCTTTGAAGATCCAGAGGGGTTGTTCAGAGGGTTGCACCTCGGCTTGAGCCGATCAAGCTGAAGGATGCTGGAAGGGTTTAGGGTTTAGGGTGTAGGGTTTAGGGTTTAGGGTTTAGGGTTTAGGGTTTAGGGTTTGGGGTTTAGGGTTTAGGGTTTAGGGTTTAGGGTTTGGGGTTTGGGGTTTGGGGTTTAGGGTTTGGGGTTTGGGGTTTGGGGTTTGGGGTGTAGGGTTCGGTCGGGAACGCTAGGCCCTATCCCCCACCAACCCCCACTAAAGCCTACAAAGGTCTGCTGTACCTAAACCCTAAACCCTTTTTGGAATTCGGGGGGGGGTTCTACGAGGTTCCCACAAACCCTGGGACTGCGGCGTCCGACATGCAAGGTTGGGTTTTCGAGATGCAAAGCGCGCGCCCGAGATGCATGGCACCAAGCCGTTTGCATCTCGAAAACCCAACCTTGCATGTCGGACCAGGATTCTATTATCCAGAGAAAATTCCTCCCTGTCTCTTTACTTTTAATAGGATTTCCTCCACGGGCTCAGCAGTTTGCATCTCGAAAACCCACCTGTGCCGGTCCGACCCAGATTTTACTATTTTACTATTTTACTATTTTACTATTTTACTATTTTACTATTTTACTATTTTACTAATTTTACGTGAAATCGGGAGTTTGCATCTCGAAAACCCAACCTTGCATGTCGGACCAAGATTCTATTATCCAGAGAAAATTCCTCCCTGTCTCTTTACTTTTAATAGGATTTCCTCCACGGGCTCAGCAGTTTGCATCTCGAAAACCCACCTGTGCCGGTCCGACCCAGATTTTACTATTTTACTATTTTACTATTTTACTATTTTACTATTTTACTATTTTACTAATTTTACGGGAAATCGGGAGTTTGCATCTCGAAAACCCAACCTTGCATGTCGGACCAGGATTCTATTATCCAGAGAAAATTCCTCCCTGTCTCTTTACTTTTAATAGGATTTCCTCCACGGGCTCAGCAGTTTGCATCTCGAAAACCCACCTGTGCCGGTCCGACCCAGATTTTACTATTTTACTATTTTACTATTTTACTATTTTACTATTTTACTAATTTTACGGGAAATCGGGAGTTTGCATCTCGAAAACCCAACCTTGCATGTCGGACCAGGATTCTATTATCCAGAGAAAATTCCTCCCTGTCTCTTTACCTTTAATAGGATTTCCTCCACGGGCTCAGCAGTTTGCATCTCGAAAACCCACCTGTGCCGGTCCGACCCAGATTTTGCTATTTTACTATTTTGCTATTTTACTAATTTTACGGGAAATCGGGAGTTTGCATCTCGAAAACCCAACCTTGCATGTCGGACCAGGATTCTATTATCCAGAGAAAATTCCTCCCTGTCTCTTTACTTTTAACAGGATTTCCTCCACGGGCTCAGCAGTTTGCATCTCGAAAACCCACCTGTGCCGGTCCGACCCAGATTTTACTATTTTACTATTTTACTATTTTACTATTTTACTATTTTACGATTTTACTATTTTACTATTTTACGGGAAATCGGGAGTTTGCATCTCGAAAACCCACCTGTGCCGGTTGGACCCAGAAATTACCGCTTTACTGATTTCGCGCGAAATCCAGAGAAAATTCCTCCCTCTCTCTTTACTTTTAACAGGATTTCCTCCACGGGCTCAGCAGTTTGCATCTCGAAAACCCACCTGTGCCGGTCCGACCCAGATTTTACTATTTTACTATTTTACTATTTTACTATTTTACTAATTTTACGGGAAATCGGGAGTTTGCATCTCGAAAACCCAACCTTGCATGTCGGACCAGGATTCTATTATCCAGAGAAAATTCCTCCCTGTCTCTTTACTTTTAAAAAGATTTCCTCCACGGGCTCAGCAGTTTGCATCTCGAAAACCCACCTGTGCCGGTCCGACCCAGATTTTACTATTTTACTATTTTACTAATTTTACGGGAAATCGGGAGTTTGCATCTCGAAAACCCACCTGTGCCGGTTGGACCCAGAAATTACCGCTTTACTGATTTCGCGCGAAATCCAGAGAAAATGCCTCCCTGTCTCTTTACTTTTAATAGGATTTCCTCCACAGGCTCAGCAGTTTGCATCTCGAAAACCCACCTGTGCCGGTCCGACCCAGATTTTACTATTTTACTATTTTACTATTTTACTATTTTACAAATTTTACGGGAAATCGGGAGTTTGCATCTCGAAAACCCACCTGTGCCGGTTGGACCCAGAAATTGCCCTTTTCCTGATTTCGCGCGAAATCCAGAGAAAATTCCTCCCTCTCTCTTTACTTTTAATAGGATTTCCTCCACGGGCTCAGCAGTTTGCATCTCGAAAACCCAGCTGTGCCGATCCGACCCAGATTTTTTCTATTTTACTATATTTTACTACTTTTACGCGAACTCGGGAGTTTGCATCTCGAAAACCCACCTGCGCCGGTCCGACCCAGATTTTACTATTTTACTATTTTACTATTTTACTATTTTACTATTTTACTATTTTACTATTTTACTATTTTACTATTTTACTATTTTACTATTTTACTATTTTACTATTTTACTATTTTACTATTTTACTATTTTACGGGAAATCGGGAGTTTGCATCTCGAAAACCCACCTGTGCCGGTTGGACCCAGAAATTACCGCTTTACTGATTTCGCGCGAAATCCAGAGAAAATTCCTCCCTCTCTCTTTACTTTTAATAGGATTTCCTCCACGGGCTCAACAGTTTGCATCTCGAAAACCCACCTGTGCCGGTCCGACCCAGATTTTACTATTTTACTATTTTACTAATTTTACGGGAAATCGGGAGTTTGCATCTCGAAAACCCACCTGTGCCGGTTGGACCCAGAAATTGCCGCTTTCCTGATTTCGCGCGAAATCCAGAGAAAATTCCTCCCTCTCTCTTTACTTTTAATAGTATTTCCTCCACGGGCTCAGCAGTTTGCATCTCAAAAACCTACCTTTGCATGTCGGACCCCAAGAAAGTTTGCATCTCGAAAACCCAACCTTGCATGTCGGACCCCCAATTTGCATGTCGGACAGAGGGATCCCAGCTCTGTTTGGGTCGTTCTTGAAATTTAAGAAAATGCATCGAACCCTTCTCAGGCCTGTAGTCAGTCCCCTCTCATGGTGGTTTCCGACACTAGGGGCACCCTTCTTGGGGTCCTTTTTGTAAGGGAGTCCGATTTTCTTGGGGTCCATTTTCAGGGTCCCCTACGTTCGTAAACCAAGGCCATGTATTCTTCTACCGAGGCCCTCCTGTAGTCAGGGCGGTTTCCAGGGAGAACTCTTACAGCTTCTTTGCCGCCACGATCAGCCACGGCATGTTATAAACAGCGGCTTTCAATATCTTATCATGTCAAGTAGTCGTGGGAAGGGCTTGTAAGAGCTATCTGTAGCCGTTTAGGACTGAGAATCCCTGATTACTCTTGTTGCCCTTCCGAAAACCCGCAACCAACCCCCCCCCCCCAAGAGCTGGCGATTGTTGACACTCTAAACCCCTAAACCTTAAAACCCTCCCCCTAAACCCTAAACCCTTAAACCCCCCCTCCCAGAGTTGGCGATGTTTGACGCCCCCTCACGCGCGCTGCGCGGGCGGTGTTCGCGATCGCTCCCGGGCAAAGGCCGGCGAAGGCGCCGGGCAGGGAGCCAACCTCTGCTTCGCCCACTTGGGGCGTTCGGGCTTTAAACGCCTAAACCTGAAAACGTGAACCACCAACGACAAAGCCGCACCATAATGCATATCATACACCAATTGGATAATATCTTGAAATACAACATACTGTAGCTTGATATGACTCATATGACTAAACACATATCACGGTACAGGATACAAGAAGAAGAATGGGCCCCCACCCACACACACACACCAGAGGTGTACCCAAACCTGAGGCGTTGGCGGCATCACATGCCCGGGGGGCCCGCCGACGAGGAGAACCTCGGCAAGGATGCCACAGCAGCTCAGGGCAGATACTACATGACAGCTGATGCATTATGGGCCCAAATGCTCAGAATTACAAGGAGAAGAATAGGTATGTTCAAGCTCAACATCGGGGGGGTGGGGGCGGGGCATCAAGGGCCTTCAAAGCGTATCCATGACTTCCGCGCCTTCAGAGGAGTGCTTTTCAAGGTATTGAGGAGCCAAGCTTTGCAACAGTGGCACCTGATCTTTCTGGGCAGGTCCATTTGGGGGTAATTACAGAGCCGATGATCTTCGCAAAATTGTGCAACTGGCTCATAACCCCTGAACACAACACCCCCCAAAGCCTTTGAGCCCCAAACCCTGGAACCGCTCCGAAGCCCTTCTCGCCCAAACTTCTTTCTGCAGAGGAGCAGGTGGCATGGACAGCGCCGCATTGGGCGGTGCTAGCAGGTAGGGCTGTTCGGGCCTTGCACTGTCAGTTGCGTCACGAAGCTTTGTTATGCATTGCAGATACTTGGAGTATTCAAGGCGCTTGGGCTTCGGCGGTTTAGGGCGTCGGGGCCATGCTTCTGACAACAAGATCCACCGTGCAAACGCGTTAACGACGCTCAAGACACTTCCACATCCTAGCCCTGAACATGCAAAGCTAAACCCTTACGCCCTTGTGCATTGAAGCCCGCAGAACCTGATTCGACAGCCAAACCGACAATCTGTTGGTGTTCTGAAGGAAAACTCGCTTCATACAAAACCGTGCCGCAACCGAAACGTCCCTTGCTTGGGACCCCAGCGCACGCAGCGTCTCGGCAGCAGTGGGCGCCCCGACCTACAGAAGGATTTAGAGATTTAGGGCTTGGGGCTTGGGGTGTAGGATTTCGGGCTTGGGGATTAGAGTTCAAGGTTTAGGGCTTAGGGTTTGGGGTCTTGGGCTTGGGGTTCATGGTTAGGGGTTAGGGTAGAGCCTGACGAAAGGGAGACGAGAGCGATCAAGTAGGGCACAGTGAGCAAGGCATGCGGTTTGATCTCTCAACCCTAACCCTAAACCCTAAACCCTAAACCCGAAACCCTAAGCCCTAAACCTACACCCTATGCCCTAAACCCTAAACCGTGAACCCACGGTCCCCTAAACCATACAGTCATTAACTATCAGCCATGTTGGTTTCCTTCTGTGTTTGGTCTCCTTCGTCCTTTCCCTGATCCGGAAAATTGGGGCGCATAGTACCCTATGCGCCCCAATTTTCCGCCTGTGCTACCACAATCCCTATTCAGGCGTAGGGACCATGGACCCTTTTGATGACTTGCAGAACCAATGTGATTCTTATTACCATCTGTTGTTGTATCAATAGCATTGGATTCCGAGTCAATGTGAGTATATCAATGATAGTATTTAATTACCTTGAATAACGATGCATATACTATGTTTATAAGCAGATCAGCCATAAGCAAAAACTAGATGAAGAAAAGCTACGACTAACGGATGACATAATAGTGAATTTTCAGTAATACGCATGTAATGACTATGATTACTTTACTTCCGAAGACTCTGGTTGGGCACTCCAGGGACACCCTGGGGCTGGGCACTCCAGAAACACTCGGGGATACTCCGGCGGGGATATTCTGGGGCTGGGCACTCCGGCTCCGGGTAGGTTCGGGCACTCCAGATACAGGATACGGGCGATGGGCGAGGAGTAGACCGGGCGAGGCGAAGAGTTTAGTTTATAATGTAACAACCCCACGCCGAGGGTGGGGAATAAACATAAACAAAAAATGAATCACAGAACAACATGAAAACCAAGCAAACATGAGCAGTTTGTTTCTTGCGCTGGAATATCACTGTAAGTAATAATCAGGTTGCTCACATCCAACACGTGCAATATCAATTCTTTCCACGTTCAGCTCGTTGCTCGTTGAGGTTCCTCACCTTGGTGAGGACTGCCTGCAGTCTTTCTCAAACGCTAACGTTGCCGGAATGTATTTATGTTACCTTCTAGTTGTTCTACATTATTCTTCCTAACGTTACATGTTACGCTACCTATTTATTGCTTCTATATTGTTCTTCCTCACGTTACCATTATTAACATGATGAATAATGCCATGATTTCCAGTTTCTGCATAAGATCCATAACCGAGGCCCCTTCTTTAGCGTTCTACAGCCGCGCCCGGTTGCCGCCCCCAGCTTAAGTGGAGGGCAGGGAGCCGTTTCACAATTTCCCTTTTCGAGCGCGGCAAACCCCTGACTCCAGCTGAGGCAAGGCGGAGCAGTTCCGCTCGGACCGATTGATGTTGAGTGTGTCACGTCGAAGAATTAGGAAGAATAGCAACGCAACTGCTGCTACGCTCAATCAGACCAGGGCCTCTTCTGATCTTTTTGGCGTGCCAGGGCCGCGCGTTTCTCCGGCCAACAGAAAGACAGTTTTCAAGCAACGGAGCAAGGTTTCTAAGAGCAAGAAGAAGAAGAAGCAGGCGAAGGACTAAGCCAAGCCTTCTGAAGGCATGCAAACCCTGACACGCGGATGAACCGTGCAACCCAGCAGACCTAGCAGTTTGCTGCGCCCCGGTCGCTGCCCCCAGCCTAAGCGGAGGGCGGGGAACCGCTTCACAATTTCCCTTGTCGGGCGAGGCAAACCCTGGCTTGCCTTGAAGCGCAAGCCTCCCCACGAAGCTGTGGACAAGAAGAAGCAGATCACGCACTTCAATCAAGCTCGGCCCAGACTATACTCTGGACTGGTGCACAAGCGGGTTGCACGGCCTCTCTGGCCTCCTTTCTCAGAACGCGGCTCCTGTAGCTGAAGCAGGCCAAACCTCCGCGAGCAGGGGCGGGACTGAACGCCGGCAGGTCTCGCAGGCGCACCCTTCTCGCAGGCCGCAGGGTTTCAGGAGCGCCAACTCCTGCAGTTCGAGACGTCAGAAAAGCGCCCGTCAGAAAAGCGCCCGCTACGTCGCAGGGAGCCCTCGCTCAACACGCACTGCAGGCTCCTCCCTCGTCTCGGGAAGCCAGTCGCGGCCGGACATGGTCGGGGGCGAGTTGGAGAGCCGCGCGGTTCAAACATGTCAACTCTTGAGCTCTACCCTCTGCGAAGGCCCGATCAAGACTGGCACTTTGCTCAGCTGCGGTTGGTGCTGCTGATGGCTTGGCGCTTTCTGCTGCAGTCAACTCCGCGGCGGGCGCGGGCTGGGCTGCACCTCGAATAAAATAACACGAAACCCTAAGCGGTAGGATTTGGGTTTGGGGCTTTGGGGATTCTTTAAGCTGAATAGTTTTGTATGTTTTAGCTTCGGGTCAACGGCCCAGCGGTTAAGGGCTGCCCCCTGTGGTGTTGGTTTTACGGTTTAGGGTTTAGATTTTCGGGTTTAGGGTTACTGCAATTCGAGCGCTTGCCTCTTTTTGCTACTTCGAGCCGACCCCCAACCCACACCGTCCAACTAGACATTGGTCTGGATTCACCAGAAAGAATCCTGATTTGTTAACCTCATGTTTTCGGTTTTTCCTCAGCCCAGCCTCGAACTACTGGGCGGGAAGGGGGTGCTGATTGCTAACTTTCTGTATTTTGTTCGCGCTTGGCTCCTGTGACTGAAAGTTCCCCGGTGGCCGTGCCTCTTTCTGGGACGAAATGCTCCGGTGAACGGGCACTCAAAATGAAAAAGAATAAGTGGTGGGTGGGGGGGGGGTTGGGGCGTCGAAGCCTTCATCTGCCCAGACCCAGGGCTTCAAGCCCAGAATGGGGGTCTGGGCCAGAAGAGGCCCTTTCGTAAGGGGGGTTGGGCAGGGTGAGAGGAGGCGGGGGGGGGAGGGGGGGACCCAAAAAGCCGCGACCATGGGCAAACGGTTTTCCGAAGACAAAGTTCTTCTCACCGTTTGCAAAAATGCAAGAAGGAAGCAACACCTGGACGGGAGAGAGGACAGCCTAAGCTCGGTTCGTCTCATGCCCAGGACTTCGCTTCCCTTCGTCTGCGACGCTACACCCGGCGGCGTGCAAGGCCGCGCGCTCCAAAGCGTTCACAATTATTTCGCATCTTTCTGTTGGTCTACTTGTATTCTTCCTTCCTCGTAAGGACGCCCGGGCGACTTCGTAGAAACCAACCAAATTCATCAAATTCATCGAACTCCTGAAATTCATCAGATTTATGGACGCTCGTATTTTAGGAGATGAGATCATGCAGCTCCCGACAAACCTCGAAGAACCTTGCACCCTTATCGCGAAAACAGTGTGAACCAATATCAACTACGGATGGCTTTGGTGGGAGTTTGTAGGGGTGGTTCACTTTCGAAACCCTAAACCCTAAACCCTCAACCCTATTTGGGGCTACATCCTCATTCCCTAGAGGCACTCAACCTAGACTTTAACGGGCTTTAGGGTTAAGGGTTAAGGGTTTAGGGTTTAGGGTTTGGAGTTGGGTATACACCCGAAAACCTTGAGCCCGCAGCCGAGGACCCAACGGGCTCTCTGAGCTGGACGACCTCTTGGGACTGAGAGGGCTGCGAAAAGTGGCCTTTTCTTGCATGTTTATTTGGGGTTGTTAGCTAATTTAAGAAGGATATAGGGCTGCGAACAGGCCTTGTTTAAAGGTTTATATGGTTTTTGTAGCTACAAGTAATGCTTTCAAAGGGCACTTTTTGCCAGACTTCTAGGGTTTAAGAAGGATATAGGGTTGTGTAGGGTTGTGTAGGGTTGTATCGGGTTTTTTAGGGTTTCAATGGTTTTTGAAGAGTGATAGGGTTTACAGTGTTTTGAGGCCTACAGGGTTTTGAGGCTGTGTAGGGCTTTTTAGGGTTTATTGGGGCCTTTATGGGTATAAGGCTCTTGGGGTTTGTAGGGCTCTGGGTTTTTTTAGGGCTTATCGGGTTTAGGGGGCTTTGGGCGTTTGCTTTGGGACACCCATTTCTCAGGATTTAGGGGATTGCTTGTGGTTGAGAGGAGTTGTGGGGGTTCCTAACACCTGAAAAAACCTGGCTGCTGATATAGTAGGGGTATTGTGTTGTTTGGGGGGAGGGCTGCTATAGTACAGTATAATCATATCGGGGCCCTAAGGGAATACTTGTATAGTGATTCTTCCGACCCCATAATTCAGGTTTTAAGGTTTCGGGTTTATTCCGCAGCGGGGGTGCGCTTTCCGCCAAGACCCGGAACTTGCGCAAGTCCTATGTGGAGCTCCAAGGGGCTTAGGGTTTAGGGTTTAGGGTTCAGGGTTTAGGGTTCAGGGTTTAGGGTTTAGTAGGGTTCAGGGTTTAGGGTTCAGGGTTTAGGGCCTGCTGCAGGCCTCGTTTTTCAGGTGGAGCACCGCAGCCCCGAACCCTCCCAAACTACATTCTGGGTCCCTCTCTGGGATGCCAGCATACGCTTTCTGCCCAGAGACCGTAACGGCGGTGACAATTGACCTCAGGGTCTCGGTGTTGCGCGGAAAGATGGGGGGTCGAAGTTGCCAAAGACACCTCACATTCTCGGCGAATTTATGGCACTACCCCCCCCTGAACTGCCCTTTCGGTTCCCTCTGTATTCGCTTCCCCCTTCGGAGTCATAGTGGGTCTCAGTCTCGGGTCCCCTGCGTCGCGGCTACGGCAGCAGCCTCCTGGAGGGGGCTCAGAGCTGAGGTGGGCAGTCTGGTCGCTCAGAAGTTTTTCAGGGTTTTCGGGTGCTTTTCTGAAGGCTTTAAGATGGTATGCAAGGCGTCAGGAAGCCTCTGGTAGGGTTTGAGGGCTACCGCCACGAACCTGAAGGGCACCCGGATGTGGAGGTTAAACCCACGAATCCCCTTTGCCCAGAAGAAGTGGCGGAAGGCCTTGTCGTTGGCGAGACCTGACGGGCATCCCTAAAAACCACCCCTAAGCCCCAAACCTCCCGCTGATGTTCAAGCCTGGAACCCTAACCCTCAGAAGTTCCAGAGGCCCCTTGGCCACAACCACAAAGGGGGCTTACGAAAATCGGGAACCTCATATGTATAGAGGATTCCCTTAGAACCTGAACCCCAAGAACCCCTACTTTCGGAAACCCCTCATACATCAAAGGCCCACCCCCAAAGTGTGTCGTTCGCACCGTTTTCTGGGGCGACTCCGAGAGTCCTCTCTGCGCCGGCTTTCAAGCCGATGGCTCTTGGGCGGGGCTTCAAAACCCCCACAAAAGCCCCTACGGAACGTCGGATCAATTCCTAGGACCCTGAGCTTCCTGCAGATTCTTAACAGCCAGAAAGGGGGGCTTTAGAAGGTCAAGTCCCAGGTGTTTAAAGCCTTGCTTCTGGGATTGTTGCGGGGCAGACCCTCCCCTCCCCGTCATCCTCAAAGCAGCAACCCCTGAACAAGCAACATCTGTCACTCCTACTTCAACCACATGTGCAGCAAAGACCCCCCCCCAATACCCGTCCCACAACCTCTGCCCTCCCCAACCCCCCAACTCCCAAACACCACGAAAAACCCTCCACCCTACACCACTCTACTCTCCATGTACGTTGATTCCTTCAAAGCTCCAGGGACGACTCCAGGCTGAGGCCGTGGCTGGCCGCGGCCGTCGCGGCGGCTGCGGCGAGGAGGGGGGGCGTGCCATACCTTCCACCGAAGGAAGGGTGAGAGCTTGTAGGGTTTCGGGTTTAGGGTTTAGGGTTTGGGGTTTTTTACTATCTGTTCAGGTTGGGGATTGAGGGGTTTTTGTGGCGGGTTGGCAGAAGTTTGGGGGGGGGGGCTTGCAGCTGCTGTGGTCTGCAAGTATGGCCCAGATCAGGGGCAGGTTCAGGGTAAGGTAGCCTATATGGGTTTGGGGTTTCGGGTTTAGGCTTAGGGTTTAAGGTTTTGGGTTTAGGGTTAGGGTTTAGGGCTAGGTTCAGGGTTTGAGGTTCCGAGCAGGTTCCCCAAACTTTAAACGCCCCAAACACCTTTGAGGGTCTACCCTGACCATCCCAGGATTACACTTTATGTGATCAAAAGCCTCTCGGACTCAAGTAGGCAAAGTTGACATACTCAAATTACTCAACCCGAGCTCTTCAAGAGGCTCGTTGCCGTGGCACATTGTTTGTCTAGTCTAGCTGTTTCTCTGTTTTGGCGTAGGTCATGGGGGTATTTCTTGCGGCGTGTTGGAGGATTTTGAAAGGTTTAGTGCTAGGGTTTCAGCAGCCTTGCCTTGGTCGAACCTCCCCTACCTCAGCCCAAAATCCCTAAACCTACGCCCTAAACCCTTCGCCCGAAGCCCTAAACCCCCATAACAAAAAGATGGCAAATCGCTCCGAGCCCCCAAACTCCCCGGCATAGAACTCGAAGAACGTCCTTGGAGGGGGAAGGAGCGGGAATGATTCATGAAAGCTGAAGATGCAAAGGGCGTACCCTAAACCCTAAACCCTAAACCCTAAACCCTAAACCCTAAGGGGCCTGGAGTGGTCTGGCGAAGGCCCGCTGACCCTATGAAAGCTTCTGGCGCTTCTCAGGTTTGTGTGTGTAAGGGCCCGAAACCCTAAACCCCTAAAAGCCTCCTCAGGAGGCTCTTAGCCCTAAGCCCTAAACTTGATCCAGGTCCTAAACAACCCAGTCCAGGTAGGGCTTGCACTTTTTGGACTTTTTCGGGAGAGGGGGGGGGGGGGGGGGGGGGGGGAGCTGTGAAACCAAGACAGCCATCGACACGAACCCAAAAGCAAGCCCAAAGAGGGCCCTAGAGTTAAAGAACTGCTTGGATGCCATGTTGGAAGAAGGGGGCACTTAGGGAAGGGTGGGGGAGAGGAATCAACACAGGAGCCCATGCAAAAGGGGGTGTGGGAGGTTGTGGGAGGTTGTGTGGGGAAAGCCGGGGGGGTGGGGGGGGGTTGCCTGCCAAGATCCCGAAACTCAAGCTCACAACATTCCGGCACTGGGGATTCGGGTCCGAAGTCCCCCCTCTGTGTCCACAACAATGCAACCAAAAACAGGTGTGTCCCAAATCCAGCACGAGTGGCTGAATTGACTTCGTAGAATGGCGCTGCCTCTCCACTTCAGTAGGGCATGTCGGGCTTGCGGCTCCAGGGGGGTTAGGTCAGGGGTGTAGGATTCGCCTGTTGAGCGCGGTAACTCGAAACGAGAGCCAGGCCGAAGGCGAGCGCTGGGTCGATTCCATCTGAAGGCTCTAAACTCGCCTCCCTGGTAGGAGCACATTGATTATACAGGATCCCGGCCCCCATAATTCAGAGCCACCCCAGCTGTTGCAGGTCCCCAAAATGCCTTCAACGAGCCCCAGGCGGTGCAGGTCGGGTTCTTTTGCGCGTAAGCTTCAGCAGCTCAGGACACTCCCCACATGTTGGAAGAGACGGGGAGGGTGCAAGGCACCCCTACGTGTCCATTCAAGTCCGGACGAAGCAAACCTGGGCTGTTGGCTTGGATGCTGCTGAGCTCCCACCCATCCCAGACCCGAAATACCCCCAACATCCATGGGTACGAGAGCAGACTTGAACCACCTCCCTGAATCCCATAGAGCCCTGTAAGAGCCACGAAGGGGAAGCGTCAGCCAACCTTCTTGAAGCAAAGCACGCCGCGTGTGGTCCTCGTGCCCGGCACCTAGCGGGTGTAGGTCACCTTGGTCTGCTCCCCAAACCCGAAACCCTAAACCCTGAACCACCACTGAGCGTCACCTAAACTCCGAGCCCTCGGAGAGTCCCTCAAGACTCATTCCCTCCGCCGGATCGGGGGGCTGGTGGCTTTTCGGCGGCTTTTTCGGGAAGTTTTCATACCATTAAACCACGAGCTTTTGGATAGGGAGCCCCTAAACCCTAAACCCTAAACCCTAAACCCTAAACCCTAAACCCTAAACCCTAAACCCTAACCCCGGCGAAGTCGCTGTGAAGCTGCCTGGGCCGGCGTTGCCGGCAACGGTCACTGACGGGTTGGCAGCCTCGCGGTTTGGTACGGGCCATTGTAGGGGGTTTCCGGAAACAGGGGTTCCTTTCTTTGTGTTTTTTGTTTTTTTTTTTTTTTGGGGGGGGGGGGGTTCCTCTAAGAAGAAGGATTAGACTATTTTGGGGTATATTCAGGGTACCCCTATTTGGGGGGGGGGGGGGGAAATTGTAGGGTTTAGGTGTGCAATGCCCAGGGTTCCGCTGAGTACTCAAAGGGTCCAGCTTTTTGACCAGAGAACCGAGGGGCGTCCACCCTTGCCGCTTTAAGTGCCAGGTAGCGGCGAAAAAAAGATACGACTCGTATTGAAAGCTTGCGTTCCTTCCCTCTTTCCTTCCCTCGTTCCATCCTTCTTTCCTTCCTGGGTTCCTTCCCTTTCCGCGTTCCTTCCCTCGTTCCTTCCCTCTTTCCTTACCCCTTTCCTCCCTGCGTTCCTTCCTCTTTCCTTCCCCTTCCCTCTCCCCTTCCTTCCTGCACATGCTTTCCTTCCTGGAGGGAAAGCAGAAGGGGACAAAGACACAAATGTTGGAGAAAGGGCGGGAAGAGAAAAAACGAGCCCTTTCAGCGAGAGATTTGGAAGGCTGGACGTTGGATGATAAGGGTTCTAGGGGCTGCTGACCCGGGACAGTTCTTTGGCAACCTTGAGGGCCTTGGAGTAGCAGGTGCCGCCTTGGCAGATGGCGTCGCTTTCGCAGTTGCCTCCCTCATAGCCGCCACCACCACCTCCGCCATTGTACGGGGAGCCGCCACCACCGAAGCCTCCGGGCCTGGAGCTGTGCGAGCCGCCCAAGGCCCCTCCAAGCAGGCTGGTGCTCGGATGGTTTGCGGCGCCCCCGCCACCTCGACCGTTGGCCTTGAGGCTGGCACCGCCTCCCGAGTGGTAGCCCGTGGATGACGTGGTCGGTGAGCCGCCCAAACCCACACCGCCGTTGGCCGTGCCGGAGTTGACCCAGTCGGGTGGCCCCGAGCCACCTCCTGCGACGAGCAGCGTCTCCACACGCAGGCCACTCTGGAAGGCGGACGCGTCGTCCCCACCACTTGTGACCACCTTGGCCACCCACGTGGCGCCTCCACCGCCACCGCCCCAGTCGACATTGTTGGGGTTGCTCCAGCCACGCTGACCCACGACCACCAGCAACTTGTCGTTGGCCTGGAGGTCAAAGGTGTTGGTAATGATGGAGCCGGAGCCACCGTTTGCCGAGCCGTGGTCGCCTCCCTTGGAGCCCCGGGCAACAAGCTGATAGCTGCCGGAGGCTGGGACCTGCAGAATCTGTGCACCGTTCTTCACCTGCACGCCATATTCCGAACTGTACGTCCCATCGCAATTCGCCTGAGTGGGGCCTTTAATCCCGACGGCCCCACAAGGCGACATCGTCAGCTGGAAGTTGGTACAGCAAAGGCTGCTGTCCAGCCCGCTGCTCCCGACGATGTTGCCGGCATCGGGCTTCAGGAACTTGCCATCTGGGCAGGTGTACTGAGCACACGTCTTCTTCTCGCAGCAGGTGCTGTCGTCATTGCCCTTGATGCTCTCCGGGTTGGCCTTCAGCTTCAAGGTCCTTGGCTGCGAAGACAAGAAAAGGTCGGCTTCCCAGCGAACGTTTGGGGCGAGTTGTTTGAGGTCGGGTGCACGTTGCGGGAGCTTCTTCGCCTCGATTGAACAGAACCAAGAACAACCAAAATGCTCTTAAGAACAGCCCAGGGCTCGAGTCCTTGCAGGTGTGGGTGTCACCTTTGCTCTGCGCTGGGGATGTTCTTAACTTACAAGTTCTGACGAAATTATG
This sequence comes from Symbiodinium natans, assembly GCA_905221605.1. Taxonomy (NCBI): domain Eukaryota; class Dinophyceae; order Suessiales; family Symbiodiniaceae; genus Symbiodinium; species Symbiodinium natans. The sequence continues at coordinate 16,734 of CAJNDS010000264.1, forward strand.
GAAAACATAGGTACTAAGAAATGTAGGTACCTTTTACAATAAAGGAAAGGGCGGGTAGTTGCAACTTTTCTGTTGGAGCTCACAATTACTTAGTTGTAACCTTTTCTCATCTTTTCTCTCTTCGGAGAACGTTTGATGTCTTGGGTTTCTAAAACCTTGTCTAGTTCTGACCCTCTGGTTCATACAGACATCATGTACTCTATAAGCAGCACATGAGTCCATGTTCTCACCTTGGCTGCTTTAAGAATTTAGGGCTTCGCAAGCCACGTGGCCAACTAACATGAGTCCTGTCTGATCTCTCTTGTTTTTGGGCTTCGGGCTTGCCACACAGCATCTCGGATTAGAGTGGAGGGTCTCCCATGCCAACATTCGCGTTTAGGGGCTCGAGTTTGCCACCCGACATTCCTCTTAAAGGGGGCCTTCCAACACTCGTCTTTGCAAGCTGTAGCGGTGCCCTGCAAACAACACCTTTTGGGGGTTTGGGGTTTGTCACACCTCTCTTTAGGTCCCTTCAGAGAGCTTCGGGCTTGCCACCCAAAATGTCCTTTTGGGGTTTTTTGGGCTTGCCACGGTTCCCTTTAGGGTCGCTTCTATAGATATCTAGAGATAGGATGTATCACCCAACATCTCCTTTAGGGTCTGCCCCACCTGTTTTCCCCCCCCCCCCCCCCCCGATTTCCCCCCGCCCCCCCTAAGGTTTGTTCTTCAAAGTCCTTACCGACCACTGCTGCCGTTTAGAGTTACAGGGTTTCGGGTCCGCAGCCAGGAAAAGCTGCACTTAATTGGAGCTTCTCCACGTTAGTACGCGAAGGGTGTCCAGCACCAGTGCCCAGAGCATCCATGCCCGAGCGATGCGGGCATCCGTCTTACCAATGCCCGAACGATGATATTGTCCATCTTACCAGTGCATCCAGAGGCCAAAGCATCCCCGCTTAGCAGGGTTTAGGGTTTAGGGTTTAGGGTTTATGCAATCGGTCATGCGGACTGTCACGAAGCGAGACACTTGGCGACTAAACGGATTCCAATTCAGGGTTTAGGGTTTAGGGTTTAGGGTTTAGGGTTCAGGGTTTAGGGTTAGGGTTCAGGGTTCAGGGTTCAGGATTTAGGGTTTAGGGTTTAGGGTTTAGGGTTTAGGGTTTAGGGTTTGGGGTTTAGGGTTTAAGGTTTAAGGTTTAGGGTTTAGGGTTTAGGGTTTAGGCATCCATGTCTGAACGATGATCACGTTCAGACACCAAGCTCGCCCGGAGCAAACCGGCTTCCTCAGGCTTCGCGGGCCTCACGACCTCAAATTACGCCGGTGCGCGTTCGTCGAAAGGAACACGCCTTCGCGCACTTCTCTGTGCCCGCAACTGAACAGCTCCAGCGTGGAAGGCCTTGCACCATTCGAATCATGGTAAACGACATCGTTTTCATGCCTTCTTGCCCAATCGGGCCTCCAAAACACATATTCTCCAAACGCCCGGCGGGCTGAAAGGCCCTTCAATGTGTGCGACTCTGCTGTAGACTGAGACGGAAGATCCAACTTTTGGGCCGCGCGGATTCATCGCAGCCAGTGGTGTTTCCGCACTGCCCTGTCCGCAGGTGTCCAGTTCCATCCCAAAAATATGTTTAAAGAAGGTTGCTTAACTTTTTTTTGCTTAAACCACCTGGGGTTGTATAAAAACCCCGTTATAAATCTATTCATCCGTTCTAGGGTTATCGTTTTTTCTTGATTATCGTTTTACAGGGTTTTGTGGAACAACCTACAATTTCATGGATTGTAGTACAAGCTTAGTACTGGAAGCGCCACCCCCGTGAGCCGGCGGGATTTTCATTGATTTGTAGTACAAGCTTAGTACTGGAACCGCCGTCCCCGTGAGCCGGCGGGATTTTCATTGATTTGTAGTACAAGCTTAGTACTGGAACCGCCGTCCCCGTGAGCCGGCGGGATTTTCATTGATTTGTAGTACAAGCGTAGTACTGGAACCGCCGTCCCCGTGAGCCGGCGGGATTTTCGTTGATTTGTAGTACAAGCTTAGTACTGGAACCGCCGTCCCCGTGAGCCGGCGGGATTTTCGTTGATTTGTAGTACAAGCTTAGTACTGGAACCGCCGTCCCCGTGAGCCGGCGGGATTTTCGTTGATTTGTAGTACAAGCTTAGTACGGGAACCGCAGTCCCCGTGAGCCGGCGGGATTTTCATTGATTTGTTGTACAAGCTTAGTACTGGAACCGCCGTCCCCGTGAGCCGGCGGGATTTTCATTGATTTGTAGTACAAGCTTAGTACTGGAACCGCCGTCCCCGTGAGCCGGCGGGATTTTCATTAATTTGTAGTACAAGCTTAGTACTGGAACCGCCGTCCCCGTGAGCCGGCGGGATTTTCGTTGATTTGTAGTACAAGCTTAGTACTGGAACCGCCGTCCCCGTGAGCCGGCGGGATTTTCATTGATTTGTAGTACAAGCTTAGTACTGGAACCGCCGTCCCCGTGAGCCGGCGGGATTTTCATTGATTTGTAGTACAAGCTTAGTACTGGAACCGCCGTCCCCGTGAGCCGGCGGGATTTTCATTGATTTGTAGTACAAGCTTAGTACTGGAACCGCCGTCCCCGTGAGCCGGCGGGATTTTCATTGATTTGTAGTACAAGCTTAGTACTGGAACCGCCGTCCGCGTGAGCCGTCGGGATTTTCGTTGATTTGTAGTACAAGCTTAGTACTGGAACAGCCGTCCTGTGAGCCGGCTGGATTTTCGTTGATTTGTAGTACAAGCTTAGTACTGGTGTCGCCTGCCTGCCGCGATGCAGCAATCAGGCCGTTTTATAACGTTATCGTTTTTTCTTGATTATCGTTTTACGAGTCAGGGGCACTGCCCCAAACGCTTCGGGCAACTCCTTTCATAAATCGAATGCGCGGGGTTTTTATACAACCCCACCTCAAGATGTAGTGTAAACAACGTTTCTGGCAGCACCTCGGTAGGGTTTAGCGCTTAGGGCTTAGGGTTTCGGATACAGCCAGGGGAGGGCGTCACGGTAGCCAGAGGTAGGGCTTTCCAGGCCCTGGGACACAAAGAGTTACAAGAAAGCAAGCAGAGGGTTTGGGGCCAACGCAGCAAGACAGAGTTGCAACCAACCTAGCTACCCTTCTATAACCCTACAAAGCCAGTAAGTTAAGATCATCCTGCAATGACAGACAGGAGTTGCTAATGGCACCCCAGCCACAGGTGCAGCAAGCGCACTGGGCAGCGGGGGCATTGGCGGGCAGAGCGTCGTACTGCGCAGACGTGTACCTTTGCCCACAAAGAAGTGCGGGTTCTTAGAAGTCTCGCAGCTCGATCTACCTACCTATGGATGCATACCAGACATACCAGTATATGTATTATACCATGACAAGTCAACATATAAACCCTAAACCCTAAACCCTAGACCCTAAACCCTAGACCCTAAACCTTAAACCCTATAAACCCTAAACCCTAAGCTCAGAAGTTGCCCTGAAGGCGCTGGCTCGTGCCGGCCGTGTTGTCTGGGAGATTGCAGCTGGGACTGGTAGGGGCATCCGTGATGACGAGCCTCACGGAATCCTGGCCGTGAGGAGCTTGGGGGTGGAGGCCTGGGAAGTTTTGGGGGCTTAGGGGTTAGGGTTTAGGGTTTAGGGTTTAGGGCTTAGGGCTTAGGGCTTAGGGCTTAGGGCTTAGGGCTTAGGGCTTAGGGCTTAGGGTCCCTGAACCCTAACTCCCACGAATCCCCAACATGGGCTGCAGAATTCTGGGTTCTCCTGTGCCGTCGGGTAGTAGTCGGTGGCCTTGCAGGTGCTCATCGCCGATTTCGTCTCCGCGCTGGTCGCCTTCTTGGGTTCAAGTCCTATGGGTTGGGATGTTCCCCCTTATACTACCACTATTATGATCCCTAGTAAGGACTGTCAGAAAGGCTCGAAAAGGCTTTTTACAAGGCGTTGGGAGCTTTCAAAGCATTGGGAAGCACTCCCAGGGGGTCTCAGGGGAAGTCTCAGAGCTTCAAGAGGGCCTTCCCCAGGGAGTTGGCCAGGCACTCCATGTGCAGCACCACCTCGTACTCCCGGCGCAACTCCTTCGTTTCATTTGTTGGAACTAGATGCTTGCTGCGAGGCTTCCCTTGGAATGAGAATGGGCTCCTAGAGAGTGATGGCACTAGCATGGTTTGGGGGGCTGAAGCCCCTCCAAAAGGACAACAAAAGAGGAGAAACTCCAAGAAACAAAAGCTTCCCCCCTCAAAAAACAACCGCAGCTGCGCAAAGAGCTCAAAATTAACACGGTCTCTTGTCTCCCCGCTTGGAGGTTCTTAACCAATTATCGCTGTACTTCTAGTCACATCAGGGCACTCAAAGGGGCTTCTGAGTGGCTTGTAAGTACCGTTCTCCATGGTTTATAAGAACCACGAACCCTCTAAGTAGGGTTATTAGGGCACTTAAGGGGGCACCCCTAAACCCTAAACCCTGAACCCTAAACCCTAAACCCTAAACCCTAAACCCTAAACCCTAAACCCTAAACCCTAAACCCTAAACCTCTCTATCATAATGAATTTAAACCCTAATTCAAAAGTGGGCAACGGTGATTTTCGGCCTCAAAAGTGGGCAACGGTGACTTTTTCGGCCTCAAAAGTGGGCAACAGTGATTTTCCGGGCCTCAAAAGTGGGCAACGGTGACTTTCCGGGCCTCAAAAGTGGGCAACGGTGACTTTCCGGGCCTCAAAAGTGGGCAACGGTGATTTTCCGGGCCTCAAAAGTGGGCCACGGTGACTTTCCGGGCCTCAAAAGTGGGCAACGGTGATTTTCCGGGCCTCAAAAGTGGGCAACGGTGATTTTCCGGGCCTCAAAAGTGGGCAACGGTGATTTTCCGGGCCTCAAAAGTGGGCAACGGTGACTTTCCGGGCCTCAAAAGTGGGCAACGGTGATTTTCGGCCTCAAAAGTGGGCACGGTGACTTTTTCGGCCTCAAAAGTGGGCAACGGTGATTTTCCGGGCCTCAAAGTGGGCAACGGTGACTTTTTCGGCCTCAAAAGTGGGCAACGGTGATTTTCCGGGCCTCAAAGTGGGCAACGGTGACTTTCCGGGCCTCAAAAGTGGGCAACGGTGACTTTCCGGGCCTCAAAAGTGGGCAACGGTGATTTTCCGGGCCTCAAAAGTGGGCAACGGTGACTTTCCGCGCCTCAAAAGTGGGCAACGGTGACTTTCCGGGCCTCAAAAGTGGGCAACGGTGATTTTCCGGGCCTCAAAAGTGGGCAACGGTGACTTTCCGGGCCTCAACAGTGGGCAACGGTGAATTTCGGCTTCAAAAGTGGGCAATGGTGAGTTTCCTTTTCCCCGAGTTTTCTCAAGGTTTTTCAAGGTTTTTCAGAGTTCTTCAGTGTTTTTCAAGGTTTTTCAATGTTTTTCAGGATGTTTCAGGGCTTTTAACCCTCAATTCTGATGAAGAGCCGCCCCCGCGACCTTTTCACAGCCTAGTTTTGGTCAAGGGGGGGTTGTATTTTTCAATTTTAAAGGCAAAATAGTCTTCGGAGACCCCCCCTTGCCTCAAATCTTGAGAGGGAATGTTTGCCGCAAAAACACCTCAAATGAGGGGGACCCCCAGGATCGGCCCGGGTCCCTATTAAAAATGCGATTTTTTAGTACTGAAATCGACGGTTCTGGGTGGCCTCTCGTTTTCTGGGTTTTTGACCACGAGCCTTCGCCGATAGGTGCTTCTAAACCGTAGGGTTAGGGCCCTAAAAGCATAAAGGGCCTGTTGTGGGCCTTAGATTAGATTTCGGGTTTTGGGTCCGTTAAAAACTAACTACTGGGAATGTATTGAGTGAACTTTGTATTTTCTCAATGTTATGGGTTTCTTGGGTGGGTGGGTTATTTTCCAACGCTTGACAAGCTGCTTGACTAGTGAATGCTCGGACTTGAGATGCTGAACCCTAAACCCTAAACCCTAAACCCTAAACCCTAAACCCTAAACCCTAAACCCTAAACCCTAAACCCTAAACCCTAAACCCTAAACCCTAAACCCCTAAACCCTAAACCCTAAACCCTAAACCCTAAACCCTAAACCCTAAACCCTCACTTAAGGGGGCACACCTCGAGCTTGCTTGCGTAGGAGGTCTGCATGCTGCCGTAGGAGGCGACATTCTCGTCAAAGCAGCTCTTGCAGCCCTTCTGGGTCTCCTGCCAAAACAAGACGCCCTTTAATTAGGGTTTAGGGTTTAGGGTTTAGGGTTTGGGGTTTAGGGTTTAGGGGGTTTAGGGTTTAGGGTTTAGGGTTTAGGTTTAGGTTTAGGGTTTAGGGTTTAGGGTTTAGGGTTAGGGTTTAGGGTTTAGGGTTTAGGGTTTAGGGTTTAGGGTTTAGGGTTTAGGGTTTAGGGTTTAGGGTTTAGGGTTTAGGGTAGCGCATCTCAACCTCCTCCCTAAGCCCCCCCTGAACCCCTTGGGGTGCCAAACTTCCCTGCATCCCCCCCAAACCCTCCTTGAGGTAGTTGCAGGAGGCCACGTCCATCTCTGTCTGCAGCGTGTTGCACGACTCTCTCTTGGTCTGCTGATCCTGCAAACATGCGCCGCGAGACCAGCAAGAGCACTTTGAGACGGGCTCAAGAGACGCAAGCTCCGGATCTCATGCTTTGAGGCGTGCTAGCCATGTCTTCGAGATGCCATCTCCCTTTCCACTATGACTCTGTTCGTCTTTCAGGTTTGATGTTTCTTGTTCCCGGGAGGTGAAGAGGGCGTCTCAGCGGGCTTCAATCCTACAGGCTAACTTCGGCCTGGATTCTATGGGACCCCCGACTCGACTCCTCTCAATCCGTGACCTTGTGAGACCCAACCACTTGGGTGAGCGTTCGCACAATTTCCCGCTCTGTTCCCGCTTCGGGCAGCCCGCACCCGAACGCCAGGTCCGTCAGCTTTCACAACAGTTCCTGAGCCCCACACATGATGGCCCATCTATGCGCCTTCAGACACAGAGGGTGCAGCAAGCCGTAGGGTCGGCTGCATACCGCCAACTTCTTCCTCAAAAGCCTCAAGAAGAAACGCCTGCAGATATCTATGGACTATAGATCCAACAAAGAAGCCCCCTGATGCCCCCGAAAAACGGGAAGCCTACAGGGCTGAAGCAGACCTTAAACCCTAAACCCTAAACCCTAAACCCTAAACCCTAAACCCTAAACCCTAAACCCTAAACCCTAAACCCTAAACCCTAAACCCTAAACCCCAACCCCTAAACCCGAATCAAACCTTAAGATTGTCAGTCCTTGCTGGTGGTCGTGCACTTCTGCTCTTCCACCGAGAAGCTCTGCGTCTTGTTGGAGCAGCTGCTGACCTGGGGCTTCCCAGAGGCCCCCTTGTTGCGGAGGCTTACGCAAGAAAATAAACCCTAAACCCGGAACCCTAAACCCCAAACCCTAAACCCTAAACCCCAAACCCTAAACTCTAAACCCTAAACCCTAAACCCTAAACCCTAAACCCTAGCAGCGGGCCTTGCTGGCGTAGTTGCCCTTGGTGGTCTCGAAAAGCCCGGCCATCCTCCAGATTTCGTGTTGTTTTGGGCGTTCAGGATTTAGGGTTCTAGGGTTTTAGGGTTTAGGGTTTAGGGTTTAGGGTTTGGGGTTTAGGGTTCCGGGTTTAGGGTTTAGGGGGTTGGGCTTTAGGGTTTAGGGGTTGGGGCTTCAGGGTTTCAGGGTTTCAGGGCTTCGGGGGTTTAGGGTTTACAGGGTTCTAGGGCTTTGGGGTTTAGGGTTCTAGGGTTTAGGCGTTCAGGGTTTAGGCCAGGTTCGAGGGCTTTAGGGACTTTGGGTTCGTTGGGAGTTCAGGGTTTGGGGTCTAGGGTCTGCGGTGCAGGGATGAGAGGGCCAGGCGCTGCAGGCGTAGGGATGGGCATACAGGGTGCAGAGGCCTGTAGGAGTTGTGTGATCATATGCGGGTTTCCCACAATAAGGGGTACCCCGAATGTACCCCCAAATCATAGAATCCTTATTATAGGAGGCTTCGGCTTGGGTTTGCTTTTTCCAAACTCGATACCACCGATTGTCAGAAATGCTTCCGCCCGATTGCGGACTCGCACATCGGCCGGTCACTCGGGGCACACGCCGCAGCCGCTTCTTGCCGCTTCTTGCCGCTTCTTGCTGCTTCTTGCTGCTGCTGCTGCTGCTGCTGCTGCTGCTGCTGCTGCTGCTGCTGCTGCTGCTGCTGCTGCTGCTGCTGCTGCTGCTGCTGCACTACTTGTAGCTGTTGCGCTTGGATTTTCGTTACATTCTTGTTCGACCCCCCCCCCCGACCATGTATGGCACCGATTCTTGGCATAGATTCTCATCACCCTAAACTTAACCCTACATCCTAAGCCCTAAGCCGAAACCCTAAACCCTAAGACCTCACCTGTGGAGCCATCCCTTCTCTCCTGCTCAGGTAGTCCGAGCACTGCTCCGCATCATAGACCTTGCAGAACGTGGTCGGGTTCTGGCAGGACTCCTTCTCGATCCTCGCCTGCCAGGACCTAAGCCCGCCATGCTAAGGCCATGCTACGAAACTCCATCCATGACCTACTACTTGCTTAACCCCCCCCCCCCCCCCAAAAAAAAAAAAACACACAAAAAACATTCTTCCATGTTGGGGCTTCTGAAGCAAGCAAGTAGTAGTGATCAAGCCTACGCGCCTAAGCCCGTACAGACAGATAGTTGAGCAACTTGAGGCGGACAGAACGCACAACGTCGTCGCCTGCGCCGCGCACTCCGTCTTCTTGGCATCCAGCGCCGTCTGCTTCGTCTGCTCGCACTGGCTGTGGGTGGTCGCAAGGCCCGACTCATCCTCGCAAGACATGGGAGCCTTGAACCTGTCCCTGAGGCCCTGTAGATCTACTGCTCTCTCTCTCTCTCTCTCTCTCTCTCTATATATATATATATATCTATACTAGACGCAATATATATATATATATGTATACTAGACGCACGTGCGTGCTTCGGTGTTGAAAGCTCCGGGCCCGGGAGTTCGGGCTCTTTGGGGCATCGGGCCATGAGGAAATGAGGTTTTTGGGCTGGTAACCCGAAGGACGCTTTTGGGGCCCGGGGATGAGGAGTGAGGTCTTTGGCTTTGTGGGGAGACAGCCGGGCGTGCGCTGGGGGCTTGGGGGGGCAGCCTTGCAGGGGAGGGCTGAGGGGTGGAGAATTGGGAAAGCAAGGACTCTCAGGTCAAGGCTCGGGGTTTGGGGTTCTGGTTGCCTCATCTGTTTCTTCTTACTTCCGCACCTTTGTTCATTCCAATTTTCTCGTCTTCTGCTTCGCTTTCTTCACATGTATCATTTATTCTCTTTGATTTCTGCCTTACCTAATTCGGTTTTTTCCTGGGGGTTTCGTGTCACACCTCATTCGCTTGAGAATCCTGGTAAATCCTTTAGGGCTCATTTCCGGAGCTCGGTCCTGTTGCCTTTGATGGTTTTCAACTATTCATATTGTTGGTCGTTGGTTCATATCATGGTTGCTTCTTCAGTTAAAGTTTCTCGGTATGCCACCAAGAAATGCAATTGAAATCATTGAATTTACGATTTCATTTTCGTCTAGATACTTTTCATATCATGTTTTACAAAAATTACCGTAGCATTTCACAGCCTCTACCACTAAAGGACCAACATCAAGACTCATCTCATGATAAGATATGCACCTTCAAAACCATATCAAACCTTGAACAATGTGCCCCAATCCTTAAAAATATTGGACTGAAGACCACTAAGATAGTGGCCTGAATAATTAGAATAGGCCTTTTGGGGGTTATTATAGTATACACATAAATCTATTAGTAATTGTTCCGTAGTACTTGTTCCGACCCCTATACTAAACCCTAACCCTAAACCTTAAGCCCTAAACCCTAAACCCAAAACCTTAAACCCTAAAGCCTGAACCCTGAACCCTAAACCCTAAACCTAAAACCCTTACTCCTCTGAACGGAGCCCCCCAAAAAACTGTCGATCCCCCCCGGGGGGCCTTGCGGCAGGTCTTGTGCTCGTTGCTCTTCGTGTTGAACTCGGTGAGGAAGCTCTTGGACTGGTCCAGGCCTAGGCTTAGGGTTTTAGGGTTTAGGGTTTAGGGTTTGGGCTTTGGGGTTTAGGGTTTAGGGGGCTTTGGGGGGGCCTCAGGAGGGCTTTAGGGGGTTTTAGGAGGAGGCGTTCTAGGGTTTCAGACGCAGTTTGGAGTTTGGGTTTAGGGTTTAGGGGAAATCTGAACCCCTAAACCCTTGCAAGCAACCGCCTAGCGGCTCTTCTGGGGGCATTCAGCGAACTTGGCGTAGGCGCCGTCCATGTCGCCCTGGAACTCCGCCGCCTGGTATGTAGAGCTCCAAAACCATTGAAAATGCCAAAACACCTATGGGTTTTGGGGTATTTAGAGCTCCGAAGAAAACCCTATTGGGAACAATCTATGGGTTTTTGGGTATTTAGAGCTCCTAGGAAAACCCTATTGGGAACTACCAAATAAAGTTTGTGGGGTTGGGGAGCAGGCAGAGTCGGAGAGCTGGATTTGCCTACGAGTCTTGGGGAGTTTGGGGTTTCGTTAGAAACCCAAACCCTGAACCCTGAACCCGAAACCCGAAACCCAAAACCCGAAACCCGAAACCCGAGGCCCTGAACCGGAACTTTGAAAAACCATCGACTCTGAACTGTCTGGGCATCCTTTTTTGGTCCTCGCCTGGTTCGAGATCTCCTTCTTCATGGTCGCCGTCATATTGATGATCTAGGCAAGGCCCGCGCTGCTATCTTTAGAGTCTACTTGGGGGTTCAGGGTACTTAGCAACCAATTTGTAGTGCAGTTATCTCCCACGCATAAGCCCCTTATGTACCCTGATAGGGTTAAAATTGGGCTATAAGTATGGGTTACTAAGTACCCTGAACCTCCAAGTAGGGTTGGCTGTTGAGTTGGGTCCAGTCTCGGCTTTGGGGGCTGACATTTTCGAGGAAGTGGCTGGACCCTTTTGGCGAAGGCTTGGGTCAGAACATTTTTATGCCCAATCGCCAGATTTCTTGCTGGGCGTTGGTGCTCCAGGAGATGTGGGGTTTCCGAAAGTAGGGGGGGGGGGGGGGGGTACCCTCTTTGGGTTCCTACAATAAGGAACATAGTACCTCCACTCGAACTCAGGCTCATCAGGCCTACATATGGGCATTTCCCAAAACAGGGGGTGCCCCTGTCCTACCCCAAAACAGAATAGAGTCCCCTTGCAGCGACCCCCAAAAAAAGGGTACCCCCTACTATCGGAAACCCCTATAATGCTTATGGACCTTCTGAAACCCTGGCCCCCCGGCCTGCTCCGTGAGCGTCTTCAAGGCCGGGGTCGCGTTGGTGTCCAGGAGGGACATGATCGAGTGCTCCAAAACTGCCACCTTCTCGAGACGGTCTGAAGGCCCCAGCCCTCTGGGACCCTGAAACCCCTTGAGACCCCTGATCCCCGAAAGCCCTCATGAAGGCCCTAAAGCCCTAAACCCTAGAACGCCAGATCACACACCCCCAAAGAACCACAAGGCCTCAACCCTAGCCTGAAATGCTACACCTCTCAAAGCCTCTTGGGATGTTCCCCTGATGCCATCAGTCCTTAAAAGGAAAAAAATAGAGGGTACTCTAAGCCCTACTAAGGACTGCCCCTAAAACCCTGAGTCTTTGCTGGCCATGCTTGGGTGCCACACTGACACTGCCACGCCTGCTGGTTGCGAAAGGACTGTCGCGGGGCATCCGTCCGCAGAGCTGGCGCCTGCAGCGAGGGTTTACAGGGTTTACAGGGTTTATAGGGTTTAGGGGTAAGGGTTTAGGGTTAGGGTTTACGGTCCTAGGCGTAGGCCTTCTTTGGGTCACCCCAAGGCTCTACACAAAGGTCGTCCAAACCGGAAAACCCTCCAACCCAACCACCCAGAGGCCGCCAACCCCCCGAAAAGCCTCTACTAGGAGGTTGAGGGCACTTGGTAGTTATAACCCACTTACAAGTACCCTAATAGGGGTTACAATTGAGTAAAAAGTACAGTTATAACCCTAAATGTTAAACACGAATTTGGCGTTTAGACCCCCATTGTTCAGAACGAATTTGGCGTTTTGACCCGTCTGACGCATTTGGCCCCCCATTGTTCAGCATGAATTTGGCGTTTTGACCCGTCTGACCCATTTGGCCCCCCATTGTTCAGCACGAATTTGGCGTTTTGACCCGTCTGACCCGTGTGATTGTTTGGCCTCTTGGTGCGTCTGAACAGAAATTGAGAAAAACTTTCTATTTTCTTAATGTTATGGGATTCTTTGGGCGGGTGGGCTTTTTTCCGTTGCCTACACACACTGCTGGCCTAGTAAATGCTCGAACTTGAGATGCTGAATCCTAAACCCTAAACCCTAAACCCTAAACCCTAAACCCTAAACCCTAAACCCTAAACCCTACTAGGGTTACAAACCTCCAACTAGAAGCCTGCGAGCCCGCGCCTCCACATCGCTTGGCTTGATAAGCTTGTGGCTGCCAGCGAGGCCTCGCGGACCCTACGCGCGAAGCCTTTAGGGTTTAGGGTTTAGGGTTTAGGGTTTAGGGTTTAGGGTTTAGGGTTTAGGGTTTAGGGTTTAGGGTTTAGGGTTTAGGGTTCAGGCTGTAGGGTTTAGGGTTTAGGGTTTAGGGTCAGGGTTGCGGGGCTGGGGAGTGCCAGCGTGAAGAACCAAGAAGGCCAACTCCACTCCAAAAACCAGGCACGTCATGAGTGACCTGCATACATTGCGATGTTCCCCCTTCTACTAACAGTCCTTAATAGGGATTATCATAGAGGGCCTAGAATCCCAATCAAGGACTGTTAGTAGAAGGGGGAACATCCCAACGTATGCACATGTTCCGGACGTATGCACATGTTCCGGACTTCCCGGACATGTGCCGATCGATGTTAGCTGACGTGGTACCGTGCGCTCGCTGAGGTCTTGGAAGACGGCCACAATCATGTTCTATGCTTCAGACTGAACTAACGAATCTTGGTCAAATCTTCGGGGTTTTTGGCATTTTGGGATGACCGAAGAGTTTGACCTGGAATGGTAAGCTGCCCTGGTTCATGTGGTACCATCTGAGCCCCTTAAAGCGGAAGCAAGGCAACACCGAACCGGCTTAGGGCTCATCTACACTCATCTACACTCAGCTACACGCAGCTACACTCAGCTACACTCAGCTACACTCAGTTACACTCAGCTACACTCAGCTACACTCACCTACACTCACCTACACTCACCTACACTCACCTACACTCACCTACACTCACCTACACTCACCTACACTCCAAAAGCCCTCCACATGTGTGGAGCCCAGCCT
>CAJNDS010000264.1:35000-51228 GCA_905221605.1 Symbiodinium natans
CGAAGCCCGAAGCCCTTAGCCCTTGCGGGCTCTGAAAGTCTTTAACCTCTAAACCCTAAACCCTTAACCCTAAACCCTAAACCCTAAGCCCTAAACCAACGCTCCAAACCCCCGGGCCGCCTCAACTTGGGCAGCGTCCCCTGCTCCCGCAGCTGGAAGAACCGGCGCAGGGAATGGAGCGTGTGCCTGCAGAGGGTTTGAGGGGTTTGAGGGGTTTGAGGGGTTTGAGGGGTTTGAGGGGTTTGCGGGGTTTGAGGGGTTTGAGGGGTTTGAGGGGTTTGAGGGGTTTGAGGGGTTGAGGTTTTCAGCCTCTATGGATTTTCTCCAGGACTTTTGGGCTTTTCGGGGCTTTTGGCCTTTAAGGCTAGGCGCTAGACGCGAGGTTCTCGCGTCCACCCTTTGCTTTGCGCGGGTGTGTGGACGCAGAACTACCCGGCAGCCATTCCGTTGCTCGAAATAGCTGCGAAGGCCCATCAATGGCGAAGCTTTTTGGAGAATCAAATGATCCATATAGAACTACTGCTACTGCGCGGCGTCCCTGAACCCTAAGACCCCCTGGAACCGTAAAGAACCCTCCTGGAACCCCTCCCTAAAAACCCTGACTCTGCCTCTGGGGGTCTCGCCGGTTGTTCTTGCCCTCTGCCCTGGTCCGAAGAAACTGGTATGGAGCTTTGGGGGTTCGGAGGTTCTCGGGTGGAGGGCTTGAGGGTTTTGGGCTTAGGGTTTGAGGGGCCAACGTGTGAGATGGCCATGCGAGCTGACAGGCACGAAACCAAAACCCAGGAGAGAAGCAAGACGTGGGCAGCTCCCTGCATGGTTGCTCCTTCCTGGGCACCCTAAATAGAATGGTCCGCATCACAAGAATTTGAAGCCCGAAAGAGAGACTCATGTTTAATATCAGCAGGGTCCCCAGGGTTCAAGCTGGGCTTAAAACCCCCGGAAGCACCAAAAGGCAAACACTCAACTACCCAACTCAAAGCCCAAGAGCCCGAAAATCCAGCAACCCTCCAGGTCATTCCCTAAACCCGAAACCCGGCCGGATTTGGCTCTGATTTTCGGGGCTAACCCGGGTTCGCGAGGGGGGACCGGTGCGCGTTGAAATTGCCTGAGATAGAGCCTCACCAAGACCTAAGACCCACATGCCCTGCGAGACGTCGAGTCCCAGGCTCACAGAAGCCCCACCACTGCCTGTGGCGCCAGGTGGATGTAGTCATGTAGTCTGCTCCCCCTCAAAGGGGTCCATCTATGAACATTTTTTGAACTCTTCAAACTCTTCCTTCTGCGGGTTCAGGCATTAAGAGCAGCCTATAGAGCTGGCTTGTGAGCGCCGAAACTGCTTCGGGCGCTCGGGCTTTTGGATCTTTGCCTGGATCCTGGACAGCTGAGATGGCGACTGCCGGCCTTCCTCACTTTCACGCTGCACCTCGGACGGGAAGGAGCCTCTCATGGCCTAGGGTTTCGGAGGGTTTAGGAGGGTTTAGGAGGGTTTAGGGTTCAGGGTTCAGGGTTCAGGGTTCAGGGTTCAGGGTTCAGGGTTCAGGGTTCAGGGTTCAGGGTTCAGGGTTCAGGGTTCAGGGTTTAGGGTTTAGGGTTTAGGGTTTAGGGTTTAGGGTTTAGGGTTTAGGGTTTTACCCCTGACCCCAAACCCCCAAACCCTAAACCCCAAACCCTAAACCCCAAGCACCCCATGTCTGACCAATGGCACCTGCTTGACCTTCTTGACCAAGGTGGCGTGCTCATCGGGATCCTCTCCATTTGAAGTTCGGGGATTCAGGTGCCCCAAACCCTAAATCCTAAATGCTCAACCCTAAACCCTAAACTCTAGGCCCTAGAGTCTAGGGGTGGGGGGAAGTTTGAGGTTTGGGGAAGTTTGGGGTGTTCAGGTCATCCCAGACATGGGGGCCTGAGGACCTCAGGGCATGCTTCCGCCTTGACTTGAGGGGTTTGGGTTTAGGGTTTCGGGTTTCGGGTTTAGGGTTGAGGGTTTAGGGTTGAGAGCCTATAATTACAAAATTGTGGTGCTAGCGACCGCCGCCCCCTGAACGGGCCGGACCCTTGCAGCATTTTGCGACGCAAATGCCAAGTCTGCAGATGGGGGCTGACCTGAACTGCCCTCTATTGTGATAGCCTAGCCCCCTAAACCCTAAACCCTAAACCCTAAGCCCTAAGCCCTAAACCCCAGGAGCCCCTGGACCCCAGTTTAGGGCAACCCCCCCCCGCAGCTCGTAGCAAACTCGCCGGAGCTCATCGCTCGCGCAGCCGGGCCGGGAAAAGCGCCGCTTTGACGCCGATGGCCCCTGAGTCGATAAGGGGAAGAGAAGGGGCTGAATGCCCATTTATATCTATATATAGAAATATACATATATATATATATGAGCCTGAGACCTTTCGGGTTCTTTTGGCTTAGTTTTTACAGAACTATTAAAAAAAATATATATATACATCTAACTTAATATTAATGTCATGAGTGAATAGAATGGTTCTCTGATATTGGGGCTGTAATGAACCTGAAACTGAAAGACTCAGGGTCTTACGGGGCGTAGGGATTCAGGGCCGCTGGGAAGGTTCTGGGCAGTGGGCTCGTGAGCTTCAGAGAGGACATAGAACAGAATGAAACTTCAGAAGGAGTTAAGGCACCCTCCTAGGGGTTAAGGAGAGATGGGGAAACCGAATGGGTTTAGGAACCTCGCGCGCCCAACCCTTTATCTTTTTCACACAAAAAAAAGCTTGAGGCCCCGAGTGGGTACCTCGCAGAAATCCACCCCTCCTGTGCCACTGGCCTAGCCCAGGCTCCAATCTTTTTATGTGTCCTAAAGTTAATCGTGTTTTCTCCTTATCATTCAGGTGTTCATTCATAAAATACTTATCCTCTTGTCTAACTTTAAACCCTACACCATATCTGGCTGATGACCTCACCATTGCCGTGTGCTCGAAACAAAACCTCAAGATTATGAAGAGGCTGCCGTTGGTTTTGAGTAAAGGCTTTGATTTTGAGAGACCCAGGTTTAGGTTTAGGGTTTAGGGTTGAGGGTTTAGGGTTTAGGGTTTATGGTTCAAGGTTTAGGGTTTACAGTTTAGGGTTTGGGGTTTAAGATTTAGGGTTTAGAGTTTAGGGTTTAGCTAAACCCTAGACCCTGAACTCCAGGCCCCTAAACCCTGAGCTAGACGGCGGCGTGCTCAGAAGCATTGAACAAGAAGCCAGGCCGCGCTTCTCATGCTGTTCAAACCGCTTGGCTTAAGCGCCAGCTTTCCTAGAACTCAGGAATCACCTAGGAAAACGACACGGGCACCCTTTTGAGTTTCAAGTACTTAAATGAAATTATAGGGTTTGAGGTTTAGAGTTTAGAGTTTAGGATTTAAGGTGCATGGTTTCGAGTTTAGGGTTTTGAATTGAGGGTGGAGGGTTTAGGGTTTAAGGTTTACGGTTTATGGTTTAAGGTTTAGCTAAACTCTAAAACCTGAACTCCAAGCCCCTAAACCCTGAGTCAGACGGCGGCATTCTCACAAGCACTGAAGAAGCAACCAGGCCGCGCTTCTCATGCTGCTCAAACCGCTCGGCTTAAACGCCAGCTTGCCTGGGCCTAGAACCGATGAGTCACCTAGGAAAACGACACGGGCGCTCTTTTAAGCTGCAAAAGAGTTCAGGGTAGAATTATAAGGTTTCCCCAAACCCTGAACCCTCTTCAGAGACGACACACCGGTATCTCTGAACCAACCAACCAAGCAACCAATCAACCAAAACCCTAAACCGTAAACCTAAACCCCAAACCCTAAACCCCAAGCCCTAAAACCTGAACCCTCTTGTTTCACACCTTGGCATCTCATGAGCGGATGAATTTGAATGGAGAACGACTCACTCACTTTCTAATTTCATTTTCTGCAAATTATCTGCGTTTGCGTAAGATTCCTATCAACACATGGCTTCATGTCTCCGAATTCAAGTTTCAGAGAGTTTTGTCTTGGTGAGGCCCAAATTGTGATGACCACGCTCACGTGCTACGAATGCGAGGTCGCGGGTTTCGGATTTACGGATCTGCAGCATCTGGTTTCGGACAGCACAAGTCTTTCGGCTGCGCTTGCGTAGGATTGCTATCAACATGGCTTCAGTTCTAGAATTCAAGCTTCAGAGATTCTACTGTACATTGGTCAGGCCTAAATTGTTATTTCCACGCTCACGTGCCACGAATGTGAAGTCGCTGGTTTTGTAGTCAGAGATCCGAAGCATTTGAATTCGGACAGCACACACCTTTCGGCTGCGCTTGCACATCATATTCCACAATTCAAGCTTTAGAGATTCTACTGTACCTCGGTCAGACTCAAATTGTTCTTACCATAATCACGCGCCAAGAATGTGTGGTCGCGAGTTTTGGATTTAAGAATCTGCAGCATCTGGTTTCGGACAGCCCGCATTTCGGCTGCGCTTGCATAGGATTGCTATCAACACATGGCTTCCTGTCCCAGAGTTCAGGCTTCAGAGATTCTACTGTACCTCGGTGAGGCCCAAATTCTTATTACCACGCTCACGTGCCACGAATGTGTAGTCGCGGGTTTATGATTTAGACATCCGAAGCATCTGAATTCGGACAGCACACACCTTTCGGCTGCTGTTGCATACGATTGCTGTCAACACATGGCTCATGTCCCAGAATTCATGCTTCCGAGAGTCCACTGTACTTGGGTGAGGCTCAAATTGTTATTAGAACGCTCACGTGCCACGACTATGATATCGCGGGTTTCGGATTTAGCGGTCCCCAAGCAGTAGGTTTCGGAAAGCACACACCTTTCGGCTGCGCTTACGTAGGATTGCTATAAACACATGGCTTCATATACTAGAATTCAGGCTTCCGAGAGTCTACTGTACATGGGTGAGGCTCAAATTGTTATCATAACGCTCACGTGCCCAGCCGCAGATGAAACTATTAAGAATGATTGTGATCTGGAGTGAAGAAAAAACAATAAAAAACATATTTTTCAACATAAGCAGTTAGAAAAAAGTATAGATTTCAACTGCCACTAGCCTGGAGAGGGGTACGTGCAGGTAACAGTATCTTCTGCTTCATCCTTTCTCGTTTTGCAATCTTCTTAGCTTCGCTACAGGTTCAGCTTAGAGAGGCGTGTACAATTATTTAGTATGGTGGTCCAGTGATAGAAACGACGAAGAGAAGACAGTATTTTGATTGAAAAAAATAAAGTGGTGCATTGAGTACGATTTGATATTTAGTCACACAAAACAAAATAAACATTCATCGGCTCAGAAAAACCCTAAACCAGAACCCCACACCTAGGAGCCTGCACAGGCTGAAGCTTCTGGAGGCTTGGTGTTTCGGGTCTATGTAGATCATGTTTGCAAAATAAACATTCATTGCCTTATAAAAACTCTAAACCAGAATCCCACACCTAGGAGCCTGCACAAGCTGAAGCTTCTGCAAGCTTGGTGTTTTGGGTCTCCGTAGATCATGTTTGCAGAAATATATCTAATTTACTAAAAAAATATCTCAACGGCAACATGAAGATGTTAATCTTTGTTGTTTGAAGCAAACGAAGGCGCGATGTCGCAGAGGCGCTTATCACTTGCGCTGGGTCCACTGTATACAAAGCATCAGAAGAAAATATGTGAATAGATCACTGTCTCCGTAGAACATATACAAAGCAACAAGTTAAGCTTTACATCACGCAATGTCGAGGACCCAGCGTCTTCTGTGCTGATTGCGCGTACGATGCCACCGGGCAATGAAGCCCGGTGGGGCTGGTGGGGCCACAGCATAAGAACCAAAAACGCAGAATTCCTCAGTGCCGGCGGTTAGCAGCACGACCTGACAAGGCGATTCGAAGAAAATAAACTTCAACTTAACAAGCCAGACGCCTGAGTGTTGACCAGAAGCAGCCTAGAATCTTTAGGTATGAGTTTAAGCTTCTGGCCAAGCCATAGAAATGGAACGCCGACAGCCTAAAAAAAACTTCAACAGCTTAAAACATAATATCGATCAAGCAAAAGTCAGGTCCGGACGATTTCCTGCTCCACCTGCCAAGCAAGAGTATGCAAGATCCATGAGATTAAGAGAATGCATCCGCAATAAGTAAATAAAAAACACGACAATGTCACTGTCACATAGTTTGCACATGTACACCTGTGTGTTTACATTTAGACAACACTTTAATTTAACTACTTAAAGTTGTCATATATCTTAAACAATTGCCATTTTTATTGTCATTTTAACAATCATTGCCGTAAGAATAACATGATTTACAAGACATAGAAGAACAAAGTCTTAAGCACGGTCTATATCCTGACGCCTGTTCTTCGGCAGGAGGAGGGTTCTGGTCGCCGGCGATCAAAAAGCCTCTTCGAAACAATACTACATGCAATTACACACGCAAAGTAGACGCGAGTCTAAGAATCTGACCGTTGTCGCCCAGCACCTGATGTACGCTTAACGTGGAAGGTTTCCAAATAAAAAGAAGAAAAACCTCTTGACTCCGTAACACATAATGCTCGAAGCAGGAGATGCTAACAATGCTATTTCTTAAGGTCTTTGTCGAAGTCCGTTTGCAACTAAAATATCTGCACGCCTGCAACAATACGATAACATGAAGTTCACTTAGCTTACAGTAGAAATGTCAATAAAAACATGTCCGGCCTGGTCGTCGAGCCAGAATTCAAGAACCTAAATTGCAAGAAAGAAACAAAAGCACAAAACATGCTTTTATCGAGCGCCCACGACTAGATTCTTAAAAGTAATCTGCCTCGGCTTCCATGAATCTGCCGAAATCATTATCGTTCGGAGGCGCACCTGATCTGAAAATATTCCATATTCAGCTGAAGCTCCAAGAATAAATAAATCTGAGTTCCTCGCCGGTGTCGATCCAAACCTGCTAGAAGCTTAGCATCATTATATGCAAAATAAAAATGCATGCATCACGCTTGAGAGCACGACCTGGTCCTCCATCAGGAGGTCATTAACCTGAGCAGGATAAACGACAAAGCTTCACAACAGATCAAGCTGTAGAAGTCAAATGTGTTATTATGCATCTGCACTATGCTGTCCGGCGTCCTGCAAAGCACAAAACATGCTTTTATCGAGCGCACAAGACTAGTTTCATAAAACTAATCTGCCTCGGCTTCCAGGAATCTGCCGAAATCATCAGCGTTCGGAGGCGCACCTGATCTGAAAATATTATATATTCAGCTGAAGCTCCAAGAATAATTAAATCTGAGTTCCTATAATTGAATTCTTGAGCCCACTCAATTTACTCAATTATTTAAATGATTCTTATAATTAATATATAAAGAAAAAACAGTGGCAACACAGTACATAAAGGTCCCTCTCTCATATATATATATATATATACATACATACATACATATGTTTTTTAATTTATATCTATATTTGTTTATGTTTTTTTAATATCTATTTATGTTTATATATATATATATATGAGCCCGCAACCTTTAAGGTCTATTTTGTCTTGTGCTTTCCTTTACTACAACAAAGACCTAGTCTAAATACATATATAAATATTATTATATGTGTAAGAATATGCACAGGGACGAGACGACGCACATATCTACCTTTTTTTTTGCTGTCAAACAGGTGGGTGGGCAAGAAAAAAGTTTTTGCAAGTCGAGTTTTGGATAAGACTTGAACTAAAACATTGCCAGCGCAAAGTATTTAGTATGATACATATACACGCAAGCCCGCCCAAGCTCGGAACATGGTGTAGACAAAAAACATAAAACACTACTAGTCTTTAAGTAAGAAAACAAGACCGCAGTTACATGCTTCGTTCTGAGGTGGTTATTATTAATGTATTTTTTTGGGCTACGTAGAGTAGGTAGTCAGTATTTATTATCAAAACGTCTACGCAACATAATTAAGAAAACAAGTAAAAATATACGAGTACTGTGTGCGTGAATAACATAAACGCCTCGCATCAATAAATAAATAAATATATAGAACTATAAGACCGAAATATGCAAATCATTGCAGTTACTTCAATAACACGAAAGTACACTGTTGAAAACGTGATGAAGATACTAATTTAAGAAATAAAAACAAAACGTAGCAACGCGGCAAGGCGGGATGTGGCGGTGCGTACTCCGGGAAAAATGAAGAGATATCTGCTCACAGTATTCTCGTATTCTCGGCATGCATTGATTGATTTTGTTTACACAAGTAACACAATAACGAGATTACACATTAGTGGGAGGCGGCGCGGCGCACTCCGAATATAATGAAGACATAGTGGCTCGCAGTATGCTCGTATCCTCGGCTCGAATTAATTGCTTTTATTTGGATAAGTTCACACGTGTACGATGAGAGATGAACGGTATCTCTGCGACGCATGCCGAGACTAAGGAATATATGTCCATGTATATAGATTGAATTTTCGCACGACGCTGGAAAATTATTGCAAGCTTTCATTAATGCTATTAACACCTCAACCAGCAGAAAAAATCAGTTGCGAATGTTGTCTACTACTGACTAGCAGATTTTCATTACTTGAACCATTCATGTTGTTAGAAAGAAAATAAATCAATTTCAAGCTGGAAAAAAAACGTATCATTGGTGTTTCCGCTGTTATGATGATTGCACCACGTTCACGTGGCGCGTAAGAGTAATACAACCATTTCCTTAGCACGCATGACTGTGACGCAAGCTTGCTGTTCTTGTTATAAACCAGCACAGCAACATGTAAGTCTCTTTTTATTTGCGCACGCAGGAATCCTGCCGCGGGAAGATCAAGTCCGCGACTGTAAGTCATAGCTTACGACTTACTCTTCACACCAGAGCTACGCAATGTGTGGTGCCGGATGACCCGAAGAGGAGTTCTTTTCACCTTGCGGACCTTACTGCCTTGGGCAGCTGGTCGCTTTTTGACCCAAGCCCTCACCAAAGCAGCTTCATTTTGACGAGCTTTGACAAGAGGCAAATCGGCCTTCTTCTGTCTGCCAGAAGTGTTTTGTTCGGAGCACCACGTCATCCAATCATCATCCGACCAAATGGAATTACTAGCCGCTTTGCTTAACAACACAGTCTCTGACACAATGTGTGCCAAAGGAAAGTGCGTGGCAAGGTAATGAGCAGACACTTTTATGTAACGATAGTATCGGAGCTTCAATGCTAAAGTGGAGCGATGAAGCGTGTTCGTGCTTCTCGACCACGAATTAATCTCCGCGTGCAGGGCCTCATTGCCAGAAGTCCCGCTGGGCAAGAAATGCAGCTGCTGTCTAGGTAATGCACGACGCACTCGAACATTGTTTAGCAACCATTCCAGCCTATCCGGCGCGCACGCAGCAAACAGGATCTTGTAGATTTCCTTGTTGGGTCCTGCCGCTTTGCGCGCGACCTCACGCGAGTATCGCGAACAGACGGCAGCAACCCCTTGGATGAACTCCAGTCTACTGCGCAGCGGCGTCTCGCAATCCATTCCTCCCAGGACTGCATTTGTTTCTTCGGCAGGCATATCCATCGACAAAATCATGTCCCTATACTTTGCTTCTGCTTCATCTAAAGGTCTGGACATGTCGCCGTCGTACAAGGTCATCTGCAGCCTCAGAACGACGAAGGAAACACACTGTTTTCCTTGTCCCCATCGAGGATCGAGTTTGACTCCGAAGACCGCCCATTTGTGTCGGACAATATTTTACATTGTCTGGAGACAGAAGTCAAAGAGGTAAGCAGCAATCTGGCAGCTCGCGCGAAAACAAACAACGGAAGACGAACATGTCCCTTCTGTCCCTTTCGATCGTTTAGCCGACTTTCATCCCTGAGAACCCATATCACCAAACATCATCGCTTCGAACGTCAGTTCATTCCTTCAGGAAGCAAGCAAGTAAAGGTTGTGCTGGCACTGTACAATCACGCTGCGTCGTCGCAATGTCGAGCAGAAGCACTTCTTCAGGAAAGCGCATGCATACTGCGGAATACTGTGGTGCCGCCGCTCTCAGCGTCTATCACTCACATCGACAAGCACATCCGACTGGTCTTCGATCGCACTGGCCCGATGTATGTCAATGTGAGTGCAGTTGGCGACTCGCTTCATGTGCGACGTGCTCGCAATCTGTATTACACACACACCTTCGCGGATCTCTTGCTGCAGGAGATGACGATGACTCATGCTCAAGAGCTTTAAGCTGCCTTAGCATTGTTTCTTTTGTATCTTAGTAGATACGCTCATAGAATACTGATGTTATTGTCTAAGCAAGGTGCGAAGCATATGGCCTCGCTGTCACATGGCAGCGCACCAGGCCGGTAACAAGCTGTCCACTTTGCTGCCGGCCGACGTCAAGCACTGGCTACCCATGCTCGAGGACATCACTATATCACCTTCCTTCACGACAAGAATGAGTGTCATGACTGCTCATCTCGAAGCAGAGCATGAGTGGACATACATTAGCCTGGACGCCACGCTGAAAATATGCCTGAAGCTGAAGGGCCAGACATCGTACCGGGCCTCCGCGTCGGCTCGCAACGACGCCCCTTTCGGGGATCAGCTTGCGTGGAGACGCTTGCTAACGGTAAGGGGTCGTTCGGGAGCTGTTCTACTTCTTCAGCCTTTACAGACAGAGAAGTCAGAGCACGTGCTGGAAGCCTTGCAAGAAACTTTCACAGAGCGACAGCTCAGTTGTGTTGAGTATATAGCGACTGATAGTCCATCTGCAAAATTCTACTCGCTTGCAAAGTACACGTGCCCGAACTTAAAAGGCATGATGCTGGACCCCATCTGGCGATTGTCTACGAGTATGGGCACTGGAACAAGCGCACGCCCGGATCGAAAACTCTGCGAGGCATCCTGAAGAAAACCTGCGCAGTCGACGATTCCGTGGTCCGACGTCGCACCGGCCTGCATGTCTAAGAGCAGCAAGGCTTCTGCAGGGATGTCTTCATTGCATCGTCTTGGCCAGTAACACACAATAGTTCGAGAGTCCACAGCCGAACCGAAGGCTTCGTGGAAAGAGCTCCGAGAAAGTCGGAAGCCACGTCGGCCGTCACGAACTGTGATCGCTGTCTCGTCTGAAGCCATATCAACTGCGACACAATGCGGAGCTCCGGCGCCTTCAAAATGAAGCAGAAATGCACTGACTCCTTTGGGCGGCAGACCCAGGCTGCAGGCGAGATCAACTTGATAAAGCTTGCTGGCGCTGCGATAGCATCTGAAGCCTGCGTCTTCCGCCTCAGTGTTTTCCGCGACTTCGCTATTTTGAAGAGACGCTGCAATGACAGCTCGCAGCAGAGGTGTCGTATGCCAAAGAGCACATGGTATGCAATTGCCTCGACGAAGACATACATCCGGAAGAGATTCTAACGCAGGAACTTCTTCTGACGCGCGCTGTATCGCGGACAAAAAATCCAGGGGTTTCTTCTCCACGATCTTCACTTTGAAGCCTGTTTGTTGTTCGATAATGCTTTCACTCGAGGCACAAAACTTCTGGATGTCTGCAGTCCATGCTCTCGATATTCTAAGGCCATCGAAATGCAAGGACAGGTGTGCCGGCTTTGGATCCACGACGAGGACGTGCTCTGACCAGCACTGAAGAATTCGATCTTCCACCGCGTGCCACAACAAAGAAAAAATTGTCGCCGAAGGAAAATTCTTGCCCTTCTGATCCTTCAAGCTCATGTAGTCCTCGTGAAGAATGTTACATGCAACCCAGCGCAAGTATAATGAAATTCTCTGCAGCTTCCTGACATCCTCATTTTCTTTTAGATCTTCTGATGGCGTTCCACCATTCAGAATAGCGTTCAGCACATCTTCTCCTTTTGATCGAGATAACTGCAGCCTCTGAATGAAGTCATCGCGCCTGTGAGCAAGTTCCTCGAGAACCTCGCCCAGGTCTTTCGGTAAAGCTGGCTCCGGCTTCATCTTCTCCAGCAACTGGTACGTAAGCGAGAAACAGCAGTTTTGTATGTCTAAATCTGCAGAGTGTGTCTCTAGAACATGCATCTGGAGTCTGCGGGACATAGCCTGCGCGCTACCCAGTCCAGCGTACCGACGAGGCGTCACCGTGTAGGCTGGCTTATCAGGATAATGATAGGTGATCTGTTTTGACAGAACGCCTTTCACTCTGAGTCGCCTTCCCGGGCTGCGTGCACAACCACTTGCATCACTGCCATCAAGCAAGCACTTAATGCTTTTTTCGTGAGCCTGTAATTTCTGCAGCGCGCTGGAATGTTTTCGTGTGACAGCCTCTTGCTCAGCTACCGGCCTTCCTTTCTTGGACTCGCCCGCTGCAGTCTTGGACATGACCTTGTGGTACTCGAGCAAACAAAGAGAGTTCTTCTTCCGACTCGAGTGCGTGACTGCATACTGTCGCAAGCTCTGCATGTCGTGCTCTTCCTCGAATACCATCCTCACGTTGCCTGCATCGGCCTCAGGCAAGATTTCCCGGAACGTCTTTTCGAAGGTCATGAAAGGAATGAAAGCACCGGGCTTCACTTTGCTTGTCTTGTGCTTAACAATTCCAGCACGCATCACGCATTTGTTTTCCATCTCGTCCCACAAGTTTTCTTTTGACAGATTAGGGGTTTTTGCCTGCTTCAAGGCCAGCTTCTTGAACTCAGCTCCGTCGTTGTGGAAAGCAATGTTTCGAATATGAAAAGCCGAAGTGTCTCCCACTCATTGACTTTGTTTTCTCTGTCGTTCTGACTGGCTTTGTCACCCTCGAGTACGGCAGCAATACCATCGCCCTCTTCGAGCTGGCGTTGACGGACGGTGAGGCCACATGCCATCCGCATGACATCTTCCGTCAAGTACGAATCTCCACCATTGCAGTAAGCTTCGATGAGCTGGTAGCAATCGTCCCTGGTGTGATTGCGCTCAAAGGCCCACTGCAAGCGCAGACCTGCGATTGAGGCCTGAGATGTAAGCATAAATTTGAGGCTAGGGTGGGTCTGCAGCAAAAATCCCGTCCAGCTCGTGATCGTTGTAGTTCAGCAGAAATTTTGGATGCACGAAACGCGCTTTCCCTTTCCAGATGAACGCGCGTCTAAATAAGGAATGGAAGTTGGCCAGACTAACTCCTGCAAAATGCATCATGCGATTAAGCTCCAGACGCTTCCAACCAATAACGTGGAACATGCGGGTAGTATACCCGTACGGCTTGCGTCCCATAATGCCATCAGCAGACATCGTCTTCTTGTAGAGGTCGGTATGCAACTTCTTGCTACTCTCGGGAGCCTCTTGACCCGTCAGTATAAAACAACGGGCGAAAGATTCCACTTGCTTGCGAAGCTCCTCGTCCAGATGCCACACGTTCGGATCAAAAAAACAGTGGTGCTGCTTGTACATTTCCGACAAGTGCAAGGAGTATAAGCTTTGACCGACACCACCAGGTGAAATCCCTATGAAACACCTGTCGACGTTCAAGCCTCGTTTCGCTAATGCCAGTGCACTTTGAAAGCATTCGAAAACATCACAATTGCACCAAAAAGTCTGCTGGTAGAAGCGTTGCAGACGCTCTACATTGTGCTCCAGCACGACGTCCAGCAAGGCGTGCGGTATGTGCACGTAGCAGTTGTTTTCCGCGCTTTTCTTGACGACCTCGATAGGGTGTTCTGAATCAGGTGAATCGTACTTGAAACAAACGTCGTCAAAGCAAACAGCAGGCTCCCTTTGATCTTCACTTTCACACCATTCAACAATAAGTGATACCATGCGAGTCTGCATAAGCTCGCTTCTGAGGAAGCAACACATCTTGAAGCTGTTGTCCGCGAAATTGCTAGTCCACGACTCCTGGTCGGGATTCTGGTCTGGGAAAACTGGACGGTCGTCGGCTCCTGAATCGAGGCGTTCAAGTTGTGCGCTTTTGATTTGGCATCTTGCTGCATGTCTGCAGGCATCCAGAAATGCTGCTTCGTCAACGAAATTCTGCTTGTCACTCATGATCGCAGCGGCAATAGCATCCGGTTGTCTTTTGACGTTGTCTTTCATCCTTTTGAAGATACCTTCCAGAGTTGTGAAAAACACGAGGACTCGATGAAGCACTGCCTCAGGAGGAATGCCGCCAAATGGCACAAATGAGCCATCGTCATTGTAAATATACAAGAAGCCTCTGTGAACTCGCAGATGTCTTTCGCCCTCGACCATCCAAAGTATTGTTGCAGCGTCTGCAAGTAAAAGCTTGCCCGACAAGTTTCTGTCGACCATGTAAGAAGCAACCAGAATAAGTCGCTGCAACTCAACGCTGGTATCCGGATAGGCTACCTTCAATTGCAAGAGAGAATCCTGCGTTTTCTTGCGAATGTCATGCCGTGTGTTTCTGACATCCCGAGGGTACGTGTCCAGCACAGTAGCTATGCAGTCGGCCGAGTCTCTGAAGATCTTCGAGAAACGCTGCAGGTGACTGTCAGCTCCCGGCAAAAGACGCCTTTTCTTGGCACTGTGAGGCACCTCATCGTCTGCATTGTCTAAGAGCTTGCTCAACACCACCGCAGCGTCGTCGGAAAGTGGATCGCCTGGACTCTCATGTGGAAGAACAACTGTGAAGGGCAGTGTGGGTTCTGGTTCTTCCGTTTGCTGCTGCTGATTTGCGTTGGTATCGCGACTCTTTTGTAGTGCTTTGGAGAGCAAGAGATCACGTCTGATGCTCATAAGCTTTGTCACCGACTCCTGCGTGTCTGGCACGTCGTCGATGAAACCTAGCGGAAGGTAGTTCGGATGTATGCACACAACGAGCATCCTTGCAACCTTGATCTCGTAATACTTCTCCAAGATCCACTTGTACACGTTCAGCTGCAGGCGATAGTGCTCTCCCTGACAATCAGGGACAGTATCAAGCGGGCTTTTCATGAAATGTCCATAGCTGTTGTATTTCTCCCTCAACTTCGAGCTGCGCTTCCAGTCCACTAGAACGAACTCGCCCCTATCCGGGAATCGCAAGACAAGGTCGATTGATCCTGCCAGATCTTCTTCTGGCGCATGAATGCACCACTCTGTTCTGTATGCTTGGACATCACCGATCGTTCCAAGTACACGAATGGCTGCATGAAGCTCACCCTCCATGGGTCCTGGCATGATCTGATAGCCGTTCAGAAGGTTTTCCAACATCGCGTGCATCCAAGTGCCAGCGTTTGCAGCATGGTCTCTCTGAACTTGCCACAAGTCCACGATCTCGCTGTCGTGCAGCATGAAACTGGACATAAGCTCTTCCCAATTGGCAAGATCAGCTCGACTTCTCTTGAAAAGATCACAAACGACTTTCAGATCCGGTTGGTCTTGTGTGAGTTCGTGGACAAGGTCCGCTTGATAAAAGCAATCTTCTCCGGCAAGCATGGAAGCAATAAGCTTGAAATTGGCGTCGTTGGCCACATACTCTTCCCTGGGCCATCGCGCTCCGGCCTTCATCTTCACTATCGCATCAGATGAGTCGAACTCCTGAGAATATTCATGTAGCAGTCCAGTGACCTCAGCTTGTACACTATTGCAAAACTACATTACCTTCGTTGCGTGATATTTTTGTTACATTTACATGTGCTAATCTACAGCCCGGGGACACTGCATCCGATAGCGGAGTCGTTGCAGAAATACTTGTGACCGTCTGGCTCGAAGCGCAAAGCTTTATCATGTTGATGTGGATTGATGGTGGATAAATCAGTTCGCGCTTGTAAAAAAAGGTTGTGGCTGTCCCAGGGTCTGATGGCATGTGAAACACAGGCGTGATCGGATCGCGACAAAGAACTGCTCCGACTATGCGTCCCATGAGACCAGTCCATCCTCCTTCAAGACTATAATTAAACTAATAAGCGAAGGCGACAGTATACAACGCAACGAATGTGTTAAGACAATCTGGATCATTGCAACACTGTCCTTCTCCGTAAACAGAAGCTTCAACGTCCATCGCCAGGCTCTCCGCATCGTCCGACGCACCCCCAAGGAAGTCATCTGCTAAGGCTTCCGCCGCCAAGGCATCCTGCGTGTGTTTTTTTATTCAACAGCATGAATACTCGCAGCTAGTTCACATTGTTGTTGTTGTTTTTTTTATGCTTGTTTGCTAAAGAATGAACAAAACATAAACTGTTTTAAGTTAAGACGAAGCATCAACATGATCATTGCCGTATTGCTTGGAACGTCGTTCTTGCTCTATGGCCAAGAATAAATGCAGACGCAGGGCAAAGCTCAATGCAATGCTTTGCCATTCCAGTGAGTTCCCGAACTCTGCTGGATGTGGCAAACCTTCAAGAACTCTGAGTCGGCAAGAATCGAGCTTGCAAAGTTCATGCAGAAAATG
>CAJNDS010000264.1:51328-67972 GCA_905221605.1 Symbiodinium natans
CTGACACAATGTGTGCCAAAGGAAAGTGCGTGGCAAGGTAATGAGCAGACACTTCTATGTAACGATAGTATCGGAGCTTCAATGCTAAAGTGGAGCGATGAAGCGTGTTCGTGCTTCTCGACCACGAATTAATCTCCGCGTGCAGGGCCTCATTGCCAGAAGTCCCGCTGGGCAAGGAATGCAGCTGCTGTCTAGGTAATGCACGACGCACTCGAACATTGTTTAGCAACCATTCCAGCCTATCCGGCGCGCACGCAGCAAACAGGATCTTGTAGATTTCCTTGTTGGGTCCTGCCGCTTTGCGCGCGACCTCACGCGAGTATCGCGAACAGACGGCAGCAACCCCTTGGATGAACTCCAGTCTACTGCGCAGCGGCGTCTCGCAATCCATTCCTCCCAGGACTGCATTTGTTTCTTCGGCAGGCATATCCATCGACAAAATCATGTCCCTATACTTTGCTTCTGCTTCATCTAAAGGTCTGGACATGTCGCCGTCGTACAAGGTCATCTGCAGCCTCAGACGCACGGAATCGTCGACTGCGCAGGTTTTCTTCAGGATGCCTCGCAGAGTTTTCGATCCGGGCGTGCGCTTGTTCCAGTGCCCATACTCGTAGACAATCGCCAGATGAATGGGGTCCAGCATCATGCCTTTTAAGTTCGGGCACGTGTACTTTGCAAGCGAGTAGAATTTTGCAGATGGACTATCAGTCGCTATATACTCAACACAACTGAGCTGTCGCTCTGTGAAAGTTTCTTGCAAGGCTTCCAGCACGTGCTCTGACTTCTCTGTCTGTAAAGGCTGAAGAAGTAGAACAGCTCCCGAACGACCCCTTACCGTTAGCAAGCGTCTCCACGCAAGCTGATCCCCGAAAGGGGCGTCGTTGCGAGCCGACGCGGAGGCCCGGTACGATGTCTGGCCCTTCAGCTTCAGGCATATTTTCAGCGTGGCGTCCAGGCTAATGTATGTCCACTCATGCTCTGCTTCGAGATGAGCAGTCATGACACTCATTCTTGTCGTGAAGGAAGGTGATATAGTGATGTCCTCGAGCATGGGTAGCCAGTGCTTGACGTCGGCCGGCAGCAAAGTGGACAGCTTGTTACCGGCCTGGTGCGCTGCCATGTGACAGCGAGGCCATATGCTTCGCACCTTGCTTAGACAATAACATCAGTATTCTATGAGCGTATCTACTAAGATACAAAAGAAACAATGCTAAGGCAGCTTAAAGCTCTTGAGCATGAGTCATCGTCATCTCCTGCAGCAAGAGATCCGCGAAGGTGTGTGTGTAATACAGATTGCGAGCACGTCGCACATGAAGCGAGTCGCCAACTGCACTCACATTGACATACATCGGGCCAGTGCGATCGAAGACCAGTCGGATGTGCTTGTCGATGTGAGTGATAGACGCTGAGAGCGGCGGCACCACAGTATTCCGCAGTATGCATGCGCTTTCCTGAAGAAGTGCTTCTGCTCGACATTGCGACGACGCAGCGTGATTGTACAGTGCCAGCACAACCTTTACTTGCTTGCTTCCTGAAGGAATGAACTGACGTTCGAAGCGATGATGTTTGGTGATATGGGTTCTCAGGGATGAAAGTCGGCTAAACGATCGAAAGGGACAGAAGGGACATGTTCGTCTTCCGTTGTTTGTTTTCGCGCGAGCTGCCAGATTGCTGCTTACCTCTTTGACTTCTGTCTCCAGACAATGTAAAATATTGTCCGACACAAATGGGCGGTCTTCGGAGTCAAACTCGATCCTCGATGGGGACAAGGAAAACAGTGTGTTTCCCTTCGTCGTCCGATGTGTCCGACGTCGCACCGGCCTGCATGTCTAAGAGCAGCAAGGCTTCTGCAGGGATGTCTTCATTGCATCGTCTTGGCCAGTAACACACAATAGTTCGAGAGTCCACAGCCGAACCGAAGGCTTCGTGGAAAGAGCTCCGAGAAAGTCGGAAGCCACGTCGGCCGTCACGAACTGTGATCGCTGTCTCGTCTGAAGCCATATCAACTGCGACACAATGCGGAGCTCCGGCGCCTTCAAAATGAAGCAGAAATGCACTGACTCCTTTGGGCGGCAGACCCAGGCTGCAGGCGAGATCAACTTGATAAAGCTTGCTGGCGCTGCGATAGCATCTGAAGCCTGCGTCTTCCGCCTCAGTGTTTTCCGCGACTTCGCTATTTTGAAGAGACGCTGCAATGACAGCTCGCAGCAGAGGTGTCGTATGCCAAAGAGCACATGGTATGCAATTGCCTCGACGAAGACATACATCCGGAAGAGATTCTAACGCAGGAACTTCTTCTGACGCGCGCTGTATCGCGGACAAAAAATCCAGGGGTTTCTTCTCCACGATCTTCACTTTGAAGCCTGTTTGTTGTTCGATAATGCTTTCACTCGAGGCACAAAACTTCTGGATGTCTGCAGTCCATGCTCTCGATATTCTAAGGCCATCGAAATGCAAGGACAGGTGTGCCGGCTTTGGATCCACGACGAGGACGTGCTCTGACCAGCACTGAAGAATTCGATCTTCCACCGCGTGCCACAACAAAGAAAAAATTGTCGCCGAAGGAAAATTCTTGCCCTTCTGATCCTTCAAGCTCATGTAGTCCTCGTGAAGAATGTTACATGCAACCCAGCGCAAGTATAATGAAATTCTCTGCAGCTTCCTGACATCCTCATTTTCTTTTAGATCTTCTGATGGCGTTCCACCATTCAGAATAGCGTTCAGCACATCTTTTCCTTTTGATCGAGATAACTGCAGCCTCTGAATGAAGTCATCGCGCCTGTGAGCAAGTTCCTCGAGAACCTCGCCCAAGTCTTTCGGTAAAGCTGGCTCCGGCTTCATCTTCTCCAGCAACTGGTACGTAAGCGAGAAACAGCAGTTTTGTATGTCTAAATCTGCAGAGTGTGTCTCTAGAACATGCATCTGGAGTCTGCGGGACATAGCCTGCGCGCTACCCAGTCCAGCGTACCGACGAGGCGTCACCGTGTAGGCTGGCTTATCAGGATAATGATAGGTGATCTGTTTTGACAGAACGCCTTTCACTCTGAGTCGCCTTCCCGGGCTGCGTGCACAACCACTTGCATCACTGCCATCAAGCAAGCACTTAATGCTTTTTTCGTGAGCCTGTAATTTCTGCAGCGCGCTGGAATGTTTTCGTGTGACAGCCTCTTGCTCAGCTACCGGCCTTCCTTTCTTGGACTCGCCCGCTGCAGTCTTGGACATGACCTTGTGGTACTCGAGCAAACAAAGAGAGTTCTTCTTCCGACTCGAGTGCGTGACTGCATACTGTCGCAAGCTCTGCATGTCGTGCTCTTCCTCGAATACCATCCTCACGTTGCCTGCATCGGCCTCAGGCAAGATTTCCCGGAACGTCTTTTCGAAGGTCATGAAAGGAATGAAAGCACCGGGCTTCACTTTGCTTGTCTTGTGCTTAACAATTCCAGCACGCATCACGCATTTGTTTTCCATCTCGTCCCACAAGTTTTCTTTTGACAGATTAGGGGTTTTTGCCTGCTTCAAGGCCAGCTTCTTGAACTCGTGAAAGGTGAGCAGCTCCGTCGTTGTGGAAAGCAATGTTTCGAATATGAAAAGCCGAAGTGTCTCCCACTCATTGACTTTGTTTTCTCTGTCGTTCTGACTGGCTTTGTCACCCTCGAGTACGGCAGCAATACCATCGCCCTCTTCGAGCTGGCGTTGACGGACGGTGAGGCCACATGCCATCCGCATGACATCTTCCGTCAAGTACGAATCTCCACCATTGCAGTAAGCTTCGATGAGCTGGTAGCAATCGTCCCTGGTGTGATTGCGCTCAAAGGCCCACTGCAAGCGCAGACCTGCGATTGAGGCCTGAGATGTAAGCATAAATTTGTTGAGGCTAGGGTCTGCAGCAAAAATCCCGTCCAGCTCGTGATCGTTGTAGTTCAGCAGAAATTTTGGATGCACGAAACGCGCTTTCCCTTTCCAGATGAACGCGCGTCTAAATAAGGAATGGAAGTTGGCCAGACTAACTCCTGCAAAATGCATCATGCGATTAAGCTCCAGACGCTTCCAACCAATAACGTGGAACATGCGGGTAGTATACCCGTACGGCTTGCGTCCCATAATGCCATCAGCAGACATCGTCTTCTTGTAGAGGTCGGTATGCAACTTCTTGCTACTCTCGGGAGCCTCTTGACCCGTCAGTATAAAACAACGGGCGAAAGATTCCACTTGCTTGCGAAGCTCCTCGTCCAGATGCCACACGTTCGGATCAAAAAAACAGTGGTGCTGCTTGTACATTTCCGACAAGTGCAAGGAGTATAAGCTTTGACCGACACCACCAGGTGAAATCCCTATGAAACACCTGTCGACGTTCAAGCCTCGTTTCGCTAATGCCAGTGCACTTTGAAAGCATTCGAAAACATCACAATTGCACCAAAAAGTCTGCTGGTAGAAGCGTTGCAGACGCTCTACATTGTGCTCCAGCACGACGTCCAGCAAGGCGTGCGGTATGTGCACGTAGCAGTTGTTTTCCGCGCTTTTCTTGACGACCTCGATAGGGTGTTCTGAATCAGGTGAATCGTACTTGAAACAAACGTCGTCAAAGCAAACAGCAGGCTCCCTTTGATCTTCACTTTCACACCATTCAACAATAAGTGATACCATGCGAGTCTGCATAAGCTCGCTTCTGAGGAAGCAACACATCTTGAAGCTGTTGTCCGCGAAATTGCTAGTCCACGACTCCTGGTCGGGATTCTGGTCTGGGAAAACTGGACGGTCGTCGGCTCCTGAATCGAGGCGTTCAAGTTGTGCGCTTTTGATTTGGCATCTTGCTGCATGTCTGCAGGCATCCAGAAATGCTGCTTCGTCAACGAAATTCTGCTTGTCACTCATGATCGCAGCGGCAATAGCATCCGGTTGTCTTTTGACGTTGTCTTTCATCCTTTTGAAGATACCTTCCAGAGTTGTGAAAAACACGAGGACTCGATGAAGCACTGCCTCAGGAGGAATGCCGCCAAATGGCACAAATGAGCCATCGTCATTGTAAATATACAAGAAGCCTCTGTGAACTCGCAGATGTCTTTCGCCCTCGACCATCCAAAGTATTGTTGCAGCGTCTGCAAGTAAAAGCTTGCCCGACAAGTTTCTGTCGACCATGTAAGAAGCAACCAGAATAAGTCGCTGCAACTCAACGCTGGTATCCGGATAGGCTACCTTCAATTGCAAGAGAGAATCCTGCGTTTTCTTGCGAATGTCATGCCGTGTGTTTCTGACATCCCGAGGGTACGTGTCCAGCACAGTAGCTATGCAGTCGGCCGAGTCTCTGAAGATCTTCGAGAAACGCTGCAGGTGACTGTCAGCTCCCGGCAAAAGACGCCTTTTCTTGGCACTGTGAGGCACCTCATCGTCTGCATTGTCTAAGAGCTTGCTCAACACCACCGCAGCGTCGTCGGAAAGTGGATCGCCTGGACTCTCATGTGGAAGAACAACTGTGAAGGGCAGTGTGGGTTCTGGTTCTTCCGTTTGCTGCTGCTGATTTGCGTTGGTATCGCGACTCTTTTGTAGTGCTTTGGAGAGCAAGAGATCACGTCTGATGCTCATAAGCTTTGTCACCGACTCCTGCATGTCTGGCACGTCGTCGATGAAACCTAGCGGAAGGTAGTTCGGATGTATGCACACAACGAGCATCCTTGCAACCTTGATCTCGTAATACTTCTCCAAGATCCACTTGTACACGTTCAGCTGCAGGCGATAGTGCTCTCCCTGACAATCAGGGACAGTATCAAGCGGGCTTTTCATGAAATGTCCATAGCTGTTGTATTTCTCCCTCAACTTCGAGCTGCGCTTCCAGTCCACTAGAACGAACTCGCCCCTATCCGGGAATCGCAAGACAAGGTCGATTGATCCTGCCAGATCTTCTTCTGGCGCATGAATGCACCACTCTGTTCTGTATGCTTGGACATCACCGATCGTTCCAAGTACACGAATGGCTGCATGAAGCTCACCCTCCATGGGTCCTGGCATGATCTGATAGCCGTTCAGAAGGTTTTCCAACATCGCGTGCATCCAAGTGCCAGCGTTTGCAGCATGGTCTCTCTGAACTTGCCACAAGTCCACGATCTCGCTGTCGTGCAGCATGAAACTGGACATAAGCTCTTCCCAATTGGCAAGATCAGCTCGACTTCTCTTGAAAAGATCACAAACGACTTTCAGATCCGGTTGGTCTTGTGTGAGTTCGTGGACAAGGTCCGCTTGATAAAAGCAATCTTCTCCGGCAAGCATGGAAGCAATAAGCTTGAAATTGACGTCGTTGGCCACATACTCTTCCCTGGGCCATCGCGCTCCGGCCTTCATCTTCACTATCGCATCAGATGAGTCGAACTCCTGAGAATATTCATGTAGCAGTCCAGTGACCTCAGCTTGTACACTATTGCAAAACTACATTACCTTCGTTGCGTGATATTTTTGTTACATTTACATGTGCTAATCTACAGCCCGGGGACACTGCATCCGATAGCGGAGTCGTTGCAGAAATACTTGTGACCGTCTGGCTCGAAGCGCAAAGCTTTATCATGTTGATGTGGATTGATGGTGGATAAATCAGTTCGCGCTTGTAAAAAAAAGGTTGTGGCTGTCCCAGGGTCTGATGGCATGTGAAACACAGGCGTGATCGGATCGCGACAAAGAACTGCTCCGACTATGCGTCCCATGAGACCAGTCCATCCTCCTTCAAGACTATAATTAAACTAATAAGCGAAGGCGACAGTATACAACGCAACGAATGTGTTAAGACAATCTGGATCATTGCAACACTGTCCTTCTCCGTAAACAGAAGCTTCAACGTCCATCGCCAGGCTCTCCGCATCGTCCGACGCACCCCCAAGGAAGTCATCTGCTAAGGCTTCCGCCGCCAAGGCATCCTGCGTGTGTTTTTTTATTCAACAGCATGAATACTCGCGGCTAGTTCACATTGTTGTTGTTTTTTTTTATGCTTGTTTGCTAAAGAATGAACAAAACATAAACTGTTTTAAGTTAAGACGAAGCATCAACATGATCATTGCCGTATTGCTTGGAACGTCGTTCTTGCTCTATGGCCAAGAATAAATGCAGACGCAGGGCAAAGCTCAATGCAATGCTTTGCCATTCCAGTGAGTTCCCGAACTCTGCTGGATGTGGCAAACCTTCAAGAACTCTGAGTCGGCAAGAATCGAGCTTGCAAAGTTCATGCAGAAAATGAAACAGGATAGTATTCTTGTCTTGTGCCAAGAATGCTATGATGTTTCGAGCCCTGTACATCACCTGCTCCCATTGGCGCTTGCCCACACGCAGTCTTTCCTGTGGATCAGGGAGCAAGTCGACAGCTGATGGCATGCGGTCAAACAACGCAGTGTTCTGCCTGAATATCTTGGCAACCACGCCCACGTGCTTCAAGTCAGACCATTCGGTCCAGGCATTTGTTTTGTAATAGGCGGCTGCGTTCACGTACGGCAAGTTCTGACTGCTGCCACCAACGAAGTCCATCAACTGACTTGGACAGTTAGGACACCTTCTCGCAGGTGAATGCTGCACGTGACCCTGGCATATCCAGGTCATGCATAAAGGACACACTGCCCAGCGGGGCCTGTTGAGATTGTATTCTCTTCGACACATTGCACATTGAATCTGTGCATGCAGCTGAACCATAGAGGGCAAAGGTTTAAAAGTTGCAGCTGCGTGAGTTGTCGGAGAGGATGCGGAAATCCACACAAACAGTTGGGCCAAGGGCGACACGCTGTCCTCGTGTCCATCCAACAGTCGAGCACGAGAAACTCCGACGTTGTCTATGGACAGTTCCAACATGCGCTGATGCCAGATCACACTAAATTTATGTGGACGATTCGGCTGAATTTCAGCACGTCGCCCAGCGTGTGGGACTGGAGGCTGGCTGTTCATACTTGCGGAAACAGTACAGTTGTCCTGAAACACATTGTCAATGCGAAAGAAAGCGGCGGGTCTGATCACTCGCCATTGTCGGACGCCTATATACAAGCCCTTGATGTTCGCTGGCAGTGTGATTTCAAAGCTTGCGCAACCCATCAACGGCCCGTCTGACTGAAAGCTGAAGAAATTGCTG
Source organism: Symbiodinium natans (assembly GCA_905221605.1). NCBI lineage: Eukaryota > Dinophyceae > Suessiales > Symbiodiniaceae > Symbiodinium > Symbiodinium natans. Next base: position 59,421 of record CAJNDS010000264.1, read on the forward strand.
TTCGCTTGAAACTGAGGAACGTTTTCATAGTTCCACTCCAAAAGAAATCTTTCTGGAAAGTCGTGTAGCATAGCCAGTTGACGCAGACTGAAAGTTACCATTCCTGCCGCAGTATATGCTCTTCTCATGGCACGCAGCTTCGCCGGATCGTCGAACTCTGGGACGTTCATGGAGATCGTTTTGTTGCGCCAGTACGTTACACTTCTCACAGCCATGAACAAGTGCTTGCATGTCGCTGCAAGTGATCTCGAGTAGTCATAAGAGAAGAACATGCCTGGCAACATGCTGAGTATGTCGTCGTGGAAACTGCCTCCATGGTAATCTTCTTGTTGCTGAAACGAGCGCGATCTCCTCCATCGTGATGTCCTCAAGTTAGCCACTTGAAAAGCTTGTTGGCTTGTTTTTGACAAAGAATAACCGTTAGAACATGTACACTCAAAGCTGCCTTGTTTGTGTAGCATCATTGACACTGGTCGTACACGCAAGCGACGCTGACACGCTGTTGCGCCGTGACCACCTGCATGTGCATGCAACCATATGTCTCACAGCAACTTGTATTTAAAACAACACTGTAGCGAACAACGACTTCAGTTTGATGTCGCGACGGATTCTACCTGCGTGAAGCTATGGAGGCACGCCTGCGTACGTTGAGCTTCTCAGTTTCCGGCGAAGAAGACGCAGCAGTCTCGTCGTCAAAGCACCTCGCAGCGGACACAGCATCGAGCACGGTATGTTTAACTTGCCTCTGAAGAGTCACGCTGCCTTTGCCTGGTGGAGTAGATGTACTCCTTCAGCATGTTCCGGGCATCGTCCACATTGTCCGACCAGAAAATCCATTTGAGCTCGGGGTAGTACAAAAAAACACCCGGAACCTGCCCGCGAAATCCCATCGTTTCCAGAAGTGGATGCTGCGAGAGAAGTTCGCGCTCAGTAAGGCAATTGGACTGCGCACGACTGTGGAACTCAAATTCCACACTCGCGCTATCCGCTCGTCTACGCACGACTGAATGCAAACCGTTTCGCGCCACGCTCATCTCCAAGTGTGCTGCCGAATCCATTGGAGTGAACCGCTTCGGGATCTTATAGTTCGGAACATCCATGACCTGACGTGACACACGTTACATGCAAGATTTTATGGGCGCGTTCAGCGCCGCATAAGTTGCACTTGGCGGCTTTGCCTTCTTCGGTGGCGAGAAACTTTTTGTCGATGTCGCAGATCTTGCATTGTCCTTCTTGCTGCAGCACGTGTCGAAGTAAATATACTGAATGACATGTTACAAATTGCGTTCGCAGCCTGCGTTGGTGACGTTGATTTACATCGAGAAGACTGTGCATGTTCCTGCAGATATCGAGCAGACGCCATTGAGCTTCGTCCAAGGTACACATCTTATGGACAAGAAGAAAACTATACAGAGATCATGTTCCGACTGAGCATCAGAGACCTGATTGCTAGTCGCCGGTGTCGCAGACGAATCCTCAGAGAAATAGGCCTGCGATGCACAGAATGTTGCTGCGAGTACATGCTTTCAGTACAAAAAAAGCGCTGCGAGTTCTGGCCTCCATAAAGCCGGGAATCTCGAAAACATCACGCAGAGTGTGCGGTCGCCTCACGTTTCCTTGTATCTCGCCGCCAGAGGAAATCAGGTCCCGATGAAGCATTTCCTTCATCCACCGCCTGATTCCAGCTGGTTAGAGTGTGGACACGGCCTGTTGTCTAGGCGTCGACTGAGGGACATCGAGCAGGTGCCGCAAGAGCATCTCGCAGACAAGCGACTCAAGACCCGAACCAGGCATGTCCTTCGCGTGATTGTCGACAGTTTCCACAGCGGCGAGTTCCTTCCAGAGAAAGAGTTTAAGCTTACAACGAAGACAATGGTAAGGACAGCCTCCAGGCGGAAAACTGCGTCAGCGCTGCTGGGATTGACGTAAATTTTGCCAGAGATGGGACAACTCTCGCAGAACGCCTGATCATCACACTGCGATTCTTGTGAGCAGGACACAATCATTGAATTACTAGCCTCCAGCTCCTCGTCAAAGAAAGCAGGCTCCCACTCGTGTCGCCGCTTTCCGAAATTAATAGAAAGCTCATCGTCAAGCCAGCGAAGAGCTATGAAGTGCCCCTGCGTGCCGATAACGTACTCTCCAGGCTGAGTGATGATAGTCTTCTTCACGAGCACTAGTGCCTTCCTTGGATTGTGGTTGTTTGCAGTGTTTTACGATAACCGTTAGTTTTCAGTGGAGTTGCTGAAAAGGCTGCAGGATGGCGTTGCCATCAGCCATGGCCCACAGTGGACCGTCCCGACTGTACGTCGCTTTGATCCCATGGGCATGAAAGCAGTCCACCAAGCACACGTCCTCGAACTTCTCTTTGCCTGGGCTGTAAACGATATTTCTTAAAGTCAGTAGCTTGCAACGATAATGATATAGTCAAGACTCGTGTGACGCGTCGCACCACAGTATCTGATCGAGAATACGCATGATGCGCTTACGGCAAGAGTTGCGCATGGAGAATCAGTACACCTCGCCGCCGTCGTCGAGGAATGTTTAGTCGGACGTGGAATGAATTTCTTCCTGGTTGTCAGGTGATGTTTTTCTTGTGGAGTCGACGCATGTACGTCACGCAGTCCTCTCCGCGCAAAGCCTTTGTACCAAGCGTTGCGGGCCAGCGAAGTCCAGGATGGCATGTCCTGCTGCGACTGCGAATCTTCGGCATCTACATGATGTTTTGTTTGTGACTACATAATGGCCTCTGATAAAACGACTTTCTTCGTGCTGCGCCAGCTTGTACAGATTGCCTTGGCCGGCTTGGCACCTAGCGAGCAGTTGCGGCAGATATTTTCATCGACTCGAGCGTCTTCTCGTCGCAGAACCCAATCTGAACTTCTGTGATTTTATTGGAATGTGTCAAGTATGCAGGATTCAAGCGTTAAATGTAAGTCTCGAAACATGTCCTTTGCTCCAGCAAACTGAAGATCTCCTCGTCGAGCTTGTCACCTAGCAAGCACTTGCGCCAATCATTGAATTCGACTTGCTGTGTTTTGTAAGTCCAGAATCCAATCTGAACTTCTGTGATTTTATTATAATGTGTCAAGTATGCAGGATTCAAGCGTTAAATGTAAGTCTCGAAACATGCCATTTGCTCCAGCAAACTGAAGATCTCCTCGTCGAGCTTGTCACCTAGCAAGCACTTGTGCCTATCACTGAATGCAGAATCCAATCTGAACTTTTTTTTTATAATGTGTCAATTATGCAGGATTCAAGCGTTAAATGTAAGTCTCGAAACAAGTCCTTTGCTCCGGCAGATTGATGATCTCCTCGTCGAGCTTGTCACCTAGCAAGCACTTCTGCTAATCATTTAACTCGACTTCAGTGTCTTCTAAGTTTAGAATCCAATGTGAGCTTCTATGATTTTATTAAGACGTGTCAAGTATGCAATATTAAACCGTTAAATGTAAGTCTCGAAACATGTCCTTTGCTTCGGCAATCTGAAGATCTTGTCGTCGACATCGGAATTCTTCACAGCCTCAGACCTTCAGGGCAAGAACTAGTACAATGAGGCAAGGCAACGATTATCACAAATGTAACTAGTAAGCTGTATTCAACAGACTGGCGTCCATAACTTCCAGGTAGATGTGTTGTTGACTGTCTGCCTTGGACGAATGACATTGCACTAGGCTTTAACATGTGGAGCACGTGACGTAACGAGGTTCGCGCTCGATGTGGATTAGCTTTTCGATGCTGGGGCTGCTGATCTGATCGGACCTGACGCAGCTGCAGTGATACACTAACAAAGATGATATCTTAAAGTCACACGTTCGCGATGAAATAACTATAGCAAAGTCACCTGAACAAGTGCCAGTGATAGATTGCCGCAATCCTCAGTTGTTTAAACAATCAACAGGTTACGTAGATACAGCGCGCGATCTCGCAATCGAGTGGATGACTCGACGTTGATGAGCCGCTGCGTCTGTACCGGGCAGTCGTCACAGGCCCTGCTCATGCATGGAATACTAAGTGCGCAGAAGTAAACACGTACTCACAGGCGAGTATACTAGGTCAACGACTCGTCAAACGAGCTGGCCGCAGAGTCAAGAATCTCGTGATTGGTCCTGGCACACACTAACTCACACGACATCAACGACTATTGTATAGCCGGGCAGTCGTCACAGACACTGCTCTTGCATGGAATAGTAAGTGCGCAGAAGTAAACACGTGTCACAAGCAAAGGCACAGCGAGTGTACTGGGTCAACGACTCGCTAAACGAGCTGGCCGCAGAGTCAAGAATCTCGTGATTGGTCCTGGCACGCAATAACTCACACGACATTAACTACTATTGTATAGCGTAGTAACTTGTACGGCAGACGTACTCTCAAACAAATCTATAAGGAGCATGCTGAGTCCACAACTTGGCAGACGAGTTCGCCGTAGGATGAGGAATCTTGTGCTTAGTCCTGCGACGTACTAATTCGCACGACGCCAAAGACTATTATATAGCGCAGTGTTTTTGTACGAATGCTCCTCTTCAGGCGACCTGCTGGATCGATGTACCCTGACACAAGAACTCAAATAAAGCAGGAACGAATAACTAATCAAGTTCCACAGTAAGCATGAAGCATTTGCTTTGCTTCTTCGTCGTCTGCTTTTTTTGTTCCGACCTTAGGAATTCTAAAGATTTGTGATAAGCATGCGGAGCTTCTGATTACCAGGCACGATGAGTGGCTGGTCGTCAACGACTTTCGTAAGCACGAACCTGAGACAGCGGTTTGAAGTCAAAAATGTCTGGCATAATGCGCAAATTATCAGAGTGATCATACGACTCTGCGACTCTAAGTGCACGTATGTAAGGGCTGCACTCCTTTAAAAACTGCTTGGGCGTGATCACGGCGTCGGACTTCCTCGATAGCTTTTTTTTGAACGCAATATCTAAGTGCTATGCCCGAGCGTTAAGAACGTCGAAGTGGCAAGGCCTATAGCACGCAGACTAGCTGAGCACTGAACACGTCGCTTCGCCAGCGAGGTACACGCACCATGCATCCTTGATGTCTTGAACATATATATATATATGTGGAAGACGCAAGTATATTGCCATTAAAATCTAAGCAACCGTTGCGGGATGAAGTCTGGCCCAAGGACTCAGTCTTCAACCTCAATGCATAAAAGATTTATATTGATTGAATAGAGTACACAATTAATAGTCGTCGTAACCCTTCGTCACCGTCATCCTCACAAAGCCATGGCATAGAAGACCAGCGCATGCTTGCCGACCTTGGTCTCAAGCTAATTGTGTACTACGAAAAGTGTTTACTCAATACTGACTATGTTTGCAATGCGTCCGCGAGGCAGGTGTTGTACGGAAAGTGCCGCCTCAGCTTTTTTATTTCGGCTTGAGGTGATAACGTCACGCATTCAATAAGCATCGTACGCATGCAGGGAACACATCCTCGCGCGATGGCCGCCGCCTCGTGTTAACAATATGCACAACATAGCGCGTGCGTGTGCGTGCCGAAAATGCGAACAAGTAGCTGAATGGAAGGTTGTTCTTTGGCACAAGCTGCTCGAGCTTTTAATGTTGCGGTCACGCAGCGATTCAAGTCATGCTCTGATATAGCTTTTCAGGAAGACATCTGACTCGGTAAATGTTATATCATATATGTGAGCATGCCACATGAAGGCTATGCAAGTGGCAGATACATAAGAAAACAAGACGCAGCGGACAAAATAGCATGAATTTTACGTATGTCTTCAAATAAATCGAACGACGTGGGCTCTTTGAATTTTCTGGAGGCTTTCTGAAAAGCGTCAGAGGACCTATTAGACTATAACACTTACATATGAATTTGAAACATTAAAGTGAATATTGAATAAAACATGCGCTTAAAAATACACATTAAAAGTACACATGTATTGAATATCTCTCCAGATAGAGGCAAATGATCATATTGCTTTCGAATGAATATACGGTTCTGCGACGCAGGTACAATAGCTTTAACAAAGGTTGTGCTTTTATTGCAATGCTGTATTTTCATGCAAGGCTTCGTCTAAGCAAGTACATGTGTTGTTTTCGCAAGAATAATTGTTACTGCGTTTAAATCTGTTGCATACTGAGTGTGTTTTGTGCTTGTTGTTAACTTTGCATTCGCGGTGCTTCCTAAACATAAACTGTTAAATTTATCTCACCAGAGCCACAATGAAGATGAAGCACTTCGTTCGTTGTCCTCGCACATCACGCAATGCAGTTGCCGATTCACTCACAAGCGTGGCTTCAGCAAATCCGCCAAAAACCTCAATGTGCTTCTAATTCTTACGCGAGTTGTGTACAACTACTTTCATGTTTTTTTTGCGTGAATCACATGTTGCAATTGGGGTTGCTCATAGCTGCAGTCTGAGTCACGCTCACCTCTCCTTCTCGAACACGTAGCAGTTCTTGCCTGCTGAATCACACAGTAGGCGACGTGAGCTGTAGTTCATTGCGTGCTTTAATCTTCAGCTTGCGAGCGGCAGGAAGAGTGCAGACTCGCTTTTAGCTCATGGACAAGCTTCTAGGACTCGAGTCAGGCAGCCGACTGTCCTGAATCACATGCTGCAATTAGGGGTTGCTCATAGCTGCAGTCTGAGTCACGCTCACCTCTCCTTCTCGAACACGTAGCAGTTCTTGCCTGCTGAATCACACAGTAGGCGACGTGAGCTGTAGTTCACTGCGTGCTTTAATCTTCAGCTTGCGAGCGGCAGGAAGAGTGCAGACTCGCTTTTAGCTCATGAACAAGCTTCTAGGACTCGAGTCAGGCAGCCGACTGTCCTGAATCACATGCTGCAATTGGGGTTGCTCATAGCTGCAGTCTGAGTCACGCTCACCTCTCCTTCTCGAACACGTAGCAGTTCTTGCCTGTTAAATCACACAGTAGGCGACGTGAGCTGTAGTTCACTGCGTGCTTTAATCTTCAGCTTGCGAGCGGCAGGAAGAGTGCAGACTCGCTTTTAGCTCATGAACAAGCTTCTAGGACTCGAGTCAGGCAGCCGACTGTCCTGAATCACATTCTGCAATTGGGGTTGCTCGTAGCTGCAGTCTGAGTCACGCTCACCTCTCCTTCTCGAACACGTAGCAGTTCTTGCCTGTTAAATCACACAGTAGGCGACGTGAGCTGTAGTTCACTGCGTGCTTTAATCTTCAGCTTGCGAGCGGCAGGAAGAGTGCAGACTCGCTTTTAGCTCATGGACAAGCTTCTGCGACTCGAGTCAAGCAGCCGACTGTCCTTTGGCTGGCACTTTGCGCTGCCGCCACTCGCAGGTAGGCTTGTGGGTAGCCGTTGCCCTTTCAAATCCACGAAGCAGCTGGTCACACGCGGCGCAATACTTGGGATGATTTCTGTCACTAAATCCTGGGTAAAAAATGCCCTCTGCATTTTGAACGCGTTTGCTGTTAGGTGCCTTAGGCACAGGTGCCGCACGGGGCTTTCTTAGGGGTGGTGGTTTAGGCACAATCGCCTTCGGCGGATGTGCGGGGGAGCTCTTAGCCTTTGCCTTCGCAGGTGGCGCTAAGGGCTCGCGGGGCGCGGGCGAGGTCGTGGCCTTTGCTTCAGGCGCAGGAACTGCAGCGTCAATGGCTGCTTCGTCCGCTGAACAACTACTGCTAGACTCATTCGATGACGAGGCTCCAAAGTCGCTCAGCGAAGACAGCTCGGACTCGCTGGGGGCCTGGAAACCGGCATCAGTTACCTTAGCCCTTGCTGCAGCAGTCTTCCGCTTCGCCTTGTTGAATCGCCTAAGCCAGCGCTGCCATACCGTCCGCATCTCCGCTTTGATTGCCCTGGCATTTGCCTTAGCTTTCTTGTGTCGTTGGACGAGAACCTCGCGGCATGGCTTGGCCATTCTGGGCGCGGTCAAAGGTTCAAAGCTTCCCTACTGCTAAACAGCTTGAGTGTAGTTGTGTCGTGGTTCACGCAGAAGTCACATTCACCAGCTGTCGATGCGATACTGCAAGTTTATACTCAAGTGCAGGTGTATTTGAAAGCATCTGCCTCCGCCAAGTCGAAGCGCATGTTGTTCGCATAGTATAGCGTGGACCTTCTTGCTCTGAAAGCGGAATGATTTCGTATACCGGGTGGACTGAGTGTTTCCGATATTTAGTTTTCAAGAAATTTCTCTACAAGTAAACTTCAGAACTCCTTGGTGACTACCCTGTTCCATTTTGTGTGGTATTTGCATGACTTTTGCAGCGCGCCAAGAAGATCTCAAAATTTTAACCCACAAATGCAAATGTTGTTCCTACCCTCTGCCGTTTTGTGTGGTGTTTGCAGGACTTTTGCAGGGCGCCAAAAGGATCTCGGCAAATTTTGACCCACAAATGTTGTTCTTAACCTCTGCAGTTTTGTGTGGTATTTGCGTAAGAGAATAAGCCTGCCAACAAACACATGGAACTCAAAAATCCAATCACATACGAAGAGCAGCTTGATTTGGCTAAATCTTGCCCGAAGGCTGCCCGGCAAAATTTGGCCAAATCGTACGCGATGAGAAATGCGCGGCTAAATTTCGCAGAGCAGCCTTCGGGCCAAAT
>CAJNDS010000264.1:68072-183973 GCA_905221605.1 Symbiodinium natans
TTAAATTTTTTAAATTAATTTAAATATTTGGATTTCCTGGTGAAGTCCTTACAAAGGCTCGATTTAAATTATTTAACTTATTTAAATTATTTAAATTATTTAAATCCCCGAAAACCCTTTTGACAATTTAAATAATTTAAATAATTTAAATCCTCTGGAGAGCTTCCCCAGGAAACCCCAATATATAAATTAATTTAAATAATTTAAATAATTTAAATAATTTAGATAATTTAAATAGGGCCATTTAATTTATTTAAATTATTTAAATCCCCGAAAACCCTTCTGACAATTTAAATAATTTAAATAAATTAAATGGCCCTATTTAAATTATTTAAATTATTTAAATTATTTAAATTATTTAAATTAATTTAAATATTTGGATTTCCTGGTGAAGTCCTTACAAAGGCTCGATTTAAATTATTTAAATTATTTAAATTATTTAAATCCCCGAAAACCCTTTTGACAATTTAAATAATTTAAATAATTTACATCCTCTGGAGAGCTTCCCCAGGAAACCCCAATATTGAAAATAAATTAAATAATTTAAATAATTTAAATAATTTAAATAATTTAAATAGGGCCATTTAATTTATTTAAATTATGTAAATCCCCGAAAACCCTTTTGACAATTTAAATAATTTAAATAAATCAAATGGCCCTATTTAAATTATTTAAATTATTTAAATTATTTAAATTGTTTAAATTAATTTAACTATTTGGATTTCCTGGTGAAGTCCTTACAAAGGCTCGATTTAAATTATTTAAATTATTTAAATTATTTAAATCCCCGAAAACCCTTTTGACAATTTAAATAATTTAAATAATTTAAATCCTCTGGAGAGCTTCCCCAGGAAACCCCAATATTTAAATTAATTTAAATAATCTAAATAATTTAAATAATTTAAATAATTTAAATAGGGCCATTTAATTTATTTAAATCATTTACATCCCCGAAAACCCTTCTGACAATTTAAATAATTTAAATAAATTAAATGGCCCTATTTAAATTTTTTAAATTATTTAAATTATTTAAATTAATTTAAATATTTGGATTTCTTGGTGAAGTCCTTACAAAGGCTCGATTTAAATTATTTAAATTATTTAAATCCCCGAAAACCCTTTTGACAATTTAAATAATTTAAATAAATTAAAGGGCCGTATTTAAATAATTTAAATTATTTAAATTATTTAAATTATTTAAATTATTTAAATTAATTTAAATATTTAGATTTCTTGGTGAAGTCCTTACAAAGGCTCGATTTAAATTATTTAAATTATTTAAATAATTTAAATTATTTACTTTCACTTTCACATACACAAGCAAGCATAGAAGCAAAATAGACCCGAAAGGTTTTTCTCTCATATATATATATACATCTTTAGTATATGCAGATAGATACACACCCTATTCACCTCTCCCCCCCGCCCCTTCAGCTCAGAACCTGAAAACCCCGCAAAAGCCTTCTCAACCTCTGAACCACGCAGCCCCAAAGCCCTATAAAATTCCAAAGCCGAAGACGGGTTTAGGGTTTAGGGTTTGGGGCTCGGGGTTCGGGGTTGAGGGTTTAGGGTTTAGGGTTTAGGGTTTAGGGTTTAGGGTTTAGGGTTTAGGGTTTAGGGTTTAGGGTTTAGGGTTTAGGGTTTAGGGTTTAGGGTTTAGGGTTTAGGGTTTAGGGTTTAGGGTTTAGGGGTTAGTGTTTAGGGTTTAGGGTTTAGGGTTTAGGGTTTAGGGTTTAGGGTTTAGGGTTTAGGGTTTAGGGTTTAGGGTTTAGGGTTTAGGGTTTAGGGTTTAGGGTTTAGGGTTTAGGGTTTAGGGTTTAGGGTTTAGAGGGTCTCTCCTCTCAACAGCCCCCCTTGCAGCGGGGCGGCTCACTTCGCGGACTTCCTCTTGCAGCCGCTGGATGCTGCCTCGCTGGGCCATCCTTGGGACATCAGTCAAACTTTCCACAGGATGAAGGATTACAATATATATATATATATGTGTGTATGGAGATATTTACATATATAATGATATGAAACCACGCAACCTAATGCAACAGGATGTGCTGCCGCCCCCCCCCCCCCCCCCCCCGCAGTCAGAGCGCCAAAGCTCGCGCAGGGTCCCCCACGACGTCGCGCGCCTTCCGGGCCCCGTTTCACACAAGCCCGTCTGCACCGAGCTCGGACGCTGGCCCAAAGCTCGTGCCCCTCATGTCCCTCCCGTCCCGAAAGCTCGCACCCCCCGCGCCGCAGCTCTGGAAGTGTTGGCGCAGAGAGCCTGTCTGCCACACGCAGAAGGCATCAAACAACTTGGGACTGCTCCGACTGCAGTCCGACTGTGCCAGGGCAAAAGTGAGTTCACAACTACCCTGAACGACACTATGTGGCTGGTGCTGAAAACAAGATCTCTCTTCCTCTTACTTGTCCGCAGTCTTGCGGATCCGGCGGACGGTGCCTAATGGTGGTTGGGGGGCTCTTGGCAGCCTTGAACTGCGTAGCATCAGTATCAAGGAAGGGAGACGAGTGCGCCCACAATCTTCCTCGCAGGTCAGAGCACTGGGCCAGGCACTGGACGTGCCGAGACAGCCTCCCCAGAGCGTTTCTTTACAGCATCCCTGCCAGCGAGAGCGACACATGCAGTTGCAGAGAGCATAACAGCAACACGGCGGGTGTAAACACCAATGCCAAGCACATCAACTCCAATCGGTTCTCCACTGTGCTCCAATCGTCGCTGCACCGTGCATCTGAATGTGCTTCGCCTGTTTCAGATCGTCCCGTTGGAGCCAGGGTCTGGCCGAGCTTGCGCCGGCGTGTAGATGGCCGTCCCGTGGGGTCCCGTCGCCTGTTCCTCGCAGTGTCCCCCGTCCCGTGCCCGTCTCGTAGGCTCCCGCTGCAACGCACGCATGATGCCTCGCGTCCCTCCCATCCCGGGCCCGTCCCGTGATTTTCCGCCCGCGCCCGCCTCTACCCAACCTTCGACAGGTTTGGCGCATAAGGCCAGACCGAGGCATTCGGAAAATCAACAGAGGAAACGGCTCCCCAGCTCTCAGAACAGCGCGAGATGGGACTTGTCAGGTACTGGTACCGGGGAGTGGAGGGGCGGATGCCTACAACAATCCCTACGCAATCCCCATGTACCCCTTCTTGCAGTGCCTGTTTCCACTTTCCCCCCCTTGGAGCACCAGCAAGTACAGCGGAGGTCAGAAGGTGCATGAGTATTCAACACTAAACCCAAACCCTTAAACCCTTACACCCTTAAACCCTTAAACCCTGAAACCCTCAAGCCTTTAAACCCATAAACCCTCAAGCCCCTAAAACCTTAAAACCTGAAACCCTCAAGCCCTTCAACCCTTAATCCCTAAACCCTAAACCCCTAAACCCTCAAGCCCCTAACCCCTTAAACCCTTAAACCCTTAAACCCTTAAACCCTAAACCCTAAACCCACCAAGTCTAAAGCCCAGCGTCTGCATCTCGACGAGGTGCTGCGCCTCTTCCACGTTGGTCTCGGCAGGCTAGAAAAAGGGGTTAGGGCCTTTTAGGGTTCAGGGTTTAGGGTTTAGGGCTTAAAGGGTTTCGGGGTTTAGGGATTTATTTTGGGGCTTAGGGTTTAGGGTTTAGTGTTTAGGGTGTAGCACCGGTCAGCTGGACGCGATAGTTTGAAGACATGCCCACCCCAAGGCCACCCAATCACAACTCACGGCAAAACCAAGCCGGAGCCAAAACCAGCCAGCCATTCAACATTTTTCTGCGTCGGATTAGCTACATGGCGAAAGTGTGGTTATGAAATGAGGCCTTATGAAAAACATGCCCAGAAGCTTGTGTTCAGGACATGTAAAGAAACTGCAGCCAAAAAAAATTAGGTTTTGCGTTGGGGGAGTTTTCGGCCGGAGGGCCTTCTCATTGTTTTCTTTTTTCTCTATGTCGGATTGTCGAGCGGGTTTTTTCGAAGCTTTGCGCAACATAGTCAGAAGTTTCCGAGTTAAAGGCTCAGAAATGGTCTGGGAGAAGCCCAAAGAAACTCAGAAATGGTCTGGGGGCAGCCCAGAATCCCAGAAATCCCAAAAAAGTTGGTCTGGGAGAAGCCCAACTAAGCTCAGAAATTGGGGGGGGGGCAGCCCGAAGCTCAGAAATGGTCGGGTGAAGCCCAGAAAAATTCTGAAATGGTCTGGGAAAAGCCCAGAAGCCCAAAAAGGCTCCAAGAAACTGTCCGGGAGAAGCTCTAAAAGGTGCAGAAAAGGCTCAGAAACTGTCCTGGAGCTCAAAAAAAAGGTGCAGAAACTGTCCGGGAGGAACCCCAAAAGGCTCAGAAACAAAAAGGCTCAGAAACTGTCCGGGAGGAACCTCGAAACTGTGCGGGAGAAGCCCAAAAAGGCTCAGAACCTGTCCGGAAGGAGCCCAAAAAGGCTCAGAAACTGTCCAGGAAAAGCCCAAAAAGGCTCAGAAACTGTTCGGGAGGAGCCCAAAAAGGCTCAGAAACTGTCCGGGAGGAGCCCAAAAAGGCTCAGAAACTTGTCCGGGAGGCCAAAATGGCTCAGGAACTGTCCGGAAGGAGCCCAAAAAGGCTCAGAAACTGTCCGGGAGAAGCCCAAAAAGGCTCACAAACTGTCCGGGAGGAGCCCCAAAAAGGCTCAGAAACCAGGGCCGAAAGGGGCAGGAGACGCCCCCGCCTCCCGCGAGCAAAAAAGTGTGGGGTTTAGGGTAATACAATATATCCGTGACAGTGCTAGGCGACTCTAGCTAGGCGACCCTCTCAGGGGTGTGCCTGGTAGGCTCTGCAGCCCAGCAGAGCCTGCCGTGGTCTCGCTGAGCGCTCGACTGCGCCCGCCTACCCCAACAGAGGTGAGAGGGGTGGCGGGCGGGTGTAGGGTTTAGGGTTTAGGGTTTAGGGTTTGGGGTTTGGGGTTTAGGGTTTAGGGTTTAGGGTTTGGGGTTTAGGGTTTAGGGCTTGAAAAAGGCGAGTTTGGGGGACTGGGGGTTCCTCAGCCTGCAACTTACATGGGGATTTCCCGGTGTACCTTATTGGGTCCTTCTTGAAAGGGGATCCTACTATCTGGGGGTTTGTAGAAGGGTCCCTTTTTTGCGTAAAACCCCCGCATGAACGCTGAGCTTCGCTAAGTCTGGAGCCTAAAATGGTAAAAGCGTCAAGGCCCCAAAGAGAAGCTGTCAAGGAACAGCCCTGAACCCGCAAAAACTCTAGAACTGCCCTAAACCCTAAACCCTAAGCCCTAAGAGCTAAATCCAAAGCCCAAACCCTAAACCCTAAACCCTAAACCCCTAAACCCCTAAACCCTCAACCAAAACTCTGGCCCCCAGTAGGGCGCCGCGTGGCCTCGCTGCGGACCTCGAGGTCCCGTGCCCGCGCGGACAGCGCGGCGGCCTCGTTCGGGTGTCGGGCCTTAACCCCAAAAGCCATATAAGTTGAACGGGCAGAAAATCCTTCATGAAAGATCTGGGACCCACCTCTCTCCCAAAACCTCACCGAAATTCCCGCCCAAACCCAACCAAAAGAGGCCCCAAAAAACGCCCCCAAAAGAGGCCCCAAACCCACAGGCGCTCCCCTAAACCAGAGCTCGCTCATCCCACCTGCGACTTCAGCTCCGGAGCGGCACTTTGGAAGCCCCGGCAGAGTGAGAGCAGGTCGGCTTCCTCCACCTCAAGGGGAGGGGTTTGGGTTCAGGGTTCTAAGGGGGGTTTTGGCTCAAGGGGGGTTTAGAGTGAGGGGGTGGGCTGCCTGAAAGGTTTTTCTCGCAGCCCCTTTTAGCCTCTGCCCCAGTGCCTCCAGCATGGCTTGCGTCACCCTGAGCTCATCCAAGCTGGGGCCTTCCTCCAGAAGGGGTCTACAATCTGAGTTAAGGCCGTTCAGCGCTGGGCCTGGGGGTATTTAAGCTTCGAGGCCTGAAGCTCTTGCAGCTATGAGGTTGGAGGAGACGGGGTAGCTTCATGCGCAAACTATGCTAGGAGGAGCACCACAGGATGCTGGGGATCTGAGAACTTTTGCGCGGCTCGGGCGGCCTCCGAGGGCTTTCGCGCGCCCATGGCTTCGGCCTCCTTACAGCGGCAGAGATGCTTCTGGGTGTAGAAAGGGGACAGGTTGAGTAGGGGTAGTGTGTAGAGGAGCTTAGGTCAGTAAAGACATGGGTCGACTCATTGGAAAGGCGGAAGAAGTTCTTTCTGCTTCTTGGGTGTGTCTCATCCTGGGCCCACCCTCACTAGCAATCGGGGTTTAGAGTTCCAGGTTTAGTGTGTTTTGTTTGAGATTTAGGGTTCCACTCCATGCTCTAATCCTTTCTCCCTCAAAGCCCTACACCCAATACGCCAAACAGTATAAACGAAACACCCCACCCCAAAGCCCAAAAAGCTCCCTAAACCCTAAACCCTAAACCCTAAACCCCAAACCCCAAAACCCTGCACCCAACCAAAAGGCCCCTAGTCCCTCCACTCCCTCAACCTTAAAACGCCTTCAACTCAAAGCCCCCAACTAGGGTTTAGGGTTTAGGGTTTAGGGTTTAGGGTTTAGGGTTTAGGGTTTAGGGTTTAGGGTTTAGGGTTTAGGGTTTAGGGGTTAAGGGTTTAGAGTTTAGGGTTTAGGGTTTAGGGTTTAGGGTTTCAAGGCCGGGCGGCACACTCCCAGGATTCCATGCCCTCCTCCGCGCGGCGCGTTTCGCCGCGCAGCGTCTGCAGCCGCCTGGGTTTAGGGTTTAGGGTTTAGGGTTTAGGGTTTAGGGTTTAGGGTTTAGGGTTTAGGGGTTTAGGGAATTAGGGGTTTAGGGTTTAGAGTTTAAGGTTTAGGGTTTTTGGGATTTCAGGGTGGGACGGCTTTGGGGTCTGTAGGGTTTAGGGCTTCGGGTTCAGGCGGGTTGGGAGCAGGATTTGCTGTGGTGGCTCAGGGTTTGTATAAGGTTTCGGGCCCTAAACCAAGAACCTGCCTGGTGCGACAGTTCGTTGTCATTCGGGGACTGCTCCAAGCTATCGGTGCCGCTATGCAAAAAATGTATGTATATGTGGATACAGATATAGATATTATATATATATATATATACATAGTGTTGATCTGTAGTTTATGTTCAACTTGCAAAACCCCTAAGCCCAAACTCTTATCCCCATGTCGCAGAGTGCCTGCTTTGGGCGCTGAGTCGCATCGCGGTGCTCACGGAAGCCTCCTGCACGTGAGATTTTGGGGTTTAGGGTTTAGGGTTTAGGGTTTAGGGTTTAGGGTTTAGGGTTGATCTAAGAATGATTCACCACACCCCAAACCCATACCCCTTTACCTATAAAAGGACATTATAAGGGAGTCTAAGGGAGGATATTACCATACCCTTTCATTTCCTTTTAAGGGTATGCCCAGGGGTATGTTGAATCTTTCTTAGGATTTACAGGGCTTAGGATTCAGGGCTGAGGGGCTTTAAGGCTCCGGGCTCAAGGGCTAAGGTCTCAGACTTTGCCTTGGCCCACACCCTCAAACCCGAAACACATACATCCCGAACCCTAAACCCTAAACCCTAAACCCTAAACCCTAAACCCTCAACCCTAAACCCCAAACCCCCCCAAACCCCGAAAAAACTCCCCAAACCCCCCCCCCCCCAAACTCCCTAAACCCGACACATCCTGAACCCAAAGCCCCCAAGCCCCCAAAACCCTGAACCCCAAACCACTCCAACACCCCCAAGCCCGAAACTTGGGAATGTGACGAGAGTATCTTGGCCTTGTATGTTGAGATACAATTGGGATGATAAGCGCGCTAACTACTTGTTTGCTTTTGGCTGACTGTACATCGGGAGGGTGCAGAAAAGCGCTTCTCAAGATGCAACAGAAAGGAGTCTTTGGTCCCAAATCCGATCCGCTTATACTCACAGCCCTTGCGGGGGATTATCGTACCCCCCTATGATAATCCCGATTAAGGGCTGTTAGTACAAGGGGGAACCCAAAAACCCCAAACCCCTGAACCCTAAACCCTAAACCCTTTCAAGAGCCCCTAAACCCTAAACCCTAAACCCTGAACCCTAAACCCTAAACCCTGAACCCTGAACCCCTTGAAAAAAAAAAACAGAAGTCCTCGAGGTGCCTCGCCTGCTGCTGGAGGTGCGCGAGCTCCTCCTGCCGGCCCTCCTTCCAGGGTTTCGGTTTAGGGTGTAGGGTGTAGGGTTTAGGGTTTAGGGTTCAGGGTTTAGGGTTTAGGGCTAGGGGTTTAGGGTGTAGGGTGTAGGGTTTAGGGTTTGGGGTTTAGGGTTTGGGGTTTGGGGTTTGGGGTTTGGGGTTTGGGGTTTGGGGTTTGGGGTTTGGGGTTTGGGGTTTGGGGTTTGGGGTTTAACTGCGGCGGTTTGGGGTTTTGGGGGCTTTAGGGGTGCTTCAACTGGGGTTTGGGCTTATAGGGTCCAGTGCCTGTAGCAAAACCGCCCTAAACACCTCAGCATTCTTGCTTCAGGTCTTCGAGCTTGTCGTGCAGGATCTCGGGTTGAGGGGCAAAGGCGTAGGGTTTGTTGTCAAGGGCGTCTTGGCGTAGGCCAGGAGAACGCAGCTGCAGCTACTTGTTTCTGAGACCTCCCCCCCCAGTCCCTTGAAGATACCGTCAGCAGACTCGCACAAAGGTGCCCTCCTCGCTTTAAGGGGTGGTTAGGGCTGCAGGCCGACCCATACACTTCTCCAAACCCTCAGCTCCCCGAAATTTGAGCCCGAAAAGCCCTAAAGCTCCTAAAGCAACTTCAGGTTCTTCGGCTGCTCGGCTCAACCGGGCTTTCCCCCAAGCCACATGACGAGAAGCACTGGCGTGAACCCCTCGACCGCTACTACTTCCTGCCTGCTCTCGCGAAGCCCACGTTTCGCTATCGGCACGGAGGAGGTGGTCCGCAATGGATGACTGGCGGGGGGAGGGGGATTGGAGGGTTGGAGCGTTTCGAGTTGGCGGCTTCGGGTATTGGGGTTTTTGGGGGGGGGGGTTCGTGTCTGGCCTAGACAAACACCCTGCGCGTCAGCTTGAGAGGTGTGGGGTTTTCAGCTGCAGAGACCCATAAAGCCAAGGGACCCCTAAGCCCTAAACCCTAAAGCATGAAAAAGCTTTAAAACATACAAACAAACCAAACCCCCCCCCCCCAAAGGCCTCCTGGCCCACCCCCTAACACCTTAAGGGCAGCCTCCGCGTGCAGTCGAAGCAGCTCCGGGCCCACCTGCTCCGTCAGGTTGTGAAGTTTTGGGAGATTTGGAGTTTAGGGGGGGTTTAGGGTTTGGGGTTTAGGGTTTAGGGTTTAGGGTTTCGGGTTAGGGTTTAGGGTTTAGGGTTTTGGGTTTAGGGGGTTTTGGGTTTAGTGAGTGAGGGCTGTGGGGATTTGAGGTGTTTCAGTCAGGGCCGAAAAGGGGGCAATGCTTTAGGCGACCCAAAAAAACCGCAATTCCCATCATCAACAAAGACCCCACGCAAGGGTACCCCGAGACCCCACAAGGGATTTACAGCTTAAACCAATGATGATCCCTACAAGGCTCCACAGCTTGAACCAATTGGGGGTTTCCAGGGGTACCTTCTCGGGGTCCTTAATTTCAGGAATCCTACCATTTGGGGGTCCAAGATTTCTGCCTTTCCAAAAGGCCCTAGCAGTCCTCTCCTGCCCAAGGAGGTGGCTTGGGATTCCTCGCGCTTCCTCAAGCCTGAACCCTAGGTCGACCCTAGTAGCCCTAAACCCTAAACCCTAAACCCTAAACCTTAAACCCTAAACCCTAAACCCTGAATCCTAAACCCTAAACCCTAAACCCTAAACCCTAGACCCTAAACCCGACCCTCAAAACTTAAAACTCAGAGCCCTTTAGGCATGTTTGGAGCTCAGGGCCGCAGCGCCTCCACGGGCGCCAGGCGGGGATCAAAGGGAGACACGCCCAGCTTTCGCCTGAGCGTTTCAAGGGTTTAGGGTTTAGGGTTTAGGGTTTAGGGCTTATATAGGGCTTAGGGTGGGCTTCTTGAACCCCTCAAGCCCTAAACCCCCCTAAACCCCCCTTCAACCTAACCCTAACCCCCCCCCCCCCCAAATGCCCCGCTTAAAACGCCCCGCTTAAAACGCCCGCTCAAAACGCCCCGCTTAAAAACCGCCTTAAAACGCCCCTAAACCCCCCCCCCCCCAACCTCCCCCTACACCCCCAAACCGCAGATCTGAGGTTCAAAAAACTTGTGGACGTCAGGTGTGTAGGGCTAGCTGAACATAGACTTCGAGAGAACGTGACGCGTTGGCTGTGAGTCATGTAGGGTCTTTAGGGTTTAGGGGCCCTAAACCCTGAACCCTAAACCCTAAACCCTAAACCCTGACCCTAAACCCTAAACCGTTGTTGGGAGACAACTCCAGGAGAAACCGCGTCTGGGGCGCAGCTTCGCCACCACTCCTCGCCACAGCTGCCCCTTCCTCGGGTGCATCGGGGCGGCGAGCCGAACTCTTAAGGCCACAAGAGCCCCCAATACGAGCCCTAAACCCCTTAAATGCCCACTTAAACCCCTCAAACCCCTTAAAGCCCATAAACCCCATACACCCTCTTAAACCCCAAAGCCGAATCCCTGAACTCCGCGCCCGAGAGTTCGGAGCTTCGCCGTCTTCGTTCTTGAACTCAGCTTCCTTAAGGCCGCCACCCCCCTCTCAACAACAAATCGCCGGAAAGCCATGGGCCTTGAAGCTATCATATAGGGCAAGTATCCTCCTCTCATCCCCCCAAAATACTCGCTCTACTGACCTCGGCCGGATTGTGGGGGACACCTCGAAAAAGCATGGACTGCCATCTGACTTGGGCCCGGGGAACTTGAAGAGCTTCTTCCAAGCCAAATCCTAAATCCTCGACCCTAAACCCCAAACCCTGCAAAAATCGACTCCGCACAGCCCCCTCCCCCTGCCAAAAAAAAAGACTCTGCACAGCCCCTAAACGGCCAACAGAAGATGTGACTTCGGGCGGCCGCCGCGCAACGTCGAGCCGCCGCCGCAGGGCCCGCGTGGAGGCCAGGAGGTCAGCCCTGTGTTCAGGGTTTAGGGTTTAGGGTTTAGGGTTTAGGGTTTAGGGTTTAGGGTTTAAGGTTTAGGGTTTAGGGTTTGGGGTTTAGGGTTTAGGGTTTAGGGTTTAGGGTTTAGGGTTTAGATGTTCTGAGGGTTTGGGGGGGGTTTTGGGGAGGAAGGTTCAAGGGTTTGGGGCTTAGGGCTTATCATTATTGCTTTGGGGTTTAGGGTCCATGGTTTGCGGACTTATGGTATAAGGCTTGTGGGTTCGAACACCTTAAATCCGAAGCCTTGTTTGTCAGCTTCAAGATTGCAGGGATTCAGGACATGGGCATCGAGTGGCCGGGTGCACAATGTACTGGACGCCGTCTCTGCGTGAACGCTGCAAACCTTGGAGCCCAAATAGCCGAAAGCCCTGCAGCCCCAAACAGACCTCTAAACCCTTAAACCCTAGACCCGAAACCGAACCCATTATGGGGGGGTTTGGGGCGCAGCCCCAAACAAACCAACCCTTCTTGACCCTAAACCGAACCCATTGTGGGGGTTTGGGGTTGCCTGGGCTGAGGCTCAGGGCTTGGGGTGCCCCGAAGTGCCCTGAGGATCCCATCACCTGAGCTGCTCCGCCGCTGCCAGCTCGCGCGTGAGGTCCAGCGACGAAAAGGCATCCATGCAGAAGAGGGGAGGGGAGGGTTTAAACCCTAAACCCTAAATCCTAAACCCTAAATCCTAAGCCCTAAACCCTAAGCCCTAAACCCTAAACCCTAAACCCTAAACCCTAAACCCTAAACCCTAAACCCTAAACCTTAGGGGCTTGGCAGCTTCAGGGCTTTTGAGGCAGCATAGGGGCTTCAACAGGCAGTCTATGGGTTTGGGTTGAGGGGGCAGCTCTCTAATTTCTCCCTCTCTTGTGGGGTTCCTCCCACAAAGGGTTTAGGGTTTAGGGTTTAGGGTTTAGGGTCTAGGGTTTGGGGTTTAGGGTTTGGGGTTTGGGGTTTGGGGTTTGGGGTTTGGGGTGTCTTCCCTACATGCTACTTCTCGAGCTCCCACATTGCGCTGTGCTAACTGGAGGACGCACTGCATCGCAGCTCGCTCAGGCTTTGAGGGACCTTTCCAGATCCCGCACCCTGGCAACATCAAAAAACCCTCAACTTCCTCGGAGCTGCTCCAAACTGGGCCAAGCCCCATAAAAAAATGCCCGAACTCTCCACCCAGAAAACCTCCCAAACCACAAACCTGCCCCTTCCGAACCACGCCGGCCTCTGAAATGTCTTGGGGAACCTGAAAAACCCCCTAAACTCTAAACCCTAAACCCTAAACCCTAAACCCTAAACCCTAAACCCGTTGGCAGTCGCTGATCCCTGAAAAGCCAGGGCGGACCCTCTCCTCCATCATCGCATGGGCGACGTCATCCCCTGGCTTCTTCTTTGAAAAGTAGGGTTTAGGGTTTAGGGTTTAGGGTTTTGGGTTTTGGGGTTTGGGGTTTGGGGTTTGGGGTTTAGGGTTTAGGGTTTAGGGTTTTGGGTTTAGGGTTTTGGGGTTTGGGGTTTAGGGTTTAGGGTTTAGGGTTTAGGGTTTAGGGCTTAGGGTTTAGGGTTTACTGTTTAGGGTTTAGGGTTTAGGGTTTTGGGGTTTGGGGTTTGGGGTTTGGGGTTTAGGGTTCAGGGTTTAGGGTTTAGGGTATATGGCGCTTGGTTTAGGGTTTAGGGTTTAGGGTTTAGGGTTTAGGGTTCAGGGTTTAGGGTTTAGGGTTTAGGGTTTAGGGTTTAGGGTTTAGATCCCCCTCTTGCCAAACCCGTTGGGGGGGGCTTCCGAAGATCTTGGGTCTGGGGTTTATGGGAAGAAGCGGGGGAGATACCGTTTCTTGGGGTCCCCGTCTAAAGGGGATTCCAGTATCTTTTTGGGGCGAGAAGTGGTATCCCTGTCTTGGGAAATGGCCGTCAGAAGGTGAGACGGAGGCGAAAGGAGCAGTTGAACCCAACCCTCAACCTAAACCCTAACCCATCAACCCTAAACCCACTCTGGAGACGCAAGCTCTTCTCATTGGGGGCCCCTGCACCCCAACCCGAAAACCTCCGGAACCCCCCGCACAGTCAAGGCTTTAGGGTCTCTCCGGTACCCATAAGAATCCATTTCCAGAAGCCCTCTCAACCGCCTTGTTGTCCGACCAGGCTTCTACCCTTCAAAACTTGAACCCCCCAAACCCAAGAGCCTGAAAAGCCTTCCCCCAAACCCACGAACCCCTACAAGCCCCAAAATCGTCCCAAAACCCACCGAGCCTTGGGCATGCGCTGCACGCCCCCATGGCTTTGGGCATTTCTGGGTGGCTCTAGGTTTCTAGGGCGTTCGGGATTTAGGGTTTAGAGTCACCAGGGTTTAGGGTTCAGGGTTTGGGGTTTAGGAGGGGGCTGAGGGCTGCGAGGTGTTGGAGGTTGGCTTTGGAGTCGAGGGAGGGCTCAGGGACTCAGGGTTGGGGGACTAAGTGGGCTCCGCCCGCGCGTTGAGCACGTGGCTGGCGGCATCCCGTGCATCGGACCATGCCGAGAATGCCCTAAGAGAGTACGAGAGCCGAAGGAGGGAACCCTTGCAAGGGAGCCCTGAACCCTAGGGGTGATAAAGTGGGGCTATTTTTGGGGGGGCCTACTCCGATGTAGCATCCCAGAACTTCAGCGCGAAGCGCCGTGGTGTTCTACACAGCATCCCCGGCGCCCGCCAATCACCACCTCGGCCACAGAAGCCAAGACCCGGGCGCGAAGGCGAGTAACACAACTACTCTCAGAACTGAGAAGCATGCTTCAATGAATGCTGCAGCCTGGAGCCTTAACTCCACCGGATTCTTCCTCCGGGCAGCGGTTTTGCCCCCCGCAAGCTGAGGCAACTTTTGCACAGTGTAGGCTCCTGGTGCGCCGTTGCGTTGCCCAATGCCCGGGTCCTCGGACAAGCAAGTGGCACGACACAAGCGTGCACTTCATCTGCTTGTGCTTCAGCCCCATCATCGCTCCAAGGACACCAAGGGGCATTCCATTCCTTCATTCAGGGTTTCTTAACGTTAAAAAACCCTAAAAGAAACCTGAATGGGTTTTTTTAACGTTAAAAAAACCCTAGTTACTAGCATGGTGCTTCGTCTTGGGCTTGGCCAGGCTTCTGCGAGCCCCTGCTGCCTGATGGGCGACTCGCAAGAAAGAAACCCTCTCTTCCGGTCTGCGCTTGCTAGCCCTGTGTTCGTCGTGCCTTTCCTTTGGAACATTTTGTAGCCGCTCCTTCACAGTTCTAAGCGCACGGGGGGGGCGGTTTGAGACGTGAGGCGGGCAAGCGCTCCTCGAGCATTTAGCATGGGAGAGTCTGTCTGTGATCCTAGAAGTAGCGTCTGGGCAAGCAACATGCGCCAAGTGCTGAGCTGGGCTGGCTTATCCTTGCCAACGCCACCGCCGACGAATCCACAAAGCCCGGCCCGGCTCTTCGCCCACCCAGGGTTCAGGGCCATATCAAAAACCCCAACCGAAACTTCAGTCCTAAACATGCGACGGAATTGAAGTTGGGAGGCGCCCCCTTTCATGTCTTCCGGCACGTTTCCTGGTCAGAGTTCACCGCGGCACCGCAGAGCGCTTCAAGCTCGGTCGCCTTTCTGCCACCGGCTTTGCTTCTGTTATTCGGGTTTTAAGGGCAGGGTTTAGGGTTTTGGGTTTAGGGTTTAGGGTTTAGGGCTTGGGGTGGGTTTCTTTCTGCCACCGGCTTTGCTTCTGTTATTCGGGTTTTAAGGGCAGGGTTTAGGGTTTTGGGTTTAGGGTTTAGGGTTTAGGGCTTGGGGTGGGTTTCTTTCTGCCACCGGCTTTGCTTCTGTTATTCGGGTTTTAAGGGCAGGGTTTAGGGTTTTGGGTTTAGGGTTTAGGGTTTAGGGCTTGGGGTGGGTTTAGGGTTTAGGGTTTAGGGTTTAGGGAGGCTAGGCTTGGGGGAAGAGGCGTCTTGCCTGTTGTGGGCTTCTGGGAAGCCTCCAGAGCTCATCCGCAGGGTTCTCAGCAGCCAGAAATCGTCAAGGCGGGACCTATAAAGTCCCTCCGGCGTAGCTACGATCAGGCCTATGAATGTTATTTAGGGTTTAGGGTTTAGGGTTTAGGGTTTAGGGTTTAGGGTTTAGGGTTTAGGGTTTAGGGTTTAGGGTTTAGGGTTTAGGGTTTAGGGTTTAGGGTTTAGGGTTTAGGGTTTATATCACGTCAGCTGCCCCTAAACCCTCAACCCTAGACCCGAAACCCTCAGGGGTGCTTCGGGTTCAGGGTTTGGAGGGTTTTATTACAAACAGAGAATCGCAGTCCCTGAAATAAAGTGACACGCGTACTTTGGCGATGCGTCCTTCTGCCGAGAACCGATGGGAGGTGCAGAGCCCCGCACGACCAGGCAGGAACCATGTTTAGGCTCAGGGTTTAGGGTCTAGGGTTTAGGGTTTAGGGTTTAGGGTTTAGGGTTTAGGGTTTAGGGTTTAGGGTTTAGAGTTTAGGGTTTCGGCTTTCGGGCTTAGGCTTTGGGGTTGTTTTCGGGCAGGTTTAGGGTGTAGAGTCTCTGATTTGCAAGAAAATATGACCTGAATGCTTGATGCCGTGCAACCCTGAACCCTAAAGTCCTCCAGGTCTCCTACGCTATCCCGCCTTAAAGGCCTCAGAAAACCCCTCTCGCCCTTGAAGCCCGCTGATAGGTTCTGAGTGGGGGGGGTCGGGGTGTGGAGGGTGCGGCTGGTCGAACCACCAAGCCGGTCGCGCGTTCCTACAAACTGGCTCAGGTCCGCTTCTGGAGAGCCTCTGGTCCACCGGGAAGGGAGGGGCCTTGGCGACAACTTGGGGGGGGGGGGGGTTTAGGGGTTTGAGGGGGGGGTTGGGTTGGGTTGTGGGTTTGGAAGAAGTTTTTGGGGGATTTGGGGGGGACCAGGAAGTTCACAGGGCTTGGGTTTTGGGTTGCGTTTTCGATGGAGTTCCTGCCCTCGCCGAGCAGAAGCCCTGGGACTGATCCCACAAGCTGTAGCAGCTGTAAACTGGAAACCCCCTGAACTCCCGAACTCCGAAACTCATAAACCCTCAAATTTCATTGGCCTAGAGAACCTCCTACGTCCCCCTTTATCCCCATCAACCCTGAACGTCGTGTTGACTTTCAGAATCCCACTTAAACCCTACATGCGAATCCCTAAACCCTAAACCCTAAACCCTAAACCCTAAACCCTCTCAGGCGCAGGGCGCAAGTAGAAGAAGTCAGGGTTGAAGCGGTCGCGTAGGAGTCGGGCCTGACGCCTCCTGAATTTCACAGGACCTTCAGGGGTTTGGGGGGGGGGGGGGGTTTGGGGTTTAGGGTTTATAGGGCTTATAGGGTTTATAGGGTTTATAGGGTTTATAGGGTTTATAGGGTTTATAGGGTTATAGGGTTTAGGGTTTAGGGTTACCGAAATCTCGGAGCCCACATGGGAGGTGGGAGGCGGTGGAGGTTAGCCCCACATACCTTACGAGCCCTGAGGCCGGAAGCAGGGAAGTAGGCCCTATACAACCCTTCAAGGAATGATTTAAAGCGTGCCGAATTTCTTGCGTTCCTACGAAGGGCCCTAAACCCTAAACCCTAAACCCTGAACCGTAAACCCTTCACCCTAAACCCTAAACCCTAAACCCAAAACCCTAAACCCTAAACCCTGCGCTGAGGGGCTAGCTGCTCTGCCACGTGGTCCTCCGGCTTCGTGGGGGGCCAGGCTGCAGACCTCACCACGGCGTGTAGCTTGGAGGGTTTAGGGTTTAGGGTTTAGGGTTTAGGGCTTAGGGTTTAGGGTTTAGGGTTTAGGGTTTAGGGTTTAGGGTTTAGGGTTTAGGGTTTAGGGTTTAGGGTTTAGGGTTTAGGGTTCGAGCTTGGGCTGAAGAAGTTGCAGGGTGAGATGTGTGGTTTCGGGCTTCCGCTTAGGTTCGGTCAGAACGCTTCGAAAATTGGGCGAGGGGCGATGCTTGGGCTTGGGGTTTGGTCTTGGGTTTAGGGTTTAGGGTTTAGGGTTTAGGGTTTAAGGAAAGTTCTTGGCTGCGCGGCTTTTTCTCCCCCTAAACAGCCCCGCACCCTCAACCCCTCAAAACCCTAAGGCCTAAACCCCTAGACCCCCAAGGCCTAAACCCTGACCCGGCCCTAAACCCTAAACCCTAAACCCTAAACCCTGAACCCTAAACCCTAAACCCTGAACCCGAAACCCCACTGCGAAGAAGAAAGCCACAAGCTGACCGACCAATGCATCCAGGGGCTGTCAAAATCAGCTTCAGGGTTTCGAGGTTGTTTCGGTGTTTGGGGGTTTTGGTGCTTAGGGGTTTTGGTGTTTGGGGGTTGTGGGTGTTTAGGGTTTTCGGAGTTGGTTGGGGTTTTGGGGCTTTAGGGTTGGGAGGTTTGGGGGGTTTGGCGGTTTGGGGTTGTGGGGGTTTGGGGTTGAAGGGGCAAGGGTTTTCGAGTGTCAGGGTTTAGGGCGGCTTGATGCATGCAGCGTTGGAGAGTTTACCCCTTGACTTCAGATCCCACGGGCTGCGGTTTAGCTGGGCTGAGGGTTGAGGAGATTTCTTGTAGTTCTACATCTGGATGAGGAGCCCCCACCCCCCCCATACATGTTGACAGTACTCGGTAAAGATTGTCCCAAAGGGGGGTCAGAGCTCAGAGAACCGCCCTCTGACATGGGTTCCGGATTGTATGATCCTTTGAGCCCCTGGCGGCGAAAATGCAAAACCCTGACCCCCAAATAAAACCCTAAACCCGACAGGCTCCCTAAACCCTAAACCCTAAACCCTAAACCCTAAACCCTAAACCCTAAACCCTAAACCCTAAACCCTAAACCCTAAACCCTAAACCCTGCTCCCTCTGACACCCAAAGACCACGTCTCAGCCAAGACCGCGGCTCGTCCTTGTATGCCCGCAGCCTACGGACCTTGCTTGCATGGCATGCCTTCCCCCCCGCACCTCATTCCCCCCCTGTGGTTCATGGTGGGTTTAGAGTTTCGGGTTTCGGGTTTAGGGTTTAGGGTTTCGAGTTTAGGGTTTAGGGTTTAGGGTTCAGGGTTGAGGGTTTTAGGGTTTTAGGGTTTTAGGGTTTTAGGGTTTTAGGGTTTTAGGGTTTTAGGGTTTTAGGGTTTTAGGGTTTTAGGGTTTTAGGGTTTTAGGGTTTTAGGGTTTTAGGGTTTTAGGGTTTTAGGGTTTTAGGGTTGTAGGGTTTTAGGGTTTTAGGGTTTAAGGGTTTAGGGTTTAGCCCCCCTCCCTCTCTCCTGTGGTTCATGGTGGGCTTGCAGTTAGGTTGGGGCGCCGGAAGGCAGCGGGACACTCCTCCACTTGACGTTGAGAAAGGTTTGCGGCTTGGTAGGGTGTTCTAGGGTTTCCTGCGTTTCTGAGGTTTCTAGGGCTGCTGGGGCTTCGAGGGTTTCTAGGGCTTCTAGGGTTCATCGGGCTTGCAGTATAGGGTTTCTAGGGCTGAGGGGCTCGACTCGAACCCCCGAAATTCGAAGCCTCGAAAGCCTTCGAGGCTCTGAGCTGATGGCGTGCCGCCCGTTCATGGTGTTAGGGTTTAGGGGTCTAGGGTTTTAGGGTTTAGGGTTTGGGGTTAAGAGTTCAGGGTTTGGGGTTTAGGGTTTAGGGTGTGGGTGGCACAGGGTGTAGTGTTTCGGGCCCAGGGATCGGGATTTCGGAAGCTTAGGGCCCAGGTTTGAACTTGGGGCAACAAACGGCTCCCTTCAAGCGCGCGGCCTTCACCTCGTCTCCAGTGTAGGTGCGATTCTGCAGGGTAGAGGAGGCTGTTTGAGGCTTCCATTTTGACGGGTTGATTGGTTTCCGCTTTAAGGCTTCTGCCCCAAGACCCTGAACCTCCAAACCCACCGCCGGGGCTTCAGGTAGAGTATGGCGACTATAAAGCCCTAGGGGCCCAAATCTTCACAGATGACAGGCCGTCTCTCTCTCATCCTTAAGGCAACCGTGCCTCCTGCCCCTACGGCCCCATACCTCGTTAAGGTTCGGGTCTGGGTTGCGGCCCTCACAAGTACTTTTCGATCGCTTCTGTGAGCCGGCCTCTTGTGAGTCTCAGCTAGGGCGAGCCTAGGCATGGCGACTAAGAGCCCTAAATAAAGAAGCTAGGGCGCCTCCACCAACGCCAAAGCCTGGCTGTTCAAGGCCGGTGGCGAGAGGCTGCTGGGGGTGGGGCTGCGGGCTCTTGAGAGCTGAGGGCTCTCGCTGGGGTCATGGGAGTCAGTGACCCCTGCGCTGCTATCAAAAAACGAGCCGACTCTTCCGTGCCAGAGGTTTCCCTTGCGGTGGGGCCCACCTGGTTCTGCTCAAACGAAGAGATGGCCGCCATCACCTGGCTTACCCGGGTTTGCAACTTCGAAGCGGAGCACTTGACTTGTGACTGGCTGAACCCCCCCCCCCCCCAACAAAAAAAAAAAACACCAAAAATGGCCTTAAACCCCCGCAGCCTCGACCCACTAAACCCCCAAACCCCCCCCCCCCCCCCCCCCCCCCCCCCCCCCCCCCCCCCCCGCACCTCGGGCAGAGACGGGTTGGCGGGCTGTAGAGCTGACTTCAGCGCGAGCCACTGCGCGCTGCGGTCGTCAAAGCTGGAAAGGGTGGCGGCTTCCGGGCTTTGAGGCTACGGGGTTCGATTCTGGGGTTCACTGATTTGGCTCGGGATTGTTGGCGAGACCCGATGGTGCAACTAGAAGGAGCCGACAGAAGGATCAAGCTCAGAGAGCATACCCCAGAGTGAGGCGCCCTGACGCCTCTCAAAGGCCCGGCGAAAAATAAACCAGAACCCCCTTGATTCAGGGGCCTCATTCCTGCCAACACCCCCCCCGACCCCTGCGCCCCCCTAAACCCTAAACCCTAAACCCTAAACCCTAAACCCTAAACCCTAAACCCTAATTCGACGAACCCTAAACCCTAAACCCTAAACCCTGAACCCTAATTCGATGCCCTGTTGCGTCTTTTTGTTGGGCCGCCAGCGCCTTTGGCTCCTCTCGGTTCCAACTCCCCTTTGGGGAATGGAGGGCACTTGGCCAGGGATGTTTCTTGAGGGAGGATGCCACCTCGAGGCCTCCGCCGCAGTGGCAAAAACACCTCGGAAACAAAGAGTTAAAAACA
Organism: Symbiodinium natans; assembly: GCA_905221605.1. Lineage (NCBI taxonomy): Eukaryota > Dinophyceae > Suessiales > Symbiodiniaceae > Symbiodinium > Symbiodinium natans. The sequence goes on from CAJNDS010000264.1 coordinate 88,118, forward strand.
TCGGGAGCCCTAAACCCTAAACCCTAAACCCTTAACCCTTAACCCTTAACCCTCACAAAGGCCAGGGCCCAGGTGATCAAACAATAGCGTGGGCCATCAGACTGCACGTCGAACTTCACGTGTAGCAAACCCTAAACCCTAAACCCAAGCCCTAAACCTAAACCACCCTAAACCCTAAACCGTGATGCTGGATCGATAGAAGTCCGCCGCGGGCTGGGGATTAACTCAGTTTATATGGGTTTAGGGAGTTTAGGGAGTTTAGGGTTTAGGGAGTTTAGAGTTCAGAGTTCAGAGTTCAGGTTTAGGGTTTGGGATTTAAGGCTTAAGGTCAGAGACATAGGGATTGGGGCCCACAGAAAAGTCACCTCTCTTCCCAAGTCAAGCGCGCAACCCTGGAGGGACGCTCAGCTCTCCCCCCCGGGAATCCGGGCCCTTAGGCGCGTTTCTGCGCTGACTTCCGGGAGACAGTGGGTTCTAGGGGAAGTTCTGGGGTTCTGAGAGGCTCTAAGGGTTCTAAGTGTTCGAATTTCAAGAGGATCACAGAAGACCCTGTTCCGGAGCCCGGTGGAAAAGCAGGCGGCCACGCATCGTGAACCTCTGTAGCTTCATTGCCACAAGGTCCTGCAACTCCTGGCTTCTTCCTCTTCCGGGTACCCCGGGTATCCCGACTGTCGGAGCCTGTTACCAGGAGCCCCTCTTGAGGGCCTCCTCCGCAAGACCTGCATCTTCCGGGAGTGGCATCGTGAGGCCAGAATCCGCTTCTGTTGTGGTAACGCGTGGGGATAGGCCGTGCACATGCAGATACTCGAGGCCACCGTGAGGGCCGGTCCTCCGAGTCATCCAGGGGAACGTTTAGGGGGGTGCTTGGGGGTTCTCTCGCCGGCGGCCATCGAGCAGCTTTAAAACACCATTGTGGGGAAAACGCGCCCACCGTCAACTCGACCCAGGAGTAACCTAGAAATAAGAAGGGTGCCCTTTTTTGGTTAAGGGGATTACAAGGGAACTCCAACCCTAAACAAAGGAAATAAGGGCCTACTCCGGGTCCTAGTCAAGCAAGGCTCTCCCTCCTTCTCCTAAGGATCGTGAGGAACGCCCTGACTGAGGGGGCACATCAGAGCGCGTGAGTTGGGCAGCTGAGCTACTAGTGTTTTCTGCTCGGGGTCTAAAGATTCTTACTTGCAATACGAGAACCCTCGGGCAGTGTAGGGTCATTGTTCCGATCGTTCTTGAGGGTCTGACGCACGAAGGCTCGTGAAGAAGCGACTGTGGGTTCAGGGCTTGGGGATGGTCTAGGGCCCGAGGGTGCAGGATCTACATGGCATTGGTGGAGGCTCTGGGAGACTTCGTGTCTCGCCACGGCAATGTCGGAATTAAACAAGAACATCCACTAGGACCTACGAATACGCTGTGCCCACGCGATCAAACACCAGCGTGGGCCGTCAGATTGCTGCACATCGAGATCGCGTGTCCCTAGGAACCCGCGTTGCAGGATCGATAGAAGTCCTCCGCAAGGCTCAGGAGCCAAGGCTCGTGAAGAAGCGCCTGTTGCCAGCATGGTATGCTTTCCTCACGACCAGGAAGGCCACAAAGCAGCCAGCGGCAAAGATCACCGATCCCAGCGTCTCATCTCTGTCAACAAACGACAGCTCAGTGTAGAGATGCCATGCTACGATGGCCAGCAATGGAGGTCCCGTGAGCACGATCGCCAGCACGTCTCGCAAGAGGTCTATACATTTCCACTGACTCTTTCGTTGGAGGCAGCGTGCGAAGAACAACCCAAAGCTTGCGATCAATGGCAGGCACCAAAGCCAAAAGGCAATGCCTCTAATAACCATAAATGGGACCCAATGTTGGGCATTCTCCGATGTCTGGTGCGCTGCCACAAAGTCCAATACAGGCCACCAGAGGGGAATGAAGCATCCAAGCATCCATGAGTATGGAAATGCATCATACCCAAGCTGTTGCTGCAGCGCCCGGGCTACCACAGACCGCACGGATTCGTCAAACTCTTTCTCGGACCCGAACCAGCTGGTCACACATTGGCGAACAATCTCTCTGTCACACACGGCTATGGGCTGGCCGCTGATGGGGTGGATGTGGTTCACGCTACAACACCAGCACACGGCGTTTTGTAGTTGAAAGTGTTGTACCTGGTGCTGAATAACCTCCAGTGACCGATAGTAGTGGCGAAAACTGCGAATCAAGACCATGCCCACGCCAGCAATGAAAGCGAGGAACACCGACCACAGCACAAACACGTTCGAGAATGGGTTGAACACAGCGAAGATGCCCACTGCAAACGAAGCAAAACTTACCACACTCGAAATAACACCCAGCTGTATGGGCTTAACCTGCACGAGCGCAGCTTTGCCTGTAACAGCTTCTGGATGGGCTTTGAGGAACGCGGCGATTTCGAACCTGGGTTGGACATGGGAAGTCAATGGGAGTCTTGTGAAGTTGCATCTTCTATCAGTTCTGTCAGTTTTATAGGCTCAGATGGGGATGAGGGCCCACAGCACTTGAAGACGTTTTCCTACTCAGCCCCGGGAACAAGCACCAAAGCCGCTCTGCGTACGTCTCGTCCCAAAGGACTAGCAGGCATTTGGACCGCTTGAGAATCGCTCCGATGTTGAGGATCCCTTCAGACTTCATGCGTGGGTCGAACTGATTGATGCATAGCCTGTCAACAAAAATCGACCCCCTCGCTCTCCAAGCTGTCAAGGTCAACAGTGCCATGACCAGGCCAGCAGAACTGCACCACCAGGACCACGTCTCATCAAGCTTGGCGAAGCCAGGCAAGAAGTTGAACTGCCAAAGCACCATCATGAGCAAGGCACCGACAGTTCCAGCAACACAGGCGGGCAGCCCGTTCTTTAGAATCATCAGGATGCAGACTTTCTGCCAGGCTACTACCTGCCAGCTATGACTCAAGAACTCGTCATAGTATTCTGTGACACGGCTGAGATGGAAGAAATCTCGCTGTTTACTGGCCCAGAAGACACGCCCAAACCAAGCCACGACTTGATGCACTGGAGCTGCCCGCAGTATCTCTGGCCGAGTTGGCTCCATCCTCTCGATGAGATCGACGAGCAGCGCAAGTCTTGACTTTTCCTGGTCTACGGGGCCAGACCTTTCTGGAGGACCGCTTTCTGCCTCATCTGGTACATCCTCTTCCAAGTCAATGTCGTCATCAAAGTCATCGCTCAGCTCAGCGACAGCATGGTGCTCAACGTGATGGTTATCGTCGGCACTCCTGAGATGTGATCCGGTACCTATGGCACAACCACAAGGTGCCATCTCTTGATCCTAGCGCGTGAAACGCATCCCTTGGATACAAAGAACACTAAACCAGAATCACCGAGAATCCCCTCCGACGATGCCAGAGATGTGCTCATGCTTCCATGGCAGCACGCCGGTCAGCTCCCCTTTTTGCATATCAAGGATAAGCTACACTCTCTTTCAATCTCTGCTAACAGCTTCCCATGGTGGATTCATAACAAATTCAGCTTGGTCTCGCATTCATGCTCTGCCATGAGTAGGTCACTGCCATGAACGAAATGCCTCGAAATTGACATACACCCACTGGGCCTTTCGCAGACAAGGGCTGGCACAGCTGCCCAGCACAGCGACACCTACTACGAACACACGTATGCCAAGAAAAAACAAGCATATCAGTAGTGCCACGACAATGACAATGACAATGACAACGACAACGACACTGACACTGAGAGGTTCTGATGCGAAATTCCCAGCCACACAAAGATCATGTAGAGGCTGCACAGGCTATGGCTACAGATTGGCGGCAGCGTACGGCAGGCAGCGCGATGGAAGAGCATTAGTGGGTTGAGGGGTTTAGGGTTTAGGGTTTAGGGTTCAGGGTTTAGGGTTTAGGGTTTAGGGTTTAGGTTTAGGGTGCTGGGCTATTTAGGGTCTAGGGGACTCGCTCCTGCTTTTGTCCACCGCTGCATGAGGCGTAGGCGCCCATATCCGTCCAGACTGACCGGAATCGATGAGGCACGCCAGGTACTGGAGGTTCAGGTACTTAGTAACCCAATTGGGGTTTAGGGTTTAGGGTTTAGGGTTTAGGGTTTAGGGTTTAGGGTTTAGGGTTTAGGGTTTAGGGTTTAGGGTTTAGGGTTTAGGGTTTGGGTTTCGGGATAACCCTATTAGGGTACTTAAGGGGCTTATAAGTGCGTGATAACACTTAGAAATTGCTTACTGAGTACCCTGAACCTCCATGTACCGGGAGTGTAGAGGGGCTAAGGCTCTTGAAGCCCGGAACCCTAAACCCTAACTAAGCCCTGACTCTACAGCCCAAAGCCACAACCACCCTCTTAGACTGGGGTTTGGGGTGTAGGGCTTAGGGATTAGGATCTAGGGTGAAGATTTGAGGGTTTGGGCTTTGGGTTAAGGGTCTAGACATTTAGGTTTCACTTTAACCCTCAGCTGGTCCCTGGCTCACCGCTTCAACTCGTTCATTTTCACTTCCGGCTCAGTCTGGCCCTCCTTGAGCTCGTAGGTGTAGAGGACGACCTTGTCGGGTTTAGGGTTTAGGGCTTCGGGTTTAGGGTTTAGGGCTTAGGGTTCAGGGTTTAGGGTTTAGGGTTTAGGGTTTAGGGTTTAGGGGTTAGGGGTTAGGGTTCAGGATGTAAGAATGGGGAGCTCTGGGTGTCGGGTGGTTCGGGAGAGCTTTCGAGGCACGCCAAAGGAGCCCTTGGGGGTTTTCGGTGCTGAAGGTGTGCGGCTAAGGGTGCAGGAGGCCACTCTCCACAAGAGGGGTTTAGGGTTTAGGGTTTAGGGTTCAGGGTTTAGGGTTTAGGGTTTGGGGTTTGGGGTTTAGGGTTTAGGGTTTAGGGTTTAGGGTTTAGGGTTTAGGGTTTAGGGTTTAGGGTTTGGGGTTTGGGGTTTGGGGTTTGGGGTTTGGGGTTTAGGGTTTAGGGTTTAGGGTTTAGGGTTTGGGGAGGGACAAGCCCCTCAAACCCGTGAGCCACAAAGGTAGGTACCCGAGCAACCGGAGGGAAGAATGCCCCTTGCTTTTCGAAGAATTTTCTTTGAAAAGGAACAAAAACCCTGAACCCTAAACCCGAAACCCTGAACCCTAAACACCCCCACACCCCACCCCCCCCCCCCCCCAAAAAAAAAAAAAAAGTAAAGAAGGGTCCCAGCAAGAACAACGAGACCGATGTGTGTTTTCCACCTCTCAAGGCCAGCGCAGTAGGTTTTTGAGGGCTCTGGCCAGACCCGGGGTTAACTCGATTCAGATTTTGGGGAGTTTAGGGAGCTTAGGGGTTAGGGAGTTCAGAATTCGATGTGGGGATTGGGGCCCACAGAACCGCAACCTCTCTCCCGAAGTCAAGGCGCAACCCTGGAGGGACGCTCAGCTCTCCCCCCCGGGAATCCGGGCCCTTAGGCGCGTTTCTGCGCTGACTTCGGGGAGACATTGGGTTCTAGGGGAAGTTCTGGGGTTCTGAGAGGCCTCTAAGGGTTCTAAGGGTTCGAACTTCAAGAGGATCACATAAGACCCTGCCAGAGCCCGGTGGAAAAGGCAGCCACGCATCGGAGATCTAAACCTAAGGAGCTTCAATGCCACGGGTCCCGCAACTCCGGACTTCGATAACAGGACGCCGCCAGTCCCGGCCTTCCTCTTTCGGGTTTAGGGTTTAGGGTTTAGGGTTTAGGGTTTAGGGTTTAGGGTTTAGGGTTTAGGGTTTAGGGTTTAGGGTTTAGGGTATCGGAGCCCTCTTGTTTCCAGGAGCCCCAAGAGGGCCCCCCCCCCCCAAGTGCTACTCTAATCTTCCAGGATTGGCCGCGTCGGCCGGGATCCGCTTCCCTTGTGGGAGTGCGTGGAAACAACCCCGTGCACATGCAGATACTCGAGGCCACCGTGAGGGCCGGTCCTCTTAGGCATTCAGGGGAGCGTTTAGGGGATGTTTAGGGGTTCACTCGCCGGCGGCCATCGAGAAGCTTTAAAACACCGTCGTTGGGGAAAACACGCCCCCTACCATAAAGCAAGGCTCTCCCTCCTTCTCCTGAGGATCGTGAGGAACGCCCTGAGGGGGGCCACATCAGAGCGCGTGAGTCGAGCAGCTGAGCTAGAACTGTTAGGCTCAGGGCCGAAATTTTAAACCCTACGCCCTAAACCCTAAACCCTAAACCCTGAACCCTAAACCCTAAACCGCGGGAGTGTAGGGTCATTGTTTCAGATCCTTCTTGAGGGTCTCACGCGCGAAGTCTCGCGAAGAAGCGACTGCGGGTTCAGGGCTCAGCACGGAGTTCAGAATTCAGGGTTTAGGGTTTAGGGCCCTAGGGTTTAGGGTTGAGGGTTTAGGGTTTAGGGTTTAGGGTTTAGGGTTTAGGGTTTAGGGTTTAGGGTTTAGGGTTTGGGATCATGGCATGGTTGAGGCTCTGGGAGACTGCGTGTCTCGCCACGGCAATGTCGGAATTAAACAAGAACATCCACTAGGACCTACGAATACGCTGTGCCCATGCGATCAAACACCAGCGTGGGCCGTCAGATTGCTGCACATCGAGATCGCGTGTCCCTAGGAACCCGCGTTGCAGGATCGATAGAAGTCCTCCGCAGGCTCAGGCACCAAGGCTCGTGAAGAAGCGCCTGTTGCCAAAATGGTATGCTTTCCTGACGACAAGGAAGGCTACAAAGCAGCCGGCGGCAAAGATCACCGATCCCAGCGTCTCATCTCTCTCAAAAAACGTCAGCTCGGTATAGAGAAACCATGCTACGGCCGCAAGCAACACGGGCGCAACGAGCACGAGTGCTAGCAGGTCTCTGAAAGGGTCTAGACATTTCCACCGGCTCTCTTGCCGGAAGCAGCGTGCGAAGAAAAGCCCACAGGTTCCAATCATCGGGATCACCCAAAACCAAAAGGCAAAGAACCTGATCACAAAGTATGGAACCAAAAATCGGATCTCCTCAGTTGCTTGGTAAACTGCAACAAAGTCAATGAACGGCCACCAGACGGGAAGGAAGCATCCAAGCATCCATGAGTATGGAAATGCATCATACCCAAGCTGTTGCTGCAGCGCCCGGGCTACCACAGACCGCACGGATTCGTCAAACTCTTTCTCGGACCCGAACCAGCTGGTCACACATTGGCGAACAATCTCTCTGTCACACACGGCTATGGGCTGGCCGCTGACGGGGTGGATGTGGTTCACGCTACAACACCAGCACACGGCGTTTTGGAGCTGAAAGTGTTGCACCTGGTGCTGAATAACCTCCAGTGACCTATAGTAGTGGCGAAAACAGCGAACCAAGAACATGCCCTCGGCAGCAAGGTATGCCATGAACACCGACCAAATCACAAACACATTTTCGAACGGATTGAACACGGCGAAAATGCCTGCTCCAAGTGCGCCAACGCTTGCGGCGCTCGAAATAACACACAGCTGCATGGGTATGACCTGCACGAGCGCAGATTTGCCTGCAACAGCTTCCGGATGGGCTTTGAGGAACGCGGCGATTTCGAACCTGGGGTTGTTTTCAGGGAGTCCTATGAAAAACTGCATGTTCTAAAAGCTTTGTAGGGTCAGATGGGGATGAGGGCCCACAGATCTTGAAGACGATTTCCTAATCAGCCCTGGGAACAAGCACCAAAGCCGCTCTGCGTACGTCTCGTCAAAAAGGACGAGAAGGGAATGGGACCGTTTGAGAATCGCTCCGATGTTGAGGATCCCTTCAGACTTCATGCGTGGGTCAAACTGATTGATGCATAGCCTGTCAACAAAAATCGACCCCCTCGCTCTCCAAGCTGTGAAGGTCAACAGTGCCATGAACAAACCAGCAGAACTACACCAGCAGGACCACGTCGTGCCAAGCTTGGCGAAGCCAGGTAAGAAGTTGAACTGCCAAAGCACCATCATGAGCAAGGCACCGACAGTTCCAAGAATATAGGCGGGCAACCCGTTCTTTAGGATCATCAGGAGCAACACTTTCTGCCAGGCTGCTACCTGCCAGCTATGACTCAAGAACTCGTCATAGGATTCTGTGACACGGCTGAGATGGAAGAAATCTCGATTTTTACGGGCCCAGAAGACACGCCCAAACCAAGCCACGACTTGATGCACTGGAGCTGCCCGCAGTATCTCTGGCCGAGTTGGCTCCATCCTGTCGATGAGATCGACGAGCAGTGCAAGCCTTGACTTTTCCTGGTCTACGGGGCCAGACCTTTCTGGAGGACCGCTTTCTGCCTCATCTGGTACATCATCTTCCAAGTCAACGTCGTCAAAGTCATCGCTCAGCTCAGCGATAACATGGTGCTCGATGTGATGGTTGTCGTCGGCACTCCTCAGATGTCATCTGTAGATCCTAGCGCGTGAATCGTTTCCCTTGGAAACAAAGAAAACACTAAACTAGAATCACCGAGAATCCTCTCCGACGATGTCAGAGATGTGCTCATGCTTCCATGGCAGCGCTGAGCACAACCGGACCAGGGCCTGTCTGGACAAGAATAGGCAGAGATGCGGCTTGACATTCTACGGATTCTACGGGCTTCTTTTTGAAAATGTTGAGGATGCTTCTTGCCTGCGCCGTGTGGCTGAGCTTTTGATCCTCCCTGCGCTCGCGTCTCAGCAGGTAGCTTGGAGGCTCCATGGAGGCCCCTAAACCCTAAACACTAAACCCTAAACCCTAAACCCTAAATTCGTGGAGTCATGGAGGCCTTCGGAACTCTGAGTGCCTGGCAGATTTCTCCTGGACGGCCATGAGCATGAAGGAGGGCCTTTGGCTCCATGGGGCTCGGGCCTCCCTCTGAAACCCATGGGCTGACTGAAGGATAGGTAGATGCAACACCTGACTTCTCATGTGATTGTGGCGTGCTCTCTTGCAGACGCTATGCAACCTCACTCTGCTGTACAGCTCCTGCACGGGTGTTTCTTTCGTGTAAGATCTGAAACCGAAGAGTCCAAACCCAAACCGACCGAACGCCTTCCACCCCGCCGGGGGCGAGGCGTGATATCGAACTCTGCCAAGGCATTGCCTTTCTGTAGGGCTTGATGTCGTTAAGTTCTCGGGATTCAAGGTTCCGGCCTTCGCTTTGCCTAAAGCGCCCCCGCCCCCCCCCCCCCCCCCCCCCCCCCCCCCCCCCCCCCCAAAAAAAATCAACACATATATATATATATATATGTATAGATACATATTATTATCATTATTATTATTGTTATCATTACTATTCTTTTGATTATTATAGTTTTTTGTTAACTAAATAAATAAAATATGCGCATGATGAGAATAACCGTTATGATTATGTTTAATACAGATATAGTTATCCGCCGACCCCTGCTTTAGCGGGGGAGGCGTCAGTGAAGACCCATTTGCCCTCATGCCCAAACCCCCCCGCCCTCACCCCCTCGACCTCACCCTTACCCTCTTAGGGGCTCCAGCGCATGCCCCCCCACCTCCCCCCTAACCTTTTACTTGGAAATGAAGTGTTTTTAGGGGCTCCAATGCATGCCCGGACCCCCCCCGCCCCCCTCCGCCCACCCCGCCCACCCCGCCCACTGCCCCCCCACCTCCCCCTTCTCACCCCTTCGCCTCTGCCCCCAACCTTGGCCCCTGCCCCCCCCACCCCCCCGCCCTCACCCCTTACCCCCCACCTCACCCCTACCCCTGACCTTTTACTTGGAAATGAAGTGTGTCAGGGGTTTAGGGCATGCCCGGACCCCTACCCCCCACCTCACCCCTACCCCTTGCCTTTTGCTTGGAAATGAAGTTTTTGAGGGGCTGCAGTGCATGCCCGGACCCCCCCCGCCCCCCCCCGCCCACCCCGCCCACCCCGCCCCGCCCCGCCTTCACCCCTTCACCTCTGCCCCCAACCCCCCCCACCCCCCCGCCATCACCGCTTACCCCCCACCTCACCCCGGTTCGGCTCTCCTGGTTAAGGGGGTTGAGGGTTTAGTAGTTTGGGGTTTAAGGGTTCAGGGTTTCGAGTTTAAGGTGTGAGGTTTAGGGTTTAAGGTTGCGCGCCAACTCCCTGCGCGTGAAGACTCAATGTTTCGCCCCCCCTGAACTCTAGAACCTATGGATATATGTAAGCGCAATGTAGGGGGTGTTTGCGTAAACCCTAGGGCCTCCTGTCGGGGTCGGCGGCATTGGCGGTAGCCATTAAATAAGTATAGGTATCATGGTATCATTATAAACAAAAATCTTCAGGCCCAAAAGCCCCCAAAACACCCCTCTAAGCCTCAACCCCAAACTCTCCAACGACCCAAGGGTCGAATCAGGCAAGCGAAGACATACTACAGAACAAGGTACACCAGGAAGCCATAGGCCGAGCCAACGCAGGACCCCCGAGGCTCTGACCCGCCAAGACCCTTGAGCCTTAGGGCAAACCCTAAACCCTAAACCCGAAAACCTAAACCCTAAACAATAAACCCTAAACCCTAAACCCTAAACCCTAAACCTTAAACCCTAAACCCTAAACCCTAAACCCTAAACCCTAAACCCTAAACCCTAACCCTAAACCCTACCCCCTTGAGGCCCCCCCCCGTTGGGACACCGGGCAGGCTCCCGTGACCGAGCCGGGGTTAATGATGAACTTGCCACCCAGCTCCGTGATGCTGCTCCTGAGGATTCAGAGCTTCAGACCCCAGAAAGAAACTCAACCCCTCAACCTAAGTTTAGGGTTTAGGGTTTAGGGTTTAGGGTTTAGGGTTTAGGGTTTAGGGTTTAGGGTTTAGGGTTTAGGGTTTAGGGTAACCCCTACAGCCCTTTGCAATATATCCGGGGAACCCTAACCCCCCCCCCCCCCCCCCCACCAAAAAGAAACTGTAACCCCTTAGCCCTGTAACACCTGAAAGCTATTACCCCCAACTCCCCCCCTCTCCCATCAAAAAATTTAGGACTACTGACGATGGTTGAGGGGTTGGAGGTTGAAACCTAAATCCTGAACCCTAAACTCCATAAACCCTGCAACCCTGAAACCCAAACCCTAAACCCGAAAACCCTGAAACCCTGAGACCCTAAAACCCTAAAACCCCAAAGCCCTCAAACAGGAAAATTCTCAATAGCCCTCGAAGCCCTAAACAAACCCAAGCGCGGTCCTGTAACCCTAAACCCTAAACCCTAAACCCTAAACCCTAAACCCTAAACCCTAAACCCTCAGCCTAGAAGCCCTAAACCCAAGCGCGGTCCTGTGCGTATGTCCAGTGACCAGGATGTCGACGCCCAGTCGCCCGGCGAACTTGACCAAGGAGTTGGAATCACCTTACCGGTAGGGTTTAGGGCCTAGGGTTTAGGGTTTAGGGTTTAGGGTTTCGGGTTCGGGGTTCGGGGTTCGGGGTTCGGGGTTCGGGGTTTAGGGTCTAGGGTTTAGGGTTTGGGGTTTGGGGTTTGGGGTCCCCAAGACCCTGAGCCGTCAGATCCGAAGATCCGAGAAAAGAAAGCATCCCAAGGCCCTAAACCCCAAGACTTGTAAAGACCCGCAAAAAAGGCTCCATGTTTGAGAGGCTTAGGGTTTAGGGCCTAGGGCCGAGGGTGGGTTTAGCGTTCAGGAACCCAAAAAGGACCCGTAAAAGGACCCTTCGACCCGAAACCCTAAGCCCTAAACCCTAGGCCCTATTTAGAAAAAACATCCCAAGGCCCTAAACTGCTGAGACCCGTAAAAAGACCTGTAAAAGTCCCGTGAGAAGACCCTGAGACCACCGGGCCCCTGACCCCAAGGTACCACCTGATGGCCGTGGACCACGCCGACTTTGAAGTCGCCGACGGAGGTCACCTTCACGTTCCGGCAGGACTTCCGCAGGCCCATGGAGGTTTAGGGTTGAGGGTTCAGGGTTTAGGGTTCAGGGTTTAGGGTTTAGGGTTTAGGGTTTAGGGTTCAGGGTTCAGGGTTTAGGGTTTAGGGTTTAGGGTTTAGGGTTCAGGGTTTAGGGTTCAGGGTTCAGGGTTTAGGGTTTAGGGTTCAGGGTTCAGGGTTCAGGGTTCAGGGTTGAGGGTTGAGGGTGTAGGGTGTAGGGTTTAGGGTTTAGGGTTTAGGGTGTAGGGTTTAGGATGTAGGGGTTTAGGGTTTAGCGTTTAGGGTTTAGGGATTAGGGTTAGGGACGAGGACTAAGGTGTTGTAGGGTTGAGGCTTTGCTCGCCTCGCCATTCAAGTTCCACCTGCGCCTACACCTTCGCCATACGCATCCTTTGCAGACTCAGGCTGCTTGGACATATCCTTCCAGACCTGACTCGCATGAGTTGTTTGCAACATCTCACACCTTGATCGCCTCAGGCTTCGGTACGGGCTGACATTGGCAATCCACCATCCGCAGTGACATACCCAAAGAAGTACACAACTCCGGCGGCCAACCCCTCAATTGTGACCATAAATTCTTCTCACTTGTGACTGTTTTTCTTTCCCACTTGTGACTATAAAATCTTCTCACTTATGACTTTTTCAGCTCACTTGCGACTATAAATTCGAAACAACGCAGCTCCCGCTCGAGAGAGGTCAAAAACTCACTTGCGTCCGTTTTTTGGGGGGTGGCTCACTTGTGACTATTTTGTGGTCACAAGTGAGTCTTGATTTTGGGCAAATAGTGCAAGTGAGCGGGGGGTGTTGTTTAGCAAGAGGGGTGGAAAGGACCTGCTCCCCGACAACACCGGGGAGTGCTGGGGTGGGGGGGTGCTTGATAATAGCGTGTTGCACGTGCTGCTCAACAACAGCAAGGTGTGGTGAGGTGGGGGGGGGGGGGCTTGGAAATTAGCGTGTTCCATGTGCTCCCCAACAACTGGGGGGGGGAAAGGACGTGCTCCGCACAGCAGCCTTTGTTCCGCGTGCTGCCAAGAAGAGTGGGGTGGCTTGGAGGGGTTGATCATAGCGCGTCCTACACATGCTCCCCACAGGGGGTGGGGAGGAGGGGTTGATAACAGCGCGAGTTCCACGTTCTGCCCAACAACAGGGGAAGGAGTCCCTTGAGACTGAGCCCAGAACCCCTTTGAAAAAAAAAAACTGTTTGGACACGCTCAACGTCAAGACCCTATCAAACCCTAGCCAACATGAAGGGAGACAAAAGGGATACAAGGCAAGACACTGGGGATGGAAAACCCGGCACCCCCGGTCCCAACAGGAAGGGAGACTAAGGGAGACAAGCGGAGACAACGCACTCGGCAAGCCCAGCACGACCATCCAAGGGGAAAGCCGACAAAGGGAGCACAACAGAAATAAGGACACAACAAAATAAAGATTAACGTGCTAGCAGCTGCTAGCAAAAAACGCTGTGTTTTGCAGTGTTTCGAGCCTCTGTACGCAAAAAAAAGTCACAAGTGAGAAGCAGCTTTTTTCAAAAAGTCACAAGCGAGAAACAAGAACAAGTCACAAGCGAGAACAAGAAAAGTCACAAGCGAGCAAAGATCCACTCCGGCCGTATGGCGTGGGTAACACGCTGAAATGTGATCAAGTGAACCCCGTACCACAGGATAGAGAATGCTGGCGAAGTCTTCTTACCCAGCCCACGAGTTATTCCGTGAGTTTAGCTCCCGAGTTTGATGGGCAAAGGGGGCTTTCGGGGTTACTTCAAGCATGGCACGCAGGTCTCGGGGAAGCTGAAGTCGTGATCGGCATCGCCACACACGATATGACAGTCCTGCACTGAGTTGGAGTGGGCTTTTTGTAGCACAGGACTCAGGGGACAGGGCTTTCGGTTGTAAACCCTAAACCCTAAACCCTGAACACTAAACCCTAAACCCTATTCCCCCCGCACATGCAAGGCTTGCAAGGCTTTCCGGGTTTAGCACAACAGGCGCAAGAGACTTCCTAAAAACAGTGGCCTTTTTCGAGCTGGCTCGGGGCACCCCTTGGGTGCGCACATCTCAGCGCGGCGGGTGTCTGCCTCGCTACTCTAGGGGCCTTCATCATTAGAACAATAAGGTCTTGGTGGGTTGTTCTTGTATGATTAGAAAGGGACCATAAGGGAATATGATTAGCAAGGCTATGACAATAGAACTATAAAGGGACGAAAAGGATATTACCTCAGAGGCGCCTCGCCGGCGATCATGCGCAGCTGCTCGGCGACGGACTGGGAACCAACCTCAGCATGTCTTGGGGTTTAGGGTTTAGGGTTTGGGTTTAGGGTTTAGGGTTTAGGTTTAGGGTTTAGGGTTTAGGGTTTAGGGATCAGGGTTTGCGGGCCTCTAAGGGCTGTGGGCTACTAGCTGAGCCTCCACAAGCCAAAGCCCCCAAAGCCCGAAAAATCCTAAATCAAGCCTCACCCGAAAGCCGTACCAAGCCGAGGCTCTAAATCGGGACTACAGCTTGCAGGAAGTAGGGAATTCGGAACCTTGTCGGAACCTTGCAGCTCTCACCGGGTCATGTAGGGAACCCGGCTTGCCCTCCTTGTCTAGAATCCTCAACCCCAAGCCCAACACCCGAAGCGTCTCTGCCAAGCTCCGAGCATTCCCAGTGCAGAGCACCATGCCGATCCTGGTTTGGGGTTTGGGGGGTTGAACCCTAAACCCTAAACCCCAAACCGTCAGGGTTTAGAGCTGTTAGGGTTCCAGGGGGAGGGGGGGGGGGGAGGGGGGAAGGTTGGGGTGTAGACGGACATCCTCGCACCCCAAGCCGATAAAACCCTCGACACATGGCTTCGGGCTTTGAGAGCAACAGCCGACAAAAAAAATGAACAACACAAAAAGCCTAGAAACCCAAAAGCCCCCTGAATAACCCTTAAAAACCCCAAACCCCAAAAAATCCCAACAAACCCTTAAAACCCCTTTAACGACCTTAACAAAACCCTTAAACCCCGCGAAAAACCCTAGAAAACTCTCTAAGAACAACCGAGCCGGGGCACTTGTCGGTGTTGAGCAGCTCCTTGAAGCAGGAGGGCACGTCCGCCTTCCTGGCGATTCAACCCTTCAACCCGTGTGCTTGCAGCTTCGGCTTTCGGGTTTAGTGGTCAGGGTTGAGGGCTTAGGGTTTGGGGTCCGGGGTTTAGGGCTTAGGGTTTCGGCTTTAGGCTTTAGGGGTCAGGAGGGTTTCCTGAGTTTCCTGTACGCCCTTCAACCTGTGGGGTTTTAAGGGTTTGGGGGAGCAACTTAGGGTTTAGGGTTTAGGGTCTAGGCTTTGGGGTTTAAGGTTTAGTGTTTAGGGTCTAGGGTTTGGGGTTTAGCGTTTAGGGGTTTAGGGTTTGGGGCTTAGGGCTTAGGGTTTAGGAGGGTTGTAAGAGCAGCAAACCGTGTGGCTGAGCTAAAGGCCTCAACCCTTGAAGCCTCTGAAGTCAAGCGGGCCCCACCTCTGCGGCGTGTGGTAGTCGCCGATGAGGAGCACCTGAAGAGGGGGGGGGGTAGGGTTTAGGGTTTGGGGTTTAAGTAGGGTTAAGGGTGGGGTTTTGCGTTTAGGGTTTAGGGTTTAGCCGAAACCCCATATTCTCATAAATCTCTGGGGTGGCCTCTGAAGTAGTGGGGTGGGATTTTGTTGGGGCCCCTCTTAGAATTGAGCTTCTCTTAGGGGTTGTATAGCACAGGGTTCTACAGGGTGATAGAGCCCATAGAACTTCAAAAACATTGAGGACCCCAGTGAAACTACCCACCCTAAACCCTAAACCCTAAACCCTGAACCCTGAACCCTAAACCCTAAACCCTAAACCCTCAACCGGCACTGAGAGCCTGGCGAGCCGGCCGAACTCGGTCATCTTGGCGTCAATGCAGGCGAACGGGCCACAGAGTTTCCTATCAAAGAACCCTAAACCCTAAACCCTAAACCCTAAGCCCTACAAAGCTTCTCCGGTGTCAGTGCCGAGCTCCATGTCCTTCGAGAATCTCCTTACATCTTGCAGGCAGATTTGCGTGTTATCCTTGGAGCCAGACGCGGCCACCCAACACAGGGACCTAAATCATTGCCGAGACGATCCCCCTAATCTCGAAACCCTCTCGTTGATGTAAAGTTACCCCAGTTACCTGTTGGCAACTGCCATGCCGCTATGCCGGCATGGATGGTCTGTTGGGAGGGTTCGGGGTCTGGGCTTAGGCCATGTTTCGGGGAGGGAGGGGGGGGGGGGGGGGGGGGCGGGTTCGATATATAAAGTTCAGAGCTCAGAGGCTCTTGGGCGCCACGCTAGCCTGCAAGACCCCTGGAAGATGACGGCTGTTTTTTCTTCTGGCTTCCCGCGATCACAGCTTGATCGGCTTGGGCGGGTGCTCACGCACCACTCGCTGGAACTCCTGGGCCACACGGCAGCTCCCTTAACCCCGAACCCTGCAACTGACAAGAGAAGTCACATCCCAACAAGGGAAGATGCAACCCTAAACCCTAAACCCTCAAGCCTAAACCCTAAACCCTAAACCCTCAGCCTAAACCCTAAAGCCCAAACCCTCAGCCTAAACCCTAAACCCTTAACCCCAAACCCTAATGATACAGCTGCCCGCCCACCTCTCCATCCAGCGTCTCATGCTGGATGAGCACCTCGCAAGTTGGCTGATGCTTATGAGTTTTAGCTGGTTTGGTTCGGTTTCTATTTGGGTTGGGGCTTTATGGATGGTCCCGTAGGTGGGTGGCAGAACCCCAACACCCTTTATCCTGGACCCTCTAGCCTCACACAGGATTTTCGACATAGCTGTTGGGCGCGCTTGAGTTTTCCCTAGTGGCTTCCTTGTGTTTGCTTGCTTTGTTCTCTTGGCGGCCAGCACTGGCTCATACAAAGCTTACAAACCCGAAGCCCTGCGGTCAGGGTTCACTTTCTGCATCCTAGTCGCTGGGCCTTCTTCCTAAAAGCTTCCCTGCGTACGGTTGGGCCTCGCCCTGAACCCTGACCAGCCCACTCCGAGAAGGCTCTGCATGGGTGCGCAGCAATGATAAACGAGGCATGACGACCAGATAGAAACCAATAGGAAGCCGAATCCCTACTGGTTTCCGAAAGTAATTCCTATAATCAGTATTATAGCATTTTGAGTGCAAAAAAAAACTCAACCAAAACCCAATCAAACAGGCCCTGAAATTGAAGCAATCCCCAAACCCTAAACCCTAAACCCTAAACCCTAAACCCTAAACCCTAAACCCCGAACGCCCGGACCTCGGCGACTGCTGAGTGAAGCTCGCGATTCTTTGCAATGGCGGTGGCGGCAAGGAGGAGGGCCTTGAGCTTCAGGGCCAGGGTTTCGGGTGGTTTAGGGTTTTAGGGTCTAGGGTTTAGGTTTAGGGTTTAGGGTTTACGGTTTAGGGTTTAGGGTTTAGGGTTTAGGGTTTAGGGTTTAGGGTTTAGGGTTTAGGGTTTAGGGTTTAGGGTTTAGGAATTAGGGTTTAGGGTTTAGGGTTTAGGGGTCTGTCGGTTTGGCGGTTTGGGGGTTGGGGGTTTTGGGCTCAGGGTTTAGGATTTAGGGTTTCGTTTCAGGTTTGGGGAACACCCCCCCCCCCCCCCCCCCGAAACCAAAAGACGAACAACGCCCGCAGACCTGCCAGCATTCTCGGCCCTGACTCCCTCTCAATCCCGAACCCCAAGTCCTAAACCCTGAACCCTAAACCCCAAACCCCAAACCCTAAACCCTAAACCCCAAACCCTAAACCCGAGACCCAGAACCACGAGCCCTAAACCCCAGAGCCCCGTGGGCTGCACCTTGTCAAGGAGCTCCTTGACCTGCCATCGCGATGTCTGAGGGTTTAGGGTTTAGGGTCTAGGGTTTAGGGTCTAGGGTCTAGGGTCTAGGGTCTAGGGTTTAGGGTTTAGGGTTTAGGGTTTAGGGTTTAGGGTTTAGGGTTTAGGGTTTAGGGTTTAGGGTTTAGGGTTTAGGGTTTAGGGTTTAGGGGCCTAACCCCTAACCCCTTAAACCTTCAACCCTAAACCCAGACCCAGGAGGTATCCATACAATCTCCACAGCCGCCCGAAGCCACAGGCCTAGCAGATCGCACGAGTCCCTAAACCTACCCGAAAACCAGGGTTTAAGGTACACCCTAAACCCTAAACCCTAGACCCTAAACCCTAAACACTCAACCCTAAACCGTAAACCCGAAACCCTGAACACGAAACCCTGCCCCTGTAACTTGAAATTATTAAGAAAAATCTAAAAACCCCGGACCTGAACCCTTAATAATTTCAATAAACCCTAAACCCACAGGCTCTTGGGCTCCCCAGGATCCCCCGATAAAGGCCAGTGGCGGGGCCTCTGCATCCACTTCGGAAAGGAGGGCCTCAGGCAGAGCTGGGTTGTCATAGGAGGGGTTAGGACCCAGACCCTAAAGCGGCCTCCATCCTACAACAGGGATGGGGAGGGCGGGGGAGAGAGGGGGAGTCCTGAGGTTTCGGGGCGAGTTTAGCAGCGAAAGCAACATCGCGCAACACCTTTGCAAGAAGCAAGAACCCAAAAGCACGTGTCTTTACAAGCTTTATGGTTTATACAGCGTGCAGCGTTCGTTTCTGGGCTTTTAAGTTTTAGGCATTGGGTTTAACCCTCAACCCTTCAAAAGAAAACGAGAGTTTAGCGATATTGGCTTTGAGGGTTTAAAGTTGCTTGGGGCTCTCACCGCACCCGAAGTGTCTAGGACCCTACACACTGAAGCCAAGAGGGGCAGGCCAGACCGCCCCCTCCCCTAACACCAACCTCCCCTGCAAACCTGAAGGGTGAGGGAGGCCTGCGAAGGCTGGATCCCCCCTGTCTGAAGTGCTCTTGGCCCAACGGCCTTGCGACGAGGGGGGAGGCGCTAGGTCTGGGGTCTTAGAGGGTTTGGGGGGGACAGCACTGGCTGCTGACAGAACCTGCTCCGGAGGGGTCCGAGACTTGCTCCACTCCGCACACCCAAACCCAAAACGACGCAAGAAGAACCTCTCGAGGAGCTGTCCGGAGAGATTCAGATTCAGCAGTTTTCTATCAGGGAACTCCTGGCCCCCCCCAACCCTCCTTTCCGACAAAAGACCAAGGAGGGGCACCCGAACCCCTCAAAAGAAACGACCGGTTTTGAAAGCAGCCCGACAAGCCAAGCTGAGGACTCAAAAACCAGAGCCCCCTCCCCTGCCCCCCCCCCCCCAATCCCTAAACCCTAAACCCTAAACCCTAAAACCCTAAACCCTAAACCCTAAAACCCCCCCCCAGCCTTCGATAGGCCCCCGGAGGCCACCATCTCCATGGCCAGGCGCGTGGCCTCCACTTCTCCGCTGCGCGCGGAATTTAGAACAATTCTCCACTCTCAGGCTTCGAAGGACAACCCTAAACCCTAAACCCTAAACTTAAACCCTAAACCCTAAACCCTAAACCCTAAACCCTAAACCCTAAACCCTAAACCCTAAACCCTAAACCCTAAACCCTAAACCCTAAACCCTAAACTTCTTCTCTTCTACAAGCCTTCGAGCTTTTTGTTGGGGGGGGGGGTTTTGGGAGGGGGTTTTGGGGAGGCTCCTCTAGAGGCACTTCCCGCGGCCTTGGGGGCGCCCTTCTTGAAGGGATTCGCTGGGCCCCCGGCATCATCGATGTCCGCCTGCGCACCCATGGTGGCCTCGCGCCAAAAATGAGGGGCGAGGGTTTGGCGTTTAACCTGTTTTTTGTACCTGTTTCTTTCAGGGCTTAGGGTCTGGGGCTTGGGACTTACGGTTTGTTTAGCCAAAAAAAGCGTGATATCTTCGTACTGTGCAGAAGTGCCGAAGAGAGCCAACACAAGGGTATTCGAAACAACAGAAATCCCAACTCCTGACGTCGCCGAAAAAAAGAAGCCCCTAGCGCAGCTAAACCCCACAACCCCAAAACGCTCCGAAACAAACAAACTCTCAATGGCGTTCTGATGGCCTAAAGGCCTCAGAACCTGGATCCCACAAACAACTCCCTGCCTGCCCCTTGCCCAGCAGCAACTCCTGCTGCTCAGGACGTTCACGTTTTGGGTTCATAGGGTTTACACAGGGTTGCGGCCAGGGGCGGGGGGGCGGTTCGCAGAGGAGCGCTTGGCTCGAGCGATTTTGGATGCCTTTGCAGTGGTCGTGGTGCTTTGGGAGGTCAGAGTAGGTTAAGACTAAACACATCCTGGTGTTCAGAGCACCTGAGGCAGGGTTTGAGATATGGCTTGGGGCAGAACACCATAACTCAGGAGGTCCACAAACAAGGCAGCAGGCGAAGCCAATTTCCGAGAGCAGCGACGTGCCAGGATGGAGCAACGAGCACTCGTAAACCCCCCTTAAGCCCTGACAGCAACTCATCCCAGACCCCTAAACCCTAAACTTAGCAGCCCAAAATCCCTGAAGGCCCTTAAACCCGCTGGGTCCGAGGTGTAGACCTTAGAATCAATGGGTTCAGAGAACTGTCCTTTCAGAGGGAAGAGCCCGCCCCCCAAGAGTCTTCGGGCCTCAGCGGCGCGTCCACCCATGTCAACGGCCAGCATGGCCAACAGGATCCGGCGGGAGTGTGGGAGGCGGCTTGCCTTGCGAAAACATCTCTCCTGTGCTTTTTTTTAAATTGCATATGGGGTCTCCGAATATAGGGGATTCTATTCTATTGAGGTTTGTTAAGGGGTACCCCTATGTTGGGAGATGACCATATCGAGGAAACAGGACCAAGAGAATTGGACGGGAGCCCCCTTGAAGGTCACGCGCGCTCTGCATCGAGAAACCCCGACCAGCAAAAAATGAGCACCAGCAGCTCTTTTTTCCACATCGCTCCGGGCCCAGAATGGCTCGGGCCAGCGCAGAAGAAGCGAAAGAGCGATCCGTTGTCTTCTCTAACACAGGGTCCCTTCTTGTCGTGCTGATGAAAGCTACAAGGCGGACCCGCTTACTTAGGGCGGTAAGCCAAAATAAGAGCACTTCTTATTTAGGGTACCCCAAGGCCCCCAAGCAGGGACCCTAGATTAGAGAACTCATCATTCAGAGCGATCCCCTACCTCACGTAGTTGGAACTTGAAACCGAGCTGGGCCCAACTTTGAGGCTCAGAGACTTCAGCGGCTCTTCCATATCAACCCGGAGACAACGGAAAGTAGCGAGTTCAAGGGGAGATAGTCATGACGATGTTGATGAGAATCATGACGATGATGGTAGTGACAATGGCTAGGAGAATGGCAGTGTCCATGATGTCTGATGGCATGAGATATGAAGATATGAAGGAGCATGAAGGAAACCAAGCAAACACGCTACAATGGCGCTGGCATTCAGCGCCCCTTTCTTCGCTCGGCTCACTGGAACTCACCTGGTTTCACCTCCTCCATTTGGAGACCTCGACGTTCGACTTGGTCGGATACAGCGCCTTCTTTGGTGGGCGCCTGGAGGTAGCGGAAGATGCGGAGTGAGTAGGGAACCAGGATGATCAGCTGCGGCACCAGCTGCACGGCCAGACGGTAGGGAAGGGTGAGGCCCGGGTGGGTCCAGAAGTAATGTGCGTCGTGAGCAGAAAACAGCAGCACCGCAGCCTCAGCTTGCGAAAACCATGCCCTTACCCTCAGCAGTTTGAACTGCACAGAGCAGAAGAAAGCCCCCATTCAACGAGGGACTGTCCATTGAGAACCCATGAGTCTTAGCTCCCGTTTTGGATTTACCAGAGTGCAGTCAAGCTTGGCGTTGACCTCTTTCGATGTTATCCTGGTTTAGGGTTTAGGGTTTAGGGTTTACGGTTTAGGGTTTAGGGTTTAGGGTTTAGGGTTTAGGGTTTAGGGTTACATTCTTCCAAGGAGGCCCTCTATGCAGGGACAGACCCATCTTCGAGTCAAGGCACTGCAGTCTTGCTCATGGTCCAAACCGCGTTCATAACGTGATGCTCCTTGTAGTCCAGGGAGCCTTCGCGGTACCACTAGGTGAGCACATAGAAGTTCGAGCCGTCGTACAAGGGAAACACGGAGCCAATCACGACCATCTCCACAAGCATATCCTAGATAACTCACAAAAACGAGGGTTTATGAGGGGAGCCTCTGGCCCCCCTAAACCCTAAACCCTAAACCCTACACCCTAAACCCTAAACCCTAAACCCTAAACCCTCCTAAACCACAAGGGCGCCCTCTTTGAATCCTAGCATCCCAGTGGTAGCTGCTCCACGGCGTGGTCACGGTCATCTCTCCTAGGAGAGCAAAGGAGCCGTATCATGCGCCTATGTGGGGTTTAGGGTGTAGGGTTTAGGGTTTAGGGTTTAGGGTTTAGGGTTTAGGGTTTAGGGTTTAGGGTTCAGCGGTCTAGGGTTTAGGGTTTAGGGCGTCTCGCCGCGCAGCGGCAGTAAGTGCCATGTGCAAATGGCGCCCCTACACACCCAGGGGGTGTGGGGGGCGGCATGTCACGCGAAGGCATCCGTTGTCAATGTAATCCAACAATTTCATTGGAGCTGGGTTCTTTCTCCCCACCCGCCACCACCCAAACCACTGCCTTTTAAGGTTTAGGGCTGTCGCTCTCAATTGCCACCATTGCTTTCCCTACAAAGGTGTGGTGAAGGTAGCGGGGCAGGGGGTCAGGCAAGGGGAACACAAGAGGGGTGTTCCCACATCAAGGGGAGGATCAGAGAATCCCTGTGTTAATATGGGCGCCACTCTGGTGGCCTAGTGGCAAGGCGAGCCCTAGGGGCTCTCTATTCGACCAGTCTCCAATGGCTCCACCCATTGTCCATCCAGTGAAGGGTATCTTCTGGGTCCAGGCACCCTAGAAAAGGGTGGGTACGGCCTAAGCAGGCCGGGTGGGAATTTAGGGTTTAGGGTTTAGGGTTTAGGGTTTAGGGTTTAGGGTTTAGGGTTTAGGGTTTAGGGTTTAGGGTTTGGGGTTTGGGTTTGGGGTTTGGGGTTTAGGGTTTAGGGTTTAGGGATATATTGTTTAGCTAGATACGTATGGATGTTGGTTGTGTGTTGCTCATCTTGTCACCAACATGAATCATCTAACCCCTCCTCCGCTCCCCCCCCCCCCCCCCCAGCCGGCCCAGGAAAAGCTTCGCTACGTGCCGGAGGGTCTCGGAACATGTACACGTACGCATTGACGTCGGCGGCCAGGGACACGGAGGTGCCGATGAGGAGGAGGATGTGCACAGGACCATGGGCAGAGGCCCGGGACTTCCCATTCACGCCAACCAAGTAGCAGTTCAAAGCACTGGCCACTGTGGAGGCGCCGAAGGCGCTGACAAAGTTCTGCGCAAAGGGTAGGCTGAAAAGCACCTGGGGCTGCCTACGGGCTTGAAGCAGATCCACCGTGCCCCGTAAGCTACCCGGGCATCGTACATCAGAAGATGGTCCCAGCGGGGGAAAGGAAGGGTACGTAGACCTAGTGCAAAGTACTGACACGTGCTCATTCATACCGCCACGCCAGCGTGAGTTGTGAAAGAACGTTCGCAGAAGAACGTGCGGAAGCTTGGGCAAAGTTTGCTACCCATGTCGGCCGGCCGTGTTTCCTAGAACTTACTCATGGCTTGTTCTTCCTACATATCCTAGCATGCCTTCCCGATGCTTATCTCCGCCGAAACGCCGGGTGCTTCTCAAAGACCGTCGGGTTGCTGAACCACGAGTGACGGATCTGAAGTGCCCAACCTCCACCAATGCACAACAAGGCGATCCATTTGAGCACCCCGCCGCGCTTCACGTGCCCGGGCGTTCCTTTCGTAGCTAGGAACTGCCACAGCATCAGCGCAACGTACGAGAACCCAATGACGACGTGCGTGTAGGCCAGGGTGTTGTAGAAGCCATCTTGAAGAGGATAGCGCGAGAAAGGCGTCACCCCATCTTCGCTGGCCGAAGGAGGCCAGGACTGGGACGATGACTCATGGTATCGGCTCCACGACATGGCGCGAGATGAGTTGAGCAACTGAACCTGTGGAGAGCTGTGGAGATCGTCGGTCGCCTTGAGCCGCTGGATACTGGGGGTAAAAAAAGGGTGAAGCCGCTTCACAAAACATGTTCGCTTTCTCCCCAGGCAACCGGGCTTGGTGTTAGAGCCGAGGGCCTCTTCGGGATCGGCGAACTGGGTCACCCCGCCGGTCTGGCCTTTCCGCACAGGTGCCAGGGGTTAGGGGGCTCGAACCCCCCGACCGCCGCAACCCTAAGCTTCTGGGACTTTGAGTTAGAGTATACCTTGCCTATTTAGGCTAATAATGCCACCGCCAACCCATTAGATGATCATTCCTATACTCCCCCCTACACTTCACCGATAAATCACTACTACTTCCCCCATTAGATGATCATTCCTAGGACCCCCACCGATATATCACTACTACTACCCCATTATCAACACAATTCTAGGAATAACCATAACCCCATCTATTATCTCTAAGGTGGCATTATTGGCCTAAATAGGCAAGGGGGTTCTCGTAGAATTTGGTTCAGGGTTTAGGGTTAAGGGTTTTAACTACATTGTAATTATAATATATACCTGCTTATGTATTATAATTACACTATAACTATGTTGGTGAGGAGACTATCTAGTTTGAATTTTGAACAATCATCTCATTTAAGAACTCTGTTGTTGCTTGTAAATATTCATAATGTAATTGTTTGTCTATTTTTACACGATATTGTAAATGATATACGATCTTAATAAAAATATGATATACTCTTTGATAATAATGAAAATAACCACCTAAAACATCTTTATAATAATTCATTTTCTCCTGATGCCATTGATAGAAGTCAAATGTATCCAGGTTCTCATACATTGTTTTCATTTCAATATGAAACTCAAGTGTATAATCTTTCTTTTGAACATCATTTCGCATTATTTCATGAACTTCATCATATTCTGGGTATTTGTTTAACTTAGTAAAGGGTAATATATAATCATCAAGCAAATTTCTTAACTCACAACATTTATCACAACCATAGTAACCTACGATCTGATTTTTAAAGCTATGTAAGATATCGCATTTGCCTAATAATATTTTCTGTATGTTCTTAACTGGGTTACACTTATCACATCTATTGAAATAATTAAATTTGTGTATCTGATTATACAAATATGTTTCATCATATTCACTCTCACTTTCATATTCACTCTCACTCATTACCACGATAATATATAAGTTGTTATTTCTTTAAGTCATTTTCCTCAGAAATATTATTTTCTTAAGATTTACTGCATCGCGGTTTATTTGACAGATTTATCCAAGCATTCGGAACAAGTCGCAATGTATTTAACATAGTAATAAGAATGCTTACCAGCGTAATAGCAACGCTTAAAACAATCAATATTTTTGTCTTGCTTACAACGATAACACTTCTTAGTAACAATATTACCTGTTTCAGTATATGGATCAAAATCAACTGATATCTTATTTACTTTTATTGTCATTATATTAATAATATACACATTTTCATAATGTGAGATTATGAAAATTTTGAATTCGCAAAGCGATTCATATATTACGAAGTAATATATCAATCCCCTAAGATTTAATGAAACTAATTACGAATTCTTATCATTTCCACACTCTTATGGTGTGCTTATGAATCTGTTCATCACACGGGAGCAATGGGACCTTCTAGATGTCTGGGCAGGGGAAACTTTACACTGTCAAGTTACCATAGAAAATATTTTTTAAATCTTAATCCATCATATTTAAATTATTCTTTAAAATAGTTACATCTTTGTCTATCCTTTCAACATCCTCCTCCACTTTTTCTAACCTCTCTTCTGGGGTAGGCTTTCTGGATCCCCATCCGGTGGTAACCGTATCAACACCTTCATTGTCTTGCGCGTTAGTTTTAAATATTTCATTTTCATCGGGGGTAACACCTCTGCCACCAACTTTCCAAGAACTCCTATCTTCAATGATTGTTTTGCCTTCGGTGTTTATCTTAGTTTCTTTGTGAAAAGTCTTCTTTCTACATTTGCAGGGCAAACAATTCAAACCATCTGTGTTTAGGTGGAAGCCACCTTCGTTAGTTTCTTGATGATTGTCACTCATTAATTCTTCTTAGATTTTTTTAAATACTCAAGAACTGCCTTAAGCAATTCTAAAGAAGCGGTGCAACACCTTTTAAGCTTGGTGTCTTGTATTACAATCTTCTCAATTTCCTCAATCTCCTCTATCGTTTCTAAATACTTATCCATTATATTAAAAGATATTTTTCTCTTATTAGTTAATGAGCGCAGAAATACCCAAAGTGGAACCGATAGACATACCCGAATATAAATATAAAAACAGCAAGTTTGACATGATGCCTAAGCTACCCGCTCGGATGTTATGCGTGGCTTCTTCAACAGGTGGTAAAACAGTATTGATACAGAACTTAATATTAAAAATTTACAGAGGATCCTTTGAGAGAATATACATATTCTCGCCCAGTGTTCATGTGGATGACACATGGTCGGCAGTAAAGAAATACATAAGGGATGTAATGAAGGTGGATGCCGAAAAAGAACAGCTTTATTATGAGGAATACGATCCGGTGGCGCTAAAGAAGATCATAGACACCCAACATAGAGTAATTGATTTTCAGAAGAAGAATAAACAAAAAGATCTGTTTAGCATTCTGTTAGTGGTGGATGATTTCGCCGACGACCCCAAATTTGTAAGATACTCAAGCTTGTTACACGGATTATTTACGAGAGGTCGCCATAATGCCATCTCGTGCATTCTATCCACGCAGAAGTATAATGTATTGGCCCCGATCATTAGATTAAATGCATCTGCTTTGTTTATTTTTAGACTGAAGAATATGAACGAAGTCAATGCATTTTTAGAAGAGAATTCCGCATTGGTGGATAAAAGCACGTTATACGAAATGTATCAGAAAGCCGTGAATTTTGCTCCTTACTCGTTCTTCTACATAAACACCAACGCTAAAGATGTTAGTAATATGTTCTTCATTAACTTTGAACAACGCTTTGAGATAGGTGATTAAATATTATTAATTAAATCAACGAGTAACTGCACAAGTTTATAGCAGGTAGTTTATAATATATTTTATCGCTTTTTGTTTCTTCTAACTTTTCAACTCTTTCAATAACATCTTTCAAAGTATTAAATAACAACATATCTGTTCTTGTTTTTTCATTAATGTCTAACTCTTTTATTTGTTTCATATTTTCAGTAGCAGAAGATCTAGAAGATGTAGAACCCATATAACGAAATTTAGATAAATATTTTTAATCGCTATCATTTTTCATCTTCTTTTTCAACTTCGTTAATTCGCCTTTCAAAGACGTTATTTCTTTTTGCATTTCTTGCACAGCTCCCCACAAGATAACTGTCATTTTATTGTATGCTAAGAGTTTCATACCATCATCATTATAAAAGATTACGTTATCCCATTCAGGGGGCAGTTTAGCATTTTTCACATCGTCGGCTATAAATCCTAGATTGCTCTTTTTGTCTTCGTCCTTGGCAAAATTAAAGGTTTTCGGTTTAATGTATTTAACTACACTATAACAGTCTTTGGTATTCACTTCTTTAATATTCTCTTTTAGTTTAAAATCCGATGTTTCAATCAAGGCGGTGCAGGTTAGAGTTCCTCCAATATCTGCGTTATTTGTTGTAGTAAAGAAACCGTAAACATCAACGCCTGTATTTGTGGCATCTAATCTTGATAAATTGTTATTGCTTAATCTAATAAATCCATCAGTATCTGGATTATTTATTAATACTCGTTGCGACCCTGATACATCAGTGTGTGTTATCTCCAAATTACCTAATAAATTCACCTTTCCGTCTGTCAACTGAATTTCTGGTGTGCTACTTTCCAAGCCTATTGTTAAATTCATTTCTCCCGCCGTGTCTCCATTTCTGATATATAACTTATATTGAGTGTCTAAAACTTCTTTTAATTCGCTACTATTTTGAAACATAAAGCGCCCCCAACTAATAACATCTGCCTCACCAACGATATTACCAATACTATTAAATGTTTGATTATTTGTAACTGCTCTATTAATAGTAATTCCGTTAGTGTCGTTTAGTTGTAATGCTATTGTTCCTGTTGTAGGGTCGGTTGCTCTATTTGATTGTAATGAAAAATTAATTTCGTTAGTTGATATTACGTTTAATGAATTATTAACGTCCGCTCTTTGAAATATTCTACCGGAATTATTAATATAAATATCACTATTAAATGTTGTTATATTTTGAAATGATGATGTGCCACCAAAATTAGCATTGCCTCCCGATACATTTAACTTATTTGATCCTTGGATTACTCCAATACCTAAACTTAAACAATAAACACCATTACCATTTGCTGTATTCAATAAAAGTAAAGAAGAACTGTCATTACTCGTGTTATATGCATTAATATTAAATGAATTAAATCTTATATAACCTTGAGCATTCTTTACCGTTAAAACATTACTGGCGTCTGTTGTATTCTTATAAAGTGTAAGTCCTGAATTATTGGAAATATTAGAAGTGTCGTTTTCATAATTTACAGTGTCTTTAAAATATGTTTGTTTAAATAAGGTTGTCCCTCCTGTTGCATTATTACATTCTATATAAGTATTAGCGTCCGTATCTGTGGATGCTCCTAACATTAATCTCATTGCCTCTTGGTCTGTTCTCAAATCCATTGATATATTTGATTTAGTAGCGTTATTATATCTTTCTATACTTGTATTAGCGTCTGTTAATTCAATACTACCACCGATATTAATATTATTAGTTAGACTAATTCCGTCTGCTGTTAAATTAGACAATGATAAATCATTAGTAATGTTAACATTTCCCGACGGGTTTAATTCTAAATCTACAACACTGTCATCAGATGTAGCATTTGACACAATTTTATTTCCTTGTAAAGTTATATAATTAGTAGCGTTTTTAAACACACTTACTACTTTATCTCCTCCTCCTGTTTGATTACTAAATAATAATCCCGTAGTCGGTGATATATTTATTGTTTCATTATTCAATGTTAAGCCCGTGTGAATAATAGTTGGGGCGCTACAATCAATAACTGGGTTTGTTTTAAAGCGGTCAGTAAAATCACTTAACGGAACTCTTAACGCTAGTAGATTATCAATTTCTGTATCGGTATAACCACTGCCACCACCAGCACCTGCTATTAATGTATCTACCTCGCCCTTATTATAAAAATTGGTAGCTAATAATGTGTTATTTTGATAATTAGTAGATAAATTTGTGTCTATCTGCGTTGATGTATAATAGTTAGTAAATGTTGTGTCAATCTCCGTTTTATTGTAAAAATTGGTTGCTAGAACCGTGTTAGTTTGGTAATTATTAGTTAAGTCATCATTAATAGCATTAATATTATTGAAATTCTGTAGCTGTTTTGTATTTAAAACTGCTATGGCATCGGTGTTTGCTGTTACTTCTGTTGTGTTGTTTATGTCGCTGAGTTCTGTTTTTGTTGCATATAGGTTTGTCAAATCTGTTCCACTTACAACGATGTTGTCTGCTGTTAATGTGTTTGTATTATTCAATGTCAAAGGCATTAGTTAATATTAATAAAAAAGATAATTATTTTATTAATATTATTTCATGTGTTTAATCATAAACTTTCAAACCGAGGTCTTTTATCTCAAGTATTTGCTCTGATAGTAATGTTATATAAACATTTTCAGGCATATCAGCAGAATTAATTGAAGCATTAGCAGGTTTACAAATCAGCAACATATTTTGCCCAGCACGTGTGTTAATTCCTGACCAACTGCTGTCTTGAACGCGCTCGAATGAAAAAGCAAAGACAAATTGACGGTCTCTATATTGTTTAAAATCTATTGATAAACTATGTTGATGAAACATTGGTAAGTTTAATGCCTTTCGTAAATGATAAAAGCACTCAGTAATTGAAGCGCAAGGGTATTCGGGGTAAAGCTTAGAACCTAATTGAATTTGAAATTGTAAATCAAAGTCGGCATCATATATTCCTTCAATTGATTCAACCGAGGCCTGTTGTGGATGATAGAAACGGCAGAACTCTTTATCGCAATATTCAAACCCTGTGCTTGGGTCTCCACTCTTGTAAAATGTTATGAATGCCGCAACGAGCTTTGAAACAGAACGAATTACTTGAACGCTAAAATTGTCTTTTCCTGATAGTGTTTGTGATTGAGTAATATACGTAGTGTAGGTAATCGGTAGTCCTTTACCTTCTAAAAGATGCTTAACATATTCATTATTTAAGTTATTATCAAGGGTACAAACATCACAAACAACCCGAGCATTATTTATTTCCCATTGAATACTCGTATTTCTGTATCTTGCGTTTTGTTGCCCTGCACCTGCGGGGTCAACATTATTAACAAAACGATTGCCTAGCGCGGTGTTTGCTGTGTCATCTCTATAATCAATGATACAATCGGTAGCATTCATTACTAATTCTAATTCAATAGTGAGATTACCCATATATTTTAACGGTAAATACTTAAATTGTGAGAAGAGACCACAAAGAGGTTTAAAACAGACTGTCATTTTGTCCTTGAAGCCTGGACAATTATAACCATTAACTTCATATTTTAATTCAGGATTTACCCCGTCGGCGTATAATGTTTTGACTTCATCATCATATCTATATCCGAAGGACTCATTCGATTCGTCTTTTCGTGCTCCTACTGACATCATTTTAGAGAACATATGATGAACTCGGTTGTAACTGTCAAAATCTTCAACAACTTGATTACCAGCAATAATTCGCATTCGCCTGAAAAAAGAATCAGCAGGTGATAATGGCCGAAGTTTATTATCAAATTCACCAAGGTCTAAATTTTGTAATGTAAAGAAAATACGAACTGATTGAGGGTCTAACCAAGTATTATCTTCACCGTTTAATGAAAATTTCAATACGCGATTACCACTGTTTGACTTATAGATATTTGAACCAGACGGCCAAAAACTGACAGAACGGCGGTCAATAATATAACTTGCTCCTTTGTTCAATTTGAATGAGAGGTTGTCAATGAGAATATCCTCTGGACTGAATGTCTCCATTATATAAACAAAAGTAGAAATTTAATTTATACAATTAATCAAATAAATTAAACTTAAACTTAATATTTTCTTGTTTCTTGGTTTTATTCTTAACTTTTAATTCATTCACGGCACCGTTGCCTTCATTTTGCTCTATTAGTTTCCTTACCTCTTCGTAAGCGCTTTGTTTAAACTTTTTATCTTTCGGTTTCTTCTCCATTTGTTCGTATGTTGTGGCTTTGTAAGAGAACATTATTATTATTATTGAGATGTTAATTAAATTGTTCCATAAATTCTTCCTGCGTTATGGGTTCATTTCCGGGTTTATTATGAACATTAGCAATGTCAGCATAACTGTGATTATCAAGTGGGTTTAATGTTCCTCTATTTAATGTTAAACTGCCTTTATCAAACATACTAACAACATCGCCCGTCTTTCTTATTCTTAGATTTGTTCCGGTATCTTCTGGTGACTGACCTGACACAAAAGGAGAACCATAACTTCTACTTCTAAATATATTGTTATAATCATTATTTATTTGTTGTCCCACAGCCGAACCCAATGAGTGACTAATGACGTCGGTAATTCCTGTAAGTTTCTTACCGTCAACCTCTATAGTTCCATCTTTAATAAACTTATCTACATCTTTGTATCTTTTGGTGTGTCTCGTTTGATAAAGCGGTAATTTTGGATCATCATAAACATCTCTCCCGCTTTTAGTTCCTGCTATGTATAAGATACTACCATTTTGATAAATTCCATCGGGGTTTTCGTATGCTCTCTTTAAACCTTGCGTATCAGTGAGAAAAGACCAATTTCCCGCTAATTCTTCACTTACTTCATTGTGAATGTTGCTTCTCGTTTTGGGCGCTTCGTATGGTTCAAAATCATCTCTCCGTTTGTGTTTAAACATTATTAAAATAGATTATAAAATTATTTTTGTTAAATTATCAAAGATAATTTAATAAATTCTTTTAAAATTTAAAAATTTGTCATTTAATAATAATGCTCAAGTTCAAGAAGGTTTATATTGACAGCTATTATAAAGTAAGTGGCACTTCATCAAATTTTACAATAGATCTACCTGAAACGGTGCAATTGGAAGAGAATATGCTATGTCAAATACATGAGGTGAGCATTCCCCACTCATGGTATTCTATCAACAGCACCAACAATAATTTATATTTCAGACACCAAGTTATACCGCCCGGAGTTATAGCAGGGATCACTTATCGTAAAATAACCATACCAGAAGGCAATTACACTGCGGTTGATTTAGCACAAACAATTGAAATAGCACTTAATCTACTGGTTGATACGGTTGATAGACCCAACACTTATTCAATAAGCTATAACAGTTCCACTAACAAGTATACATTCAGTTCCAACTATTCTACGGTCATCTTTGTTGTTTTAACTGATGGGGAAGTAGCACCATTAGCAGGTAGTTTTAGTGATCCTGTTGATGTTAATAATTTGAGTTCAATTAACCGAGTAATTGGAAACACAACACCCGCCACTGATGCTTATACAAATGTAGCTCCTTATGTGACTAATTTTATTGATTTGGTCCCTTTCAAGAATTTATATTTGCATTGCAACGAAATAAGCAACTACAACCAATTAACGGTGGCGGGAAATTCAAGCATAGTCAAAAAAGTTCCTGTTAATGTTCCCTATTTAGGTGTCATTAACGATAATGAGTTAAGCGCCGAAGATTATATTAATGTATCAGGTAAAATGCTACGCCGATTGAATTTTAGACTAACTGACCACCTTAACCAAATTGTAAATTTAAACGGGGTGGATTTTTCATTTACATTAACATTTTTTAGGGGATAATAAATATCTAATTAGAAAAATCTAGACTATATTTATAATGAGTAGTGAAGAGGTTCATGATGTTAAAAATGAAGAAGCAACCGAACCAGTAGCAAATGAAATTATTGAAGAAGCACCTGAAAAAGCACCAGAAGAAAAATTAAAGAAGCTAATGAAGAACAACCAAAAGAAGAAGCAAAGCCAAAAGCAAAAGCAACGGCTAAAAAATTACCTAGGACTGTTAAAGTGGTTGAGTTAGTTGAATGTAACGCTTGTAATAAAAAGATGCTGCCCAAAAGTTTAAAAAACACACCCACATTATTGCAAGGGGCAACCAACCGAAACATTACCAGTAAATAAGCAGAAGGCAAGTTATGGGTCAAAGGTAGAACAAAAACTAAGAAAAGAAATTGAAGAAGAGATGAAAAAGAAATACGAAGTGAAAAATGTTCCAAGTGTTCCAAGCTCTGACAATAAAGTGGAACAAGAAAAGCCCGTAAGAATGAAAGAGGTAGTGAAACAACCAACGTCAACAGAATTGCTACATCAGTCATATAATGAAATCAAAAGGTTAAGACAACAAGAAAAACAAGAAAAGATACAACGGTTCAGATCCAGTATGTTTTAAAGATTAATATGTAATAACATTATATATGAACAATCTTGAAAGGGCGGAGATAGTTAGAAATGAATTAAAAAAGATGAAAACATTTGACACTGATGAGAAATGTTGTATAATTGAAAATTATTGTTATCATTATTTATCAAATGTGAAGGGTTATGATGTAAATGATGAACTTTTAAAACAATTAGTCGTGTTACAAGCGTGTATTAGAACTGAAAGACCTGTTCCAAAACAACTAGTTCCACTAAATGAACTGAAAGAGCATTTAAACAATAATCAGTATGAGTTTCTTGATGAAGACACTGTAAATGTTGTGCTTAAAGACATTGACAAATACTGTATTGATTTTCCTGATGGTTTGCTTGAGATTTTGAAGTCAAATATGAAATAATTGTTAATATTAATTATTATCTAAATTAATATTAATAATGAGTATGTTTAAAAGCAAAGCGGAATTCAAACGCAAACCCCAAGTCCAAAGATACTACGATATTGATGATACCTTCGGTGTTGCTTCTCGTAGGAAGTATATGAACGATATGAAGATGATGATTGAAGAAGCGGAGAACCGAGGCAAAAATGTTAGACTTCGCAACGATTGGTTGCAACATCAGAAGAAAGCAATATATCAAGGAGAGTTAGACGCCGTTAATCGTCAGTTGGAGAGGCCGATGATGCCAGTAAGAACAAAGGAAGAACTAGAAAAGAGACAAAAAGAATTAAAAAATATAATGGCGGAAATAATCTAATTTGTATTATCTGATTAAAACGTTAAAATCTGAACTAAGACTTAGACCGACCTACGATGAACTGATAGGAATGATTGAAGCACAAGGCGATCCCAACAGGCCACCCATTGAACAGGTAATTGACAGAAGGGCTACCTTGTTTAGAAATAATCAGTTCGGTAGTCAATTTGATAATGTTGATTTTCTAGGCTTGAAGAAACAAGAAGAAGACAAAGTCAAGGAAGACTTAAGACAAGCTGAACTCAGAAAAACGGCAATGGCTACAGGTTCATCAATGGGAGTGTTGAGTTATGACGGTAGAACGCCGGTAGGTGCTTATAACGCGGATGGCTTTGAAACACCAGACAGTGATGATTATCGGATGTCACTAGATCAAATTAACAGAGTAAGAGCAGAATTAGACGCTGGGCTACAAAGGCAACAAGAGGCACAACAGGCATCATCATCAACAGTGAGAAGTGATTTAGACGAAGCACATAGTCAATCTTTACCTGTAGGCGTTCCTGTTCATTCAATAGCAACAGATGAAGAAGAAGAAATGCCACCTTTAGAAACACCTACTGAAGTGGCAGAGGAGGGGGAGGAAGAAGAAGAAACCGATGATGAAGAAACACAAGTGCCCCCGCAATCTAGAAAACATAAGGAAACAATAGATTATAATGAAAATATAGATAGATGGAGACAAAAAGATATATCAGTAGATGACATACTGTATCAATTGCATTTAAGAGGAATAAAGCTAACGGAAGAGCAAGAAGAGGAGATGGGAAAATTAAAAATAAAAGGAAAAGGCAAAACACCAACTAAAAAGGATTATTTGATAAATTATGTGGAAAGACTAATACAAACGGGCAAGTGGGCGGACGAAGTCAATGACCAACTTTTAAGAAGTAGGATGGAAGAATGGACGCAGATGAAGAAAGGAAAAGGCAAAGGTATGATCAGAAAAGCGTTTGAAAGTGCGGGTAGTGCTTTATTAGATGCAGGTAAGGAAGTCGCAAAGGATGCGTTAATCGCAGGTGCTCAAAGTGCCGTTATGAGTTTGTTATAATATCTAAAACTAAATATATGCTAAGGTTAAAACCAACTTATGAAGAAATGTTAAGGGAGGCAAGAACAAGAAGATTAAGAATATTACCAGAAAGGGAAAGAAGAACACAACAAGGAATGTTATTAGATGAGGTGGATTTTGATGATTTTGATCTAGGTAAATATGATAAGAAGATCATAATGACGAACGAGAACCCCCAGAAAGGAACGCAAACTGATTTATTTAGTGACCATTCTTCATACTCATCTACATCGGAAAGTTTGAAGACAGCAATTGAACCAGACAAAGAAGAACAACAGGTTGAGAGTGAGCACTCAATGCAATCTAGTAAATCAAGTAGTAAGTCAAGCGAAAAATCAGAAGAACAAGAACAACAAAAATCATTGATGAGAAGATTGTTTGATAGTTTGTTTGACGCTTCGTCAGAAGCCTCGCGAGACATTCGTGATGAGGTGGAAGTAGAAATGCCAATATCAAGACAACCAAGCAGTAACAACAGTGATCCAATACCAACTAAAAAAAATGAAACACCTTTACCTTCATCATCAAGTTCATCTGATGTTTAACCTACAAACCCTTATGATAATCTACCTATAGGCGGTTCTCGTAGTAGTAATGCTAGTTCTCGTTCATCTACTATACATTACGGTTCTTCTCGCCCTGCTTCAACCATACATTATGGTAGTGAAAGAAGCAACAGACCCATTAGTGTAAGAAGTTCTCCCATTTCGGTTAGAAGTTCTCACATATCAGTTAAAAGTTCCCCTATTGTTATTAGTTCTGCTTCCAGTAGTAGATCATAGGTTTAATTATACAGTAAGCTAAACATTAAATAGATTAATGTTTATCTTGCACTGCAGTTACATAGCTTACACCAAGCTTCGCAGTTATCGCTTTCGTGGGCGATATTGTTGTCTAGCCTCTGGGCTGTCATATTACTTGTTAAGAAGCCGTTCTTAACTTCAAATTCAAAGTTACAACCGCAATTGTTACAATGACTGTAGACTCTCTTCATAAACCAACTTGGGTCAACATACTTACTTTCGTTTATTTCTCTATTCGCTTTCTGATCTTGTAGCTTATATGTATTAATCTTGTTAAGCCAGTATTTATGCAAGGTGGTTTCGTTCAGTTCGTTCTCTGCTTCGGCACTCTCATAGAACAAGACATTATTAAAATCGGTGCTTCTGGTCAAGGCACACCACAACCACTCACGAGTTACTAAATGCGACTTCTCCCATTCGTGTATAACGATCTTACCGTCAATTGAAGCCCCTTGCGCGGAATGGCAGGTGGTGCAGTAGTCGTATCTGAAATGTTTATCCAAGGTGGCTATGTCCGTTATATACTGCTGTTTGGACTTGACATTCTCTAATTTAATTATGTTCTTGGTTATGCTTACGATCTTAAACCTGTAATTAACATTGAACTTGACATTATTCGTTTTCTTGTATAATCTGCAGATTAAGATCTCACCCACTTCATACTTATCTGTTTTACCTAAACTCTTTCGGATTGCATTAGACACCGTTAAGCACCTCATATTCGTATAGGCTATGTTCTTCTGTGATTCTGTCATATCACCGGTTGTATTAAAATACTTATGAACAAACTCGGATAAAGATAACTTATGAAGCCACATATCATCATACATCATATCTAATATTTTTCTGTTGGCTTCTGCTGTTGGGTCCCCTTGTTGTCCTAATCTCTTACATATGGTAAGCATAACGTTATACTTGAAGATCTGATCAATACATTCATCTGCGTATTCGTCCGGCTTCCTTGTATTAGTTAGATCTTCAATGGGCGGAAGCTGTTTGACATCACCCGCTCCGATTATGATTTTATTCGGGTTTCGTTTAACAAACTCTCTGATTCTATTTAATACGTGGGTTCCATTCATATAGATCTCATCAAAGACAATACAATTATAACTGCTATGGTCAAACTCGGGGAGCTTCTCCCCATCGCCAACGGGTATGGCAAAAAATTTATTGGTAGTGACCGCGTCGTCGTCAATATTTTGAGATAAGCTGTTCTGTGGGACTACGAACAGAGTTTTATAACCCAACTTGCTGAAATGCTTTGCTATATGCGACTTGCCACCACCTGCATACTTAGATCGGATCATCATAGGATTATTTGTTACGATATCTTTTGCTATGCTTTCCGTGTCCCACTCGTTTTCTATGGGTCGGGTCTCATTGCTAACTACGGGAATTGGTATCAGTTCGTTCTTTTTTGGTGCCCACTGCTCTGTGGGTCCCGCTATGTTTTTACTCTTTTCGTGTCTCCACCCGCCGATACGATCTGAGAACTCTATTAGGTTCTTAGCACGTCTTAAATGCTCCTTCCTAATGACGAAGGCATCTGTTTTAACACTCCATACCCCTATATGATTTTCTGTTAGCTTGGTGTAGTCGGTGTGCATTTTGAAGTTATGATGTTGTAATAATAATTCTCTGATGTATATATATCCGTTTCGTAGGGTGGCTTTATCGGTCACTGTTAAGCAATAATATTTTCTGTCCATCTCCTTTTCTACGAAGTCTGTCTCGCCGTTAGGTAACTCAATCTCATCAACATACATACCCGAAATTCTGTTAATCTTTCCTCCGATCTTGTGTTGATAATATAAGGCTTCCTTTAGAGTATCAAAGGCATAACTTTTATGGGATTTATTTGTGTTCTTCTCAAGTAGCCCGAAGTTAACATTAGCTATCAATTTCTTTATTCTGATGTCTTCGGCTGGTTTGTCAGAGATGTCTGTCTTCCATAATTCCGCTGTGATCTTCCTATAATCCACCTTGTATACTCTGGATGGTTGCTTATAATAAAGTATCTTACATTGCTTCACGAAGTGCTTTAAAAACATACCATATACTAAAGTGTAGGCTTTATTGAAAAATAAACTCCGCTTGGTGGGCTTGACCAAGTAGAGCGTGAGATCGTGAAAATCTGTCACGTTGCCATTGAAGGGCTTCCAGATATCAAACTGAGTGAATACCGGTATCTCGGCGATCTTGTTAAACGCAGATGTGTAAGCTTTTCTTACATCTATCTCCGTAGTCACTTCTGGGGTATAACAGTATTTGTCGTCTTTGTCTGTCTTAGGGTTATAGAAATAATAATGTTTATTTATTTCACCTGTTGGGGGTATGGTGCGACACTCCTTGAAAATCTCTACGTCTACTTCGTTGTAATATGACTTGTGGGTCGGCTTGAAGAGAGCGGTATTAAAGTTAAACATTGCTTTAGACATCTTGTTGTAGATCTGCTCCGTTCTCACGCAGATGGAACCGTCTATAGAATTATTCACTAAGTTCTGGGTCTTAACCTTGTATTTAATCTCTTTGTGGCTCTTGCTGTTTATCTTGATCTTAAACTTGAAGTTAAGTTCGGACACGCACCCCGCGCTAAACCTAACCTGTGGCTCATACCCCGCCTGTTTGCCAAGATAAAAGAGATGAGACAGATCGTAGCCATTGTATACCAATGTGTATTCACTGTGTTCTGTGTATTTACGTATGTCGTCTAGGGATGTGATCATTTTGCACTCCACTGGCTCCTCCTTCTCGTTAAGGTGATAATCTGAAGATGCCTTAACAGATATACTATAATTACTGCTTTTGGGTATCATCTGCCTCAACATATTCGTATTATCACTGACTGTGTAGATATGACTGTTCTTCACTATAGCGTATAAGGCTGGGATATTATGATTTCTTTTTATTGGGTCACGCTTATAAATCAGAGTATCAAAGACATCATAAATTCTGACTTGCAAGTTAAAATGTTCAAACACCTTCGCCATATCTGTTATTGATGCCCCTTTTGTTTTAAAATCTTCTTCCGTCTTATTTATGATCTTTAGGATGACTTCTTTTGTTAGTTTGTTCTTCTCTCTCTTCTTGTCTCCCATAAGGGTATCCTTATAATAATCCGTCAAGGTGTTAAACCAGCACTCGTTCTTAACATAATGCTCTACTTTAATGGCTTCCTTAAAGGCCTCATACTGTGGATCTAAGGGTGTCTGAATATATCTGTGATACATACTGACATTCTCTGTGTTTGTTAGTTCTTCGTCTTGTGGCTTGAAAGCATCGGCGTTATCTACCCTTTCGGCGTAATTAACTTTAATACAAGCAATGTAACCTTCGGCATAACCGACATCTGCTTTAAAACTGTCATCTGTCATTAATAACATCTTGAGCCTATGAAATGTTTTTGTGTCGGCCTTCTCGTCTCTAAATATTCGTCTCCTCGTTAAGTTTTCAACCCACGGTGTTGTGGCTACATTGGCTGATAGATCACGCATATAAATAGGAACGTATGCCCTACCCCTACTGTCTCTGAAAGATACTGATAAGCCTTGGTGTGATTCTGTCTTCAGTTGGTATAAATGGACATTGATTGAATATTTTCTTGGTTTCCTCGGGTTGGTTCTTCCCGTTCG
This sequence comes from Symbiodinium natans, assembly GCA_905221605.1. Classification (NCBI taxonomy): domain Eukaryota; class Dinophyceae; order Suessiales; family Symbiodiniaceae; genus Symbiodinium; species Symbiodinium natans. The sequence continues at coordinate 127,540 of CAJNDS010000264.1, forward strand.
CTTGTTGTCTTCTTTTGCTTGTGCCATTCTCTGACCTAGTTGTTCTTTATCCTTGTGCTTGTCGTATAGTTTATTATATTCGTTTTCCGCTTTAGTTTTTTCTTTGTCTGTTTTTGCGGTGGTGAGTTTGCTAATTAAATTGTCTGCTGTGGTGAATTGGGCGATCTTACGATCTGAATATAAATTAATTATATTTTGAACCTTTGTTCTGGTGGCTTGGGTGATGCGGTTTCTTCTGTTGTTATAAAATGTTTGTAGTGCTTCTGTATTACGCTTAACGGCTTTGGACATATACTAATATAATTAAACTATATATTTATTTTCCCTTTAAATGGATTTTTCTGAAGATTGTTTTAAAGAAAATTTATCTAAAGAAAAAAATAATATATATAGTATAGTAATATGAGCAAGAAGCCCGAGGATATGACAATAGAAGAAATCAAGGAACAACTCGCTATATACAACAGGCTGTATTATCACAAGCGCAACAAGGACGAGGCATACATGCAAAAGAAACGGGAATCTGCACAAAGACACAACCAGAAAAAGAAGATCAAGGAGTATGAACAAGCTAACAATATCACACTGAAGCCCGAGGAGATTAACGATGAATTGCTATCAGAAATATTGAATGCAAAGAAGCCGATGAAGCCCAAGCACGGTTCGGTAAAATATGACATGAAGAACTGCAAGATCATAATGCCGATGTCCGAATGATGATTTAATTTAGTTATTAAATCATTATTTTCTTTTGTTTTTATATGAGTGAGAAACAAAAAACTATTAATGATGTGTATTTTGATCGCGCGGGGTTTGGCTCAAAAAGCCGGACTTTAGAAGAAGCGCGGGAGAAAGACAAAACCATCACACTGTCTGATATTAACGAGTTTTTTAGGAAGAATGTTGATCAAAAGCGAAAGCCCGTCGGTTCAAACAGCTTTGTCGCCCCCCATTCAGCATATGAGTATCAGATGGACTTATTTTTTATAAATGATTTGGAAGATCAAAAATTTAGAGTAGGAATGTTAATGATTGATATTTTTGATAAGTTTATGCATGTCGTGGCAATTAAAGGTAAGAAGGAAGAAGATTTAGCGAGTGGGATGATTGAGTGCTTACATAAAATGGGAAAGAAGCCAAAAATAATTTACACCGACGACGAGGGAGCAATGAACAAGGAGGCAATACAAAAGTATTTACAGGAACAGAACATAGAACATCACAGGACTAGGGCGCATCCAAATTTTAGCGAGAGAGCTATTAGGACGTTCAAAGATTTATTATATCGTCGTGTTGAAGCCGATCAGAAAAAGGGTAAGAACAATATTCAGTGGACTGATTACATTTTTGAAATATTATTAACATATAATAATAAAATGAAACATTCCGCTACTGGTTTCACCCCAAAGGATGCCAGAAAACCGAGCAACGAATTAAAAGTTAAACTGCATTTAAATATGAATGCTAAACGAAATCGGGTATATCCTGAATTAAGTGTTGATGATGAAGTTAATATATTTAGGAAGAGGAAACCCAATGAAAAAGAACGTGTATCAAATTGGTCGCAACATGTTTATACCATAGAAAGAATTGATGAAAAATTGGGTCAAAAATATTATTATGTTGAAGGACATGATAGAGCGTATTTGCGCTTTGAGTTGTTAAAAGTTTAATTTTCTTTTGATAAAACATTTTCTTAAGAAAAACACCTAAAGAAATAACACCTATATAGATTAACAGGGACATGTTCAAGTTTGAAAATTGTTGGAAGTGCGAAGAAATGAACAAAGTAGGAGTATTAACTAGCAAGTTACCGATTGATATATGTAATTGTGTATGTGAATATGACAAGTGCTATAAGTGTAGAAATAAGATTGAAGATATTGAAGATTTTGATGAAAACCCCAAACTTTCAAAGTTAAACAAAGTGCAAAAAATAATCATACACTTGCTATATCGTAATCACAACATTGATACAATCATGGATAGGCGAAAATACAAAAACATCATCAAAAGATCAAATAACCCACTGCGAAAGATAATGAAGCAGTTTATGAACATCAGCAACCATTCAGACCGCGAACGTCTTATGTTTCACGGTGTATGTCACGTGATGCTATTGTATTGTGTCTTTCGCAATTTAACCGATATACAAGAGCTTAAAAAGGAAATCGCATATTACAAGCTTAAAACCGCTACTATAAGATTTAACGGCTTTGCAATTAGTAAGGAAGTTATAGTAAAGCAAATAATACGCGAATGTTTTGATTTTTGGCTGGTCGGTTGGAGGGGTCATTATAACACCACAACCGAAGAAATTATGGAGTATGTAGAGAATGTGTTTTCGTTGGCATAAAGCAATTATAACATTATTAATAATATAATGTTATAAGTTATTGTTGGTGACCATCCTAAACCCCAAAAATGCACTACACCCTAGGTGTCAAACTTGATTTTGGTGTTTTTTTTGTTTTCTGCTTGTTTGTGTATGGTGTTTTCCAATGCTTTTGTTGCGTTTTTGGCGTTTTTATCGTTTTTATCGTTTTGAAGCATCCTAAACCCTAAAATTTCACTACACCCTAGTTGTCAAACTTGATTTTGGTGTTTTTTTGTTTTCTGCTTGTTTGTGTATGGTTTTTCCAATGTTTTTGTTGTGATATTTGTGTTTTTATCGTTTTAAAACCGTTATGTTTCAAAATTTGGGGCTTATTTTTGTTGTATTTTTGCTTTTTATTGTTTTATTTTTTGAAAGTATTTTTTATATATTAACCAAGGCACTGGCAGAGGTAGAGGTGGAACTGGTCGTAGCGCTCGGTGTTGTAGTGACCGAGGATGCGTGTAGCTCCTCGCGCAGGGGGGAGTGGGAGTAGGTGGGTTTGGGGTTGGGGTAGGTGGCCAAGGCACACGGAAAGACGCTTCGGATGTTTTTTTCACAAGCTCCGGACGCTTATGTTTGGCCTACCTACGTGGACTGGTGAGGGATGAGCCTCCTGTTCGCCACGACGAAGCTTTTACTAAACTCCCTGCTCTTGCAGGGAAAATCCCCAGAATTTCGCGGGATCGGTCCCTTGAATTTCGGGGGGAGTGTCCCCTAGAATTTTGGGGGAGTGTCCCCTAGAATTTTGGGGGAGTGTCCCCTAGAATTTTGGGGGAGTGTCCCCTAGAATTTTGGGGGAGTGTCCCCTAGAATTTTGGGGGAGAGTCCCCCACAATTTTCGGAGACTGTCGGGGAGGGCCGCCAAGAAACGCATGTTTTGTGTCGTGTGCTTTATGCAGCTACGACTGCAAATCATCTCTGCACCTAATCAGCCTACATCCTACACGTAATAATTTGTCGAGCCCAACTCAAACGCGGAATATGACTCTGAGACATTTTGCAATCTCAGCGAGCCTGTCGGCAAGGGTCTGTGATGGGAGCACGAATCCCAGCTTAGCTGATTCGGCTTGGGGTGCTTGCATCTGACAGTGATGAAGCACTGGTTCCTTCCTCGGCAACATTGCCAGAAGAATTCTCTGACCGTGGCTCCGGGCAGCTTCGCAACAACAAGAACTGCTCATGTTTGGCCTTGTGGATAAGCCTCTTCGAGACCTCATCTCTTGGGTAAGGCATCCTCTCCATCCATGTCAAAACAGAGCGCACGATCTCGTGAGTGCCTTCAATGGTCACCACGGTCACATCCTTTCTTCGCTGCAGGGTTCCACCCAAGGTGCCAGGCGAATATGTTCGCATGTGGTCAGACAAGCGCGACTTGATGCCAACATCAGTGGACCTGTTGGGGTGATGGTTGATTAAGAAAGTAGCGTCAAAGCAAATGTGCAACTGCGAAACAGACTAGTGTCTCCCTTCGACCCGGTAGCATCACGGGACCTGTATGTGATTCTGCACCAGATCCACTGCCATGGTTGCACCTGCCCCAAGGCCTCCTCGCAAAGGGACAATCGCTCCACTGCTGCGGCTGGCGCAACTCTTGGATGAGTGGCCACACCTGTGAGGGCAAACAGTGCAGCCACACTTAGGTGTCCAACTACACGGTAGGGGGGTGAGCCCTGACAAGGAATCGTTACAAAAAACAGCCTACCTGCCGCAACTGACGTCTCCCCAGCGACCAGCACAGCGGTCCGAGGATCTGTGCCAACGCCTTGAATGACGAGCTGGGAGATCTTGGAGTCCACTTGCAATTCCTCAACAAAGGCACAAGCGATAAAAAATGATAAAAAACAATGTTCATGACACCGAAACTCGGTAGCTGCTGGGGTGACAAACAACGTCATGAGTCAAATCATGAGTTGCTATCCTGCGTTGCTACTGACTACTGTCATGTGACTCGCGCCTCTCCAGAAGCTTTTCTGATGATGATCTGGCCGGGATCCATGTTTTTCAGGCTGGGACTCTTGGAGATGAATTTCTCCTTGACGGTGGCTACAATGTCATTCTCCTCGAACGTGATGTAGTGGGCTTGTTGCTGGTCGATCTTGTACCACCACATCTGACTGGAGCTCATCGACATCGCTGTGGGAATCAACGGTCTGTCTACTGTCATTTTTCTGTTTTAGTCACAACTCCATGATGAAGAAGATGCCAAACCAAAGCCAGTGTAAAGGATGCAGCACGTCTGAAGCTGGGGCCTAAATGCGGCATAATGACGTGCTTGGAAAACCCCTTGCAGGAAGCTCACTATCCTTACCAAGCACATTGCAAAACGAAATCAGTCCTCTTGAAGTGTGGACCTTGTGGTCGTCGTCGTTGTGGCCCAGGGCGGAGTTTAGGGATTCTAACTAACATGATTGCGAATCCGAGAAGACTAAGCGAATGCTTAACCTTAACCCTAAACCCTGAACCAAATTCTACGAGGAACCCCTTGCCTATTTTGGCTAATAATGCCACCTTAGGGATAATAGATGGGATAATGGTTATTCCTAGAATTGTGTTGATAATGGGGTAGTAGTAGTGATATATCGGTGAAGTTTAGGGGGGAGTGTAGGAATGATCATCTAATGGGGAAGTAGTAGTGATATATCGGTGAAATGTAGGGGGGAGTATAGGAATGATCATCTAATGGGTTGGCGGTGGCATTATTAGCCTAAATAGGCAAGGTATACTCTAACTCTTTGTTGGTGGGTTGTGGCTGTTACGATGTTTGCAGGCGGGCAATACTTGCTCTGCAACCCGCATTCTATGTAACCGAAGTTCCGTAGCCGCAGCCCAGTAGCACCCTTTGGCAAGGCGAATGAGGTAGACTCAGAAGAGCTCCCTTGCCTGCGGGGACGATGCTCACGTGGGCCACGGTCCTGAAACCGAGGACACCTTGCCCAGGGCTGCGCTATGCTGCACTCACGCCGGGACCATGCCCCCCCTACCTGTTCTTTTACGTGAAGTGGAGCCTACAAGTGCCCAGCAAGCCCCTGAAACCCACGACGCTCCCTCTCAAAAACCACAGGTCTCCGAAGCTCAGGGGCTCAGGCCCGTTGATAGACCCAGGCTCAATGTCTGAGTCGTTGTCGCCGGATCCCCATCCACTTGAACTCAGACGAAAGCTGCAGGGGCCTTGCTCGCCGAGAGACACCCGCATGACCTGCGGGCTGCTAGAAGATGTTCGAGTGAAGCGCTTCATTTGGGTTCAGGGGTCCTAAGGGGAAAGTCTGTTTTCGGCTCCTGAGGCACGTCGCACGAAAGCCGTGCTTCATGAATGTGGAGTCTGGTGGGCGTGCGAAGTTCATCTGGGCTTCTGGCCACGTCAGGTTGCACAACGCAACATCCATGGGGCACCCAATATAGCGGAACTATCGGGATGGTACGACATGGTGGGGCGGCCTCGGGTGCTTTGGAAGAAGAACGCAGCTCGGAGTCCGGATTTGAAGATGCTTGGGGCCCTCGCAACTTCCCATGAACCCACGGAAGCTCTCAAAAAAACGGGCCTCGTTGACCACGGCATGGCCCGCCTGCGAGAAAAGGAAGCCAAAGGGTGCCAGGCTCATCCTCTTTCCGCTTTGGGCTTCTTACCCGGATGGGCTCTTTAGGCCCGATAATCCCCATACTCAACCCTAAAAAAGGGGGCCGTTTCACGCGGGGGGCCTCGTGGAACGCCGTGAGGTTCATCTCCGCGGAGGACTGATGCCGCCTCGGAGCACACCCGCTTCGAGGCTGCTTTAAGGCTCAGATGCTCATGTGGGGGGGGGCTTCCGAAAATCAGGGGTACCCTTTTGGGGTGTTCCTTTAATAAGGACTTTAGAATTGGGGGGGGGGTATATTATAATTATTAAGGGTGCCCCCTAATTTGGGAAATGCTCATGTCTTCCCTGTTGTCTACCGACGTCGGCGCAATCTCATCGTTAAATCCGTTCATGCATAGCACGAATCCTTCGAGACCTTACTGTAGCATCTCGCAAGGTACTCCGTGAACCCTCGGAACCGAACGTCTTTGAGACGAAACCCTGAACCCCAAACCCCAAACCCTAAACCCTAAACCCTAAACCCTAAACCCGAAGTTGGTAATTTCTTGGGCTGCGGACCCGGAGGGGAGGCCGATGAGCAGCTTGCTGTAGGCCACCTCACGGGGCTCTCTGCTTTCAGGGGGCTCTTCTGGAAGCGTCGCGGCTTGAACCTTGAGTCCTCAGGGTTTCTAGGGTTTCTAGGGTTTCTAGGGTTTCTAGGGTTTCTAGGGTTTCTAGGGTTTCTAGGGTTTCTAGGGTTTCTAGGGTTTCTAGGGTTTCTAGGGTTTCTAGGGTTTCTAGGGTTTCTAGGGGGTTTCTAGGGTTTCTAGGGTTTCTAGGGTTTCTAGGGTTTCTAGGGTTTCTAGGGTTTCTAGGGTTTCTAGGGTTTCTAGGGTTTCTAGGGTTTCTGGGGTTTCTGGGGTTTCTGGGGTTTCTAGGGTTTAGGGTTTCTAGGGTTTCCAGGGTTTTTAGGGTTTCGAGGGTCTAGGGTTTCTAGGGTCTAGGGTTTCTAGGGTTTAGGGTTTAGGGTTAAGGGTTTAGGGTTTAGGGTTTCGGGTGTTTCCTGGGTATTGTTGCTGATATTTTGCTGTTCTTACTGTTCTTGATACTACAATACTGCTGCTCTTCTGATTCGAGATTCTAGCATCGTAGGTATGAATAATCTTGTTGGTAGAATTCTTGAAGCTTCTTTTCGTCTTCGTCGTGCCAAGACCATTGGCAGGAGTCGCTGTATTTACGCAGAGTACGTACTCTGCGAGTACTCGGAAGCAGCTATGCTCTGAGAGCCCGCACCACCATGAAAAGCCCATCTAGGCGTAAGGTTTGGGGGTTTCGGGTTCAGGGTGCTGCTCTTGTCTCCAAGAAAAACACTTACCCCAACCCTTGGCTTGAAGATCCATAGGGTTCAGCTCAACCTCGAAACTCCAAACTCCATAAAACCTGTAAACCCGATAAACTTCATAAGCCCGAACCTGAACAATCCTACGCCACAAAGCCCCTCGGCCGCTTCGCTCGGAAATTCACTGCGCCTGCAGGTGTCTCTCCCCTACGCCGGCTGCACCTGCAACCAAGGACACCCATAAGCCGATGCTGCGCCAAGAATGGGAGTAGGAATGATACGAATGATGCGAATGAATGCGGAGGATGTAAGGAATGCTAACTGTACCACAAGGAAATTTGACGGGTGAAGGCCATTTCTGAACCATAGCCGCTCCCCCCTTCCCGGATGAAGTACAGGGTGAGGGAAGGGGGTTCAGAAAAAGGTATGTAACACAAGATTCCCTAAGACTCCCCCGGTCCTCCCTAAGGCTCCCTTAGGGTTCCCGAGGTGCCTACCCCCCTGGAAACCCCTTAAGAACCCTATACTTAGAGTCATCCCTTGGCGAGGACACCCTGAAAAAAGAGAGCCTTCGCGGGCTGCGGCCATGGCCGCCTGAAAGAGCTGCGTGCGGGCACAGGTCTCCATGGTAAGGGCCCCTCAAGGGGGTTTAGGGTTTAGGGTTTAGGGTTTAGGGTTTAGGGTTTAGGGTTTAGGGTTTAGGGTTTAGGGTTTAGGGTTTAGGGTTTAGGGTTTAGGGTTTAGGGTTTAGGTTTAAACTGCGGCACCCCTGATATAGTGGCCTCTTGAACGGGCACGGGTATATGTTGGGCAGTATGTTTTGCAACGATATTTTAGGCTTGTAAGGGGATGATTTTGCTAGCTACATAGCCTCCATTTCACCCGATGACCCTCAGAACCTTATATCACCCTGCAATACCCTGCACTACCTGATGGTTACAGGTTTTTCTTGTAGACTTTCCCTCCCCTCAGCACTGCAGGTCTGGCCCTCTACCCTAAATCCTCAACCCTAAACCCTAAACCCTAAACCCTAAACCTAGGACTCACACCATGAAGTACTGGCAACCTTAAGCTGGCCCCAAAAAAGGCTCGGTCTGGAGGTCTCGGAGGCATCAAAAAAATTCAGGGGAAACCTTCAGGGCGCTTTAAAGGGGCTTTAGGTTTAGGGTTTAGGGTTTAGGGTTTAGGGTTTAGGGTTTAGGGTTTAGGGTTTAGGGTTTAGGGTTTAGGGTTTCGGGTTTCGGGTTTCGGGTTTCGGGCCTTTAAGGGGTCCCCACACCACCAAAGGTGGCGCCTCGTTGACCAGGCCAGCCAAGTCGGCTCCCGAGAAGCCCGAGGTGCGCTTGGCCCAGGCCATCCAATCCTTGCTCTCTTGGCTCTGAGGTTGAAGGCTTTGGGTTTAGGGGGTTTGGGGGGTTTAGGGGGTTTAGGGGGTTTAGGGGGTTTAGGGGGTTTAGGGGGTTTAGGGGTTTGGGGGGTTTAGGGGGTTTAGGGGGTTTAGGGGGTTTAGGGGCTTTCTTGTTTTTTGCGGCTGCCGCGCTACAAGCTGAACGGGCAACGTCGCGCATGGGCACGACGGGCACAGTGGAGGAAGGTGTGGTATGAAGCACAAGATGCATGGGAAAAAGGGGGAGAGAATCTACAGGCCGCCCAGAGACCGCAACACAATTCGGATGACAGAACGATGGGAGTTCTTTAGGGTTTCAACATGCTGGACGAATGCTTGGGATCTGGTTCTGTCACCTTTTCTTATCCGAAAAGGGCGCAGCCCCTCTGAAGCCCAGAGAAAGGCACAGCCGGCCTCACCCCCCAACAGCACCCCAAATGTCCCCAAAAGGATAACCTACTCGCATCCTGAAACTTAGGCTCTGGCGGGGGAGGACGATGACACGTCGGCTCCAGCTGGAGACAGGGAGTTGAGGGTTTTCAGGGTTCAGCACTTGGACTTCACAAGTGGAAGCCTTCAAACGGGAATCACGCACAAGGCGACACCACGAGCGCTGGGATGAGGGGGGCCTGAAAGGTTGGGGGAAGTCGAGGGCAGCAGAGTCAAAAGAGAAACGGAAGTTCAGCCTTCGTAGCTCCCTACCTTCACACCGTAGTCTTGAAAACTGGCCACCCTCCGAACGTTGCTGCTGTGGACAACTCACCACACAACCGGGGCGTGCGCTCATGCTTAGGAAGGCGCCTAAAAACCACTGCGAACGCGGCCCGCATGATGGAGTTGCTTTGGGGAATGCGGGCCCCGGGGGTTCAGATCGGGCGTTTCGGGTCACCAAAAAACTCGGAAGTCGAGGAAACGTGTCTCAGCGCCCGGCTTAGGGTCTGCGACCCAGGCCTCTCGAGCACCAGCCGCTTGGCATGCTTCCTGGAGCTCTGTCTCTACTGGGCTCTATACAAGGTAGTCTAAAACCTAACATCCTACAGAATTCTTTAAGTGGGGTGCCAGGGGTAAAGACTCGAAGAACAGCGTGGGTGTTGATCTGAACTAGTTGTTCGGGGGGTCTCCAGATTGCAGTTTCTTGCTTGTGCGAGGTCCCAAAGTCTTCGGGTACCCCTAGACAAAGAGGGCCCATTGATGAATATGTTTGGGGTTTGGGGGTTTAGGTCCAGAGGGTTCAAAGGTATGAAGGAGCTTCTCGACCTGGGTCCATAGGATTTAGGCTTAAGCCAAAAAGCGTTAAACCCCTAACTTCCTCAAACCTAAACCCTTAAGCCTTGAACCCTTAACCCGAAATCCTAAACGCTAAACTTCCTCGGGCATCTGTTGGACAAACGCAACCGGCCTCAGGATCTGGAAACGACCCATGACGTCCGGCAGGGGCACAGTGACCTTCCGGTCGAACCTGCTGAAGAGCATGGGTTTAGGGTTTTGGGTTTTGGGTTTAAGGTTTAAGGTTTAAGGTTTAGGATTTCGGGTTTAGGGCGGGGTTCAAGTGCTTAAGGCTTTGGGAGGGTGGAGTTCAGGGCTTACGGGGCCCTCTGCGGTTTGCCCCGCTCCCAATCCTGAACCGATCTCCCCGAGCCACGAAACCCTTCCAAAGCATGTGTTCATCGCCGCAAAACAAGTTGGAAACCCAAGGAAGGGGCCACCCCTAAACCCTAAACCCTAAACCCCAAACCCCAAACCCCAAACCCCAAACCGAAACCCTAAACCCGAAACCCGAAACAAACTCCTGCAATCTTCAACCGGCCTGCCGGGACGGGTCAGCGCCTTCCGAAAGCTGGGGAACTCGCCGGGGGGGTGCCTATATGACCTGCATCACCCCTTAAAGGGGTATACAGTATATGTTAAAGCTTTTTGTAGAGTACGCTACTCAAGTCACATTCTTTGCAGACTTGTAGGTGCAGGATGGGTGCTGAGCCCCTTGCACCTAGCAAGGAGGCTTGAGGGTCTCGGGCCTTAACACTTCCTCGCTTAGGTCTGAGGAAGGCTCAGGGGCTCAAGGTTGAGGTTGGGAAGCTCCCCCTTACCCTAACAGTCCTTAATAGGGGATTCTGGTACCCCCCTATTCTAATCCCATGAAGGACTCTTAGTATAAAGGGTGAACATCCCAAGGTTCAGGTTCAGGGGGGTTACGTTGAGGCCTTCGGGCTTGGCAGGGGCTTGGGGTGCGGGAGAACCTTGTCCAGGATGTCCGGCCGGTTCGTCGTGCCGATGACCACCACGCCCTCCGCCGAGTTGAACCTGTTGGTCATGCATGTTTTTTGTTTCGACCATTTGGGAGGGACATTGTCATGTACACATACACATACATACATATATAGACATACAACATATGTGTGTGTGCTTTTACTGGAGGGGGGAGAGGGATGAAGGAAGACACAAAGGTTGGAGGAAGACACAAAGGTTTGTAGAAGATACAATGGCCACGAAACTGGATCTTTCTCTTCAGCTTTCCATCATGCAATCCTGCAGGGGACCAAACCCCCCCCAAAAATTCCCGCGAATAAGTCCACCTGCTCTTATTAAGGTGGCCAGTATCTTTCTTGACACCCCACCCCTGATCTTGGGGCCGGTTCTGACGAAATCATGGAGATCTACTGTAGATGCGAATAGCGGCTCCCTAGGCAAGGCAACTGCGCCAGATAACTGGGGACCCTGACCCGTCCATCTCGGACAGCAGCTGTGTGAGGGCCTTTCGAGCGCTTGACAAAGGGCTTCGATACTGTGTATCATGTCTTGATACTCACCTCACTTCAAAGGGTGAAGGCTTGGGATGTTCCCCCTTCTACTAACAGTCCTTCATCGGGATTCTAGTACCCCCTACTATCATCCCTACTAAGGACTGTTAGTATCATGGGAGAACATCCTAATATATAAGGCCCGAAAAGCAGCTCAAGGAAGCTGGGGGTCTCCGAAAATCGACCCCAATAGAGACCCCAATAATAAGAGGATCCCCTCTTCATAAGGACCCCAAAAGGGCACCCCCCTCATGTCGTAAACCCTGAGCTGAGTTCAGGCATGAAGGGGCCCATCTTCCCTTACAAGGCTCCCAAATCACGGCCCCCCCCGTTGCTTTTTTTGGGGGGGAGGGAATCCCTACTGCGACATGGATCCATAAGCCAAAGGTGCCCAGAAAAAAGGGAGGGCCATGAGTTCAAGAGCTGAGGCTTTGGCCGCCGAGCGATCGGTCTCCAAGCCTCCGCCTCGCTCCTCACGGGATCTGAAACTACCTCCCTACAAGGGAAGAGGTGCCGCACATCCTACTTGATCCATTTAAAGGATCCTAAATCCTAAACCCCAAACCCTAAACCCTAAACCCCAAACCCGAAACCCCAAACCCTAAACTATGGGGGTGCCTGGCCCCGACTAAGGTGAAAAAACCCCGAACCGGTACCGTACGATTTGTAAATAACTCCACAGGATCCATAGGGCCTCGTTCAGGGTTTAAGGTTTAGGGTTTAGGGTTTCCTTGAGTGGATTTAAACTCAGTTCCCTGCAATCCTGAACGTGGAGCTTCTTAGGGGGTGTTTATGGTTCCTGGTGATGCACTCCCAGGCCCCCCAAAACGACTCTGGCTTCCGAAGCAGAAGCGGTCTGAGAGAAACATGGCCTCCGAAGCCACAAGCAAGCCTCGGAACTCAGCCGCCCTAAACCCTAAACCCTAAACCCTAAACCCTAAACCCTAAACCCTAAACCCTAAACCGCTGATGCCATGGGGGTCCTCGCCGCGGCGGCGGCCGATGTAGTCGAGCCTGGGACTTACGCACTTCACGCGTTTCAGGACGTTTAAGGTCTAAGGGCTGGAAGGGTTGAGGTTGAGGCGAGTACTGGGATGTGAGAACCCTAGGCGCCTTTAAGTCTAGAAATCTGAGATAGGGTGTCGGCCTTGGGATTCGGGCAAAGTTTAAAGGGTTAGGGTTTAGGGTTGAGGGTTGAGGGTTGAGGGTTGAGGGTTGAGGGTTTAGGGCTTAGGGTTTAGGGTTTAGGGTTTAGGGTTTAGGGTTTAGGGTCCCTGAACGCCGCACATCTTGGGGCCCAGCTCGTCGATCAGGATGACGGCGGGGGACATGCGGCGGGCCATCGCAAACAGCTCCTGTCCGCGCTCTTGATTTTTCTAAGTACCTGGTAACATCCTGAACCCCCCGAAATCCCCCAAGTCCCCCAATTTCCAGCGACCAAGAGCCCAAACGACCGCGTGGACCACCCAGCATGGGAGGGGGGGCAAGGGGGGTTAGCCTTGACCAGGTTCGTCCCAGTGCCTGCAAAGCGGCCGTTGAAGTCTGCACCTTCCCGCAAGTCGAGAATTGAAAAGGGACGAAATAGGGCGGCAGCCAGGAAGCACGACCCCGAACCAGTTGAAACTTGGGATGTTCCCCCTTAGACTAAGAGTCCTTCATAGGGATTACAGTACCCCCTCCTAGAATCCCTATTCAGGACTCTTGGTATACGGGGGAACATCCCCAACCCTAAGCCCTAAACCCTAAACCCTAAACCCTTCAAAAGCTGAAAGTCCAGGGCCACACCTGAGCGTGACAAAAAGGGCACGGCCGCAGTGGAGGCTATGGCTTTAGCCAATAGCCTGGCACAGGTTTGGCCAAAGCACGGAGGGTTCAGGAATTTAGGGTTTAGGGTTTAGGGTTTTAAGGCTTTGGGGCCTTTTAAGGTTTTTAAGGTTTTACTAGGGTTTAGGGTTTCTGGGGCTTTCGGGCTCCAACCTTGCACCCTGCAAAGTGCTCTCAAGGCTCGCGAAGCCGCGAAGAACTCCCCCGGTGCACAGGCCGGCGCGGCGTCTTCCCGCATCCGGGGGGGCCGGTCAGAAGCAACCCCTTGGGGCACTTGGCGCCCAGGCTCGCAAACCTGACCCAAAGCACGCGTCAGAATTCCCACAATGGTCAGAAGCACCCCCTAAGTTTCTTGCCGCCTGCTTGAGGTCGTAGATTTCTTTTTTGGGGGGGTATGCAGTACCTCCCCGAATCCCCCACTTAAGAGGCTCCGGCCTCGCAGGTGCCATCAGGCATTCCACGATCTCCAGGGCCTCGGCCTTGGCTGTGCCGATGCCCGCCACGTCCTGCAGACGGCTGAAATGTTGAGGGGATGTTGGGCGGTTGAGAGGGGTTGAGAGGGGTTGAGAGGGATTGAGAGGGGCTTTTGAGGGGTTGAGAGGGGTTGAGAGGGGACGGCGCTTTCCCTCCGCCGGCAAACACCAAAAATTTCTCCGCTCCGCCACGCCGCCTCCAGGGCCACATCCGGAACCCGCATCTCGCTGCGGGCATCCTTCACCTTGGTGCAGGTTCGAGGGGTTTAGGGTTTAGTGTTTGGGTTCGCCCACCAGCCAGGTGTCCTGGCTCTGCCTACGGCCCCTAAACCAACACTATATGAGAGAGAGGGTTTAGGGTTTAGGGTTTAGGGTTTAGTGTTTAGGGTTTAGTGTTTGGGTTTGGGTTGAGGGTTTAGGATTTAGAGTTTAGGGTTTGGGGTTTGGGGTTTAGGGAGAAGGGTTTAGGGTTTATAGATATTGTATAGGGTTTGGGTCCCAATAGCGTTTTGAGCGAGCGAAACGTTTTGAGCGAAAGTTTTGAGCGAAAGTTTAGGGTTTAGGGTTTAGGGTTTAGGCCAAACTTCCCCACCCATCCTCCCCCCATTGAGAAACCCGCCTTGGAGGAGAAGATGTGCCGCTGCAGCCCCTTCAAGGCCCAGACCTGCACAAGATTCGGTTTACGGTTAGGGTTCAGGGTTCAGGGTTCAGGGTTCAGGGTTTAGGGTTGAGGGTTTAGGGTTTAGGGTTTAGGGTTTAGGGTCTCGGGTTTAGGGCTTAAGGGTTTTAGAGCTTGGGGCGTAGGGCTTGAGGGTTTCGGGTTTACGGGGCGTTTTGGGGTTTATCGGGTTTAGGGTTTAGGTTCAGGTTGGGGTTGATTTAGGGGCTTTGCAGCGGGGTTTAGGGGCTCAGTGGCTTTGAGGTTTAGAGAGCTTAGGAATGCAGAAGGTTTTTTGGGGGTGTTCCTAGAGCAGCTCCTGCCGGTGGGAGCAGCTGACAGGTCGCAGATTCGCCCGGTGTGGGGTTTTTCGGGGGGGCTTCGGGCTTTGGCGCCTGCATCTGGTAGTCCAGGAATGGCTGGAGGTAGCTAAACAAGGGTGAGGCGTTCTCGCGCATCCTGGGGCCATGGGGGGGCAGACTCAGGCTTGGGGATTTCGGAGACGGCGCCTGCAGAACGCAGTATAGATGCGAAACATAGGGAAATGAGACGGTCATTGGGCCCTGATGCGGGGGTGGTCAAGGATGAAAGACATCTCTGTTTCAACCCTGTGTGATTTGCATATATTTGCATGACTCTCCGATGTTCTGCAGAACCGGCACAGCATTCCTTGTCAGAAGACTGCAAAGCCCGGATAGGCTCGACGAGCGTTTCAGGATGCATGACTCAACATCGAACTCTCATGGCTTGGACCTCCCCCCCCCCCCCCCTCGCCTCAAAAACTCGCAAACCACAAGCCTTCAGAAACACCTTCAACACACCCTCAGCCCGCTTTGCGCCGCCCGGCCTAACCATCCAGTCCACCTTCTTCTGGATCGCGGCCGTGCGGCCACGCACCCGCGGACTCTCCACCTGCGAAGTAAACCCTAAACCCTAAACCCTAAACCCTGAACTCTAAACCGCAAAGAACACCTAGCCCCAAACACCGGTCAAGCTTTGGGCCTCCCAGAACAGCTCCAAAACCCGACAACCCCAAGCCAAACCCCAAGGGTGGAGCCCCTGAGTCCCGCCTCGCAGCTGACTCTCCAAAGCACCTGGCAGCTTGCTTTGTGGCTGGCGGACAGTGCACCGTGGCTTTGGGTGGTGTTTCTTGGCGGTTGGGCCGAAGTGGCGCTGAGTAGAGGGACGGGTGCACGGTCGCAGGAGCAGGACACGCAGACAGGAAGGAGGGGGCGAACAAGGAGATGTATATCAACGAGGCGTGTGAGAGGCCCCCTCCCCCTCCCTCAACACGTAGACCCTAACAACTCCGGCCTCGTTCGCGCAGCGCAGGGCCAGGAGCCCCCCTGCGGCATACTGCGTAGCTCGGAGGGCGGCGTGCTTTACCTGAGCCGGATTGGGGTTTAGGGGCCGGTGGTTCGGGCTTTTGGGGCTGTCGACCCACCCTGAGAGGGCTCCACGAAAACCTGGACCCCTTCAATTCCCAAGCTTCCCCACCTCATCCTGAAACCCAAATCCACCTCCTAAGCCTGTATCGACACCCAAACAAAACAATCCGGGACCCCAACACAAAAAGCCTCATTCCTTACGAAGAACCCTAAACCCCGAACCCTGAACCCTAAACCCTAAACCCTAAACCCTAAGAACCAGGGGGTCAAGAACCCTCAGAAGCCCCCCGGCTGCCGCCCGCGCACCGGTGCCCGGAGCAGCTCCAACTTCTCAGCGCTGCGGGCCGCGGCCCTGGAGGAATACATCTTAAGCTTTGGGGTTTAGGGTTTGGGGTTTAGGGTTTAGGGTTTAGGGTTTAGGGTTTAGGGTTTAGGGTCTAGGGTTTAGGGTTTAGGGTTTAGGGTTTAGGGTTTGGGGGCTCTGCTTAGAGGGAGTCAACCAGATTTTGGGGGCCGGGAGCCTAAAAAGCGACGCGAGGGAGTGTCAACGTCGGATAGCCCCACCGCGGCTTAGACGGAACAGTGCCGACCGCGAGAAGCTTGTGCTCCCACTAGCGCCAATTACTAGCAATTACTAATTACTAAGCAGTTGCTCAAAAAAGTCGGCCGTGGGTTTCTTGAGTCAGTTTTCGCGCCGACTGGCATAGGAAAGCCACACGGCGCCTCCAAGTTTGATCCCGTCAGGAACAGACATGAAGAGCAGTAGAACATTCGGAAGGAACATTCGGAATGTCCGCGTCAGCACCAAGACCCACGTCTCATGCTGAAGGTTGTTGTCGGCCCCGGCCTCAATTAGCATTCTTTGCTTTTTGGCCGTAGCTGCTTGCGGATGGTGTCAGCAGAGCAGCGTAGTGTTCGGGCCGGCGCCAGCGTTTAATTGCCCGGGCGCAAAATCCTCTAGTTGCGTCTGGCAGTCGCTGAGGTCGGGGAGTAAAACCGGCTGCAAGTTCATGCAAATCCAGGGCCGAAATCGCGAAATCTGATGCGAGGATGTGGGGAGGGGCCGTGCAGTGTGTGCGACTGCCACTTCAGATTTCTCACGTCGCTCAGCTCCTCTGGAGGAAATGTGGCACGCTAGTATGGGCCCTGAAAAGGGCCTCTTATATACCCTATAGAACCCTTGAAAGGAGGGAGGGACCATGTGAAGGGCCCAAATGAGCGACAAATCTAAGCCCTAAGCCCTTCAGTGCAACACTGCTCAGGCTCAGTTTGCCATTACATCACCCCTCTAAGCCCTAGCAAGAGCATGCTGAAGCCCAAACAACCTGAAACCCTAAACCCTAAACCCTAAACCCTAACCCCTAACCCCTAAACCCTAAACCCTAAACCCTAAACCCTACCTTTCAGACTTTTCGGGCCATGATCCGAGCTTCAAATTGAATCTTCGACCTTTCTCTGCAAGATCATACTACAATAAACTACCGCAACGCCCTTCTTAAATCGGCTCCAAGATCAGAAGGCCCCCAAGTTCAGGCTTTAATAGGTTCAAGGGATTAGGGTTTAGGGCCCAGGTGTAGGATCTAGGGTGTGAGGGTTTTCGGCTCTAGAGTTTTAGGGTTTTCGGGTTTTCGGGTTTTCGGGTTTCGGGTTTCACGAACTAAAGAGGTGCCTCCGTGCCAAAGCAATGCGGCGGAGGTGGCGCAGCCGGCGAATGCGGTCTTCCACTGCCAAGAGCCTGGGACGATGGATGTTCGGGATTCTGTTGGCGGGGGGTGGGGGGTTAGGGTTTAGGGTTTAGGGTTTAGGGTTTAGGGTTTAGGGTTTAGGGTTTAGGGTTTGGGGTTTAGGGCTCCGGGTTTACCGTTCAGGGGTCCGGGTTTTGTGCCGGGCTTTGAGGTATGAGGGTTGGGAGCTGCGGCTGTGGGGGGCACAGGACATTTCTGGATGCTATCACCCAAGTCCCGAAGCTTTCCGAAATCCCGCAAGCCCGAAACTTTGAGCCCACCAACTGAATTTCAAGCTCTGGCGAGATGAGTCCCTAAACCTTTAAACCCAAACTCTCAGCCCTGAAGCCTCTAAGCCCTCGACGCCTAAACCTTCAAACCCTCAACCCTAACGGCCTTAAACCCTTAAAACACGACTGATGACCGTCACAACCCGCAACAAAATTAGAACATGTAAGCAAGTAAGTAGATCAAGAAATAGTACTACTACAAAGAAAGTGAGTGAAAATGAAAAATAGATAAATACATCAATAAATAAATAAACAAATAAATAAATAAACAAATAAATAAATAAATAAATAAATAAATAAATAAACAAATGCACAAACAAACAAGTAAATGAATAAAAACGCCACGAAGGAGGGGGCCGAGCCGCTGTGGAAGCTCCTTGGGCGGCCTGAGAGGCGCTTCCTGGGCCTCGGGATGGTTCACCTGGGGAACGCAAGGGCTGCTTCGGGGGTTTTAGGGGATTAGGGTTTAGGGTTTAGGGTTTGGGGTTTAGGGTTTAGGGTTTAGGGTTTAGGGTTTAGGGTTTAGGGTTTAGGGTTTAGGGTTTAGGGTTTAGGGTTTAGGGTTTAGGGTTTAGGGTTTAGGGTTTAGGGTTTAGGGTTTAGGGCAAGCATCCCAGGGCTTGGGGCTTTTGGGGCAGCTGTTGCACCCGCCGAGTGGCTAAGTGGGAGCCATCCGGGCCCTGCTGCTCCAGCTCCTTGGGGGTCTTCAAAGGGCGTAGAGGGCTCTGTGGGGTTCTTAAGGGTGTATAGGGCTGGTAGGGTTTTTGAGGGTGTGTGGGGCCTGTAGGGTTTTCGACGATTTGTCGGGTTTTTCGGGTTTCTGGGCTTTGCAGGGTTGGGTGTTCTACGATGTGTCGGCTTTGTGGGGTTTCTGGGGTTTAGAGGGGTAGAGGCTGTACAGGGCATAGAGTTCAAGAACTTCACTCTGAACCCCAAACCAAGGGGTGCCCCATTGAAAATCCTAAGCCCCAAAGTTTGGGGGTTTCGTCCTTCGCCGTGCGGAGGAACTTGCGGGTCTGCGTCCTCGGCTGGCAACAGGGGGATACATCTCGTCACGCAGTGAGAAACAAATCTTGGGCTTAAGGTGTTAAGTTAAGGACGCAGATGTCAGAACAATGCCGTCTACGTTTTCTCAGGACATCGGATGAGCTGCTGCTCAAGGGATCATGAACCACCTGAGCAGAAAATACCTAAACCTTCAATTCCCTGGCCCCTCACCCTCAACTCTTGACCATCTACCCTTCAAGGCATCCCGGAGGGCCTGGGCCCTAAGTAACTCCCTCAAACGCCAGAAACCGCAAACCCTAAGCCCGAAACCCTCAACCCTGAATGTCCCTGAACCCCCCGAAACCGAAGTCCCAAACCCTAACCTCAGCCCCTCACGTTCCCTCCCTAGGATGCTGGAGTCGGATGTTGTGCATTAGGGTTTAAAGGGCTTATAGGCCCCTTTGAAGGAAAAAAAGGGTTAGGGTACAGAGGTTGAAAAGTTAGGGTCCAGGACTTGAGGTCAACACTAGCAGTATTCTGCAAACCTATCTTCCGCTCACAATGCTGAACTTCACGATAGAGATGCTTGAGCAAATTCTCAAAAATCTGGCCAAGCGTCAGCTGATTCAAGATTCGAATTAACCGCCGACGCTGGATGCGCTTCGCCCACAGCTCCGTCTCCAACGGCAACAGCCAAATGCGTTCTGGTGCCACACTCGAATTGGATGCGAGTTTCGCGGGCGCTGGCTGCACATTTACAGCAGCGGCTGTGTCCGCGCTTGCCCACAGCGACCTGCTGGCGCATTGAAGTCTCAACGAAAACATCAACGCTGCGTCTTCGCTGTAACATAGGGCCCGAAAGGCCTGGAGCCCTCCCAGTTTGAGCTACTCCATGAAAAGCCAAAAAAACGAACATGAACATTCAAGGGTTTAGGAGGTTTCCGGTACAGGGATTCGGGCTCAGGGTCTACGAGGCCAACAACGCAGTCCAGGAGGCCGCAGTGAGAGGCAGCACGCCAGGAACACTCCGATCGAGCGCCAGGGCCGACGCCGTTGGCGCTCCGGCGCCCCGGCACTGTCCATGGGGGGCAAAAAACGAAGAAAAGGCTGGGTTGCTGTTGAGGAACTCAAGCTTGTTTAGATACCATAACATGTGCATATCATCAAGAACTCTGCTTCTTTATGGAAGGTTCATGTTTCTGCCCTGAACAGCAACCCAGGAAAAGGAGATGGCGGGACCCTTATCATGTATGGGAAAGGGTCCTTTAGGGTGGCCACCTTAGCGCGGGCACGGTTCATTGCTGGGGAGCATGTGGGTCTTGGGTTATGCCGTCAGAAGTCAGCTCGCGCACTGCTCATGCGACCCATGGCCTGGTCAATGATGTTTGCCCAGTTTCACTGTGCTTGGCATGTTGGGATACAGCTGTCATGGAACAAAAGCTGCAGTACGAGAGAAGTGAGTCCTCGTTCAGGGGAAGGCATGAGGAATGAAACAGAGATCAGCAGAAGATGTCGCCCCAAGATTGCACATCGGGGATCCACTACCTGGAAAATCTGCAAGGTGCAAGTGCAACTCTTTTTCCAGGAAGGGCTTCAGTGATGCATTGCCATCCTCTGCAGCAAACCTGGCGGTCTCGCTTCAAGCCCACGCGCGATCGGAAAATGCTTACACACACTGAACGGATCTCTTCTGAGCGCCAGAGGACTGCACATGGTCGCAGGTTTCAATGCTTTCGTGAGATTTCTACAAGCAAACTTCAACGCAGCGCCTGCAGACAATGCTACCATGCCTTGGGTGTTTCTGTGTGGACTTCTGCAAGTTCGACCTGCACCCTATGGTCCCTCTGATGATGGTGGGTGGTGGTGGTGGTGGTGATGACGATGATGATGGTGAGAACGCGGAGGTTTGTGATGACATGTATATACGGCTAAACAGATATGTGGTCAGAATGAGGAGAAGGGGATAATAAGTGAATGAGGATGAGGATGAGGTGGCGGCGATAGTGGTGATGATCCTGATACATGGATGTAATGGTGATTAGGATGGGAGTACCCAAGACAAGTTGCTAAGTCAATCAACGCATTCACCGTTTTGCACGAGGCACATGTCCAACTGACTAGGCCGCTAAACATTCCTGTCCCAAAGAGCCGTGCGAAGGCCCATCTTCTGAAACTCTTCGAATAGCAGGGCCCTTGCCTCCTGCATCACCAACTTTGGCTCGATGTTGTCGTCTTTCATTTTCTGCTTGAACCTCCCACTTATCACATTCGTCAAATGTCTCTTGACGTTTTGAGCAGGTGGTGGCAGCTTGCTGAGAGGACTTCTGGATCTTGCAAGAACGTTTGGCACGCAGACTTCTGCGATCGACTGTATTGGCATCGGCTTCCTTATAAATTTCGGTTGAAGAAGCACGGTGTGACCAGCGTTACCTCAATCATGTTTCCGACTTCTTTGCACTCGAAGAAATGATTGCCTGCCTCAGGGGTGGATGATACTAGAACATGTGAAGGATCAACAAACGACCAGAGGATCAAATCAAAGTAGAAGAGGAGGGTCAACAACATATTAATGGTAAGGGGAGCGTATGCTAATTCTAGTATGTTTGGTCTCATCATGCAACTCAAGAAAAAGTAGTGAAGAACGCTGTAAGTTGCAGCATTACTGAGTGCTCACATGCTCCAAACGCTGTAAACTGCTGCATTTCTGACCGCTCACAGGTCCAAATGGTGCATCCGCGCCAATGTTGTGGCTCCAAATGCTGCCGAGTATTCTAGCGAACAGGCGCACAGCGCAGCATTTCTGAAAGGTTACAGGCCCGTCATAGGCCCGAAATGTGCTTGTAAAAGGAACGGGAGGGACGGCCGATGTTCGCTCTGTTGTGTACAGGCCTGAACTCATACACCCCCCCCCCCCCAAAGTGCAAACACAGACCTCGCATGATGGGTGTTGAAAACATGTGGTTTGGAGGGAATGTAGCATCTGACGGCGCGTAACGCTTTGAAGCAAACTTCCACTGCTCAAAACAAATGGGGGTTGTTGCGTGTTGTGGTGTGTTGTTGTGTGTTGTTGTGTGTTGTTGTGTGTTGGTGTGCGTTGGTGTGTGTCGTGGTGTGTTGTTGTGTGCTGTGGTGTGTTGTTGTGTGTTGTTCTGTGTTGTAGTGTGTTGTAGTGTGTTGTTGCGTGTTGTTGCGTGTTGTTGTGTGTTGTTGTGTGTTGTTGTGTGATGTTGTGTGGTGCTGTGTGGTGCTGTGTGTTGTTGCGTTGTTGCGTTGTTGTGGGTTGTTGTGCGTTGCTTGCGTTGTTGCATGGTGTCGCCTTGTGTTGGCTGGTGTTGTGTGCTGTTGTGTGCTGTTGTGTGTTGTTGTGTGATGTTGTGTGTTGTTATGTGAATGTGAATGTGAATGTGAATGTGAATGTGACTGTGACTGTGAATGTGAATGTGAATGTGAATGTGAATGTGAATGTGAATGTGAATGTGAATGTGAATGTGAATGTGAGTGTGACTGTGAATGAATGTGAATGTGACTGTGAATGTGACTGTGACTGTGAATGTGAATGTGAATGTGAATGTGAATGTGAATGTGAATGTGAATGTGAATGTGAATGTGAATGTGACTGTGAATTAATGTGAATGTGACTGTGAATGTGACTGTGACTGTGAATGTGAATGTGAATGTGAATGTGAATGTGAGTGTGAGTGTGAATGTGAACGTGAATGTGAATGTGTGTTGGGGGGGTTGCGGCACAGTGCGTGTGGCGTGAGAGAGCCCAATATTGCTAGTACAGATCGGGCCTCCAGGAGGAGGTACACATTCTCGGCGTCCCGGAACGTGGTCACCAGGGATACCACCTTGTAGATCCCAAAAGATGTTGGAGCTTTTCGACTCTCGCTCTCGCCCACGGCAAGCAAGGCTTCGAGTAGTTTTAAGGTTCAAGGTTTCTTCCGTCGCAGCTACGGACATGTTTTGTCGCACTCCTCCTGAATTCCACTTTCAAGTCTAAACTGACAGGCCGGAAAAAGATGATCAAACCAAAATGCAGCAGCAACAACAACACGATCAGTCCTGCAAACAATCCATCCCCTGATCTGCCTTCTGCCTGGTCAGGCCTTCCCAAGCCTTCCGAAAGGGCTAGTCACTTGACTCCATGCTCTGGATGTGTGAGGAAGGGTTTCAAAAAAAAAAAGAGCGCAGGTATTGAGGCGAAGGACCTGGCGCTTCTACGTCTGAGCGCGCGCACCCCCGTCCCAAAGGTCCCCGATCATATGGCCTACACCCACGACGGCAGGAGCTATTTCTGGCGGAGAAGTATCGGGTAAAGCCTGAAAATGGTCTCCAGGGGAGGCGCTTGCACGGACCTTCGTATGGTTTGGCGCCCCATAGAAACCAAGACAGAAGGGTTTTGACGTTCTGTCACCCACTAACGAGCTTGGTAGCGGCAGAACAAGTGAATCTTACCATGGTCACTAGCCACGCAATCTATGACTACCAGTTGCAACACCCACGACGAGAACCGGGCGAAGCTGGAAGATCGCAGCCGCCTCGGGACGTCAACCTCGCGCAGGAGGTAGGACCTCAAGCGTTGATCCCGAGCCACAGGAACTGAGATAAGTGACGGTGGCACAGTAGAGTGGAGAGAAAAGCAAGAACGATCGAACACCGCTACAGCAGACAGACCTAGTCCCACCCACTTTGCCTCCCGCTGCCTCCCCCCAAACACAGCAGTCCACCCACGACCCCAAGAAGGCTTCATGTGTTTTTGCAACCCTCTACGTGTACCAAGAACATGTTAAACACCATGTAAATGCGGCGGAAACGCTGCATCAGGGACATCTTGACCTTTAGAAGCCTGACACAACCTAGTTTCACGTACTGGGAGGCGTGTTACGGCACAACATGTGTGAAAAGGCACATCACCGCCTCGGCGCGCGGCCTTTTAACAGGAAAGGCACTCCATGTGGCAGAAGGCACAACACTGAACGACAAACCCCACGCGCACGTGCAGGTTCAAGACAAACGGTCGGCAATATGCAGCTTTGTGCCTGCCTGCGCGTGCCTGTGGGGGCTGGGCAGCGGAAACCCTGCCCCATGCATGTGGGCAGGGACTTGCTCGGTGTCGGGCATTTTGCGGCGGGATGGATTTGATTCGCGTTTGATGACCATCTTCCATGAAATGCGTCAGCAACATGCGCCCTTCATCGGCCACCACCGACAGCACAAGCCACCCTTCAAATCTGGCCTCTGCAAATCTAACCTGCACGCCGTATAAGCACAAGCAACGTCGCACCTTGGATTTGCCAAGCACAGCGTTTTCTTATAGTCACATCAATTTGGAGCCGTTTTGACGGGGTCACGTCACAGCATCCCTTTGTTTCCTAGCAGGAAAGGAGCTCAGGAGAATCAGCGACCGTTTTCGAAGCACCATGCAAACGCAGGGTAAGCACCGTCGATCTCTGGCATGTCTTGACAGCTTCTGAGGCTTGCATGCCCCGAGAGCACTCGAAGACCAAGCGACTCCACAGCATGCCATGAATGAGGAGAACCGATGCCCATTCTTGAAACACCATGTATACGCAAGGAAGACATCGACGTGTGTAGCCCTAGCACGTCCTTGCAGCTTCTCTGGTCAGCTATGGCCAGCGCAGTCGCCCACGATGGTCATTACAACGCGGCGGTTTCTGCTGAAATTTGCACTGTTTGACTGCGCGCATTGTCCCGAGCACACTCGAAGAGCACGCGCAAATGTTTCAGAACTGCTTCCCGTCAACGCTTGGCCGCCAAAGGAGCGATCGAGAACGCCAAGACGAAATCAGGGATGAGGGGAACCAGCGCCGACGCTCGAAACATCATGAACACGCAAGAAAAACCAGCAACGTTCTAGCATGACTGATATCTGCGACTTCTCTGTTTTTCTCAGTCCTCGCTATGGAATGAATCATCCAGAACCCGAAATAAACGCAAGCGGGGGCGACGTCGGGCGATGTTTAGTTCATTTTCCCCCCTGTGATTTCCAAACCATCCACGGCTTGAGGTTTCGGCTCCATCTGCAAATGCTCCACCTGGCCGATTGAAACGGCCTTTAGGGCGTAGCGCTCGCCAGTGGGGCAGTGCTCCTGCAATCGAGTACTGAATCTGGCAATTTCCAGCACCGGACAAACTGCCCGATATGCCTTGATTCGACTCGCCAAGGCTTGAAATATCGTCAGATACGCCACTAGATCTTCCCCACGTGCTTCAAAAAACCTCTGTCAGGCACCGAACTTAGACATGTTCCCGATAAGTCCTGCAGGGTCACGCTGCCGAACCCGCCGGTGCCAAGCAAGCCGAGTTCCCGCAGGTCAGCCCTGGACAGGAAAACAAATGGTCCCACCCTTTCCTCAACTCATCACTTGGCATGACGACGACCATGATGTCGCAAGATCTTCGGCCTCCTCGGCGGACCTGGCCTTGCAGCATGGCGCTTGGCAGCCGCCAGCTCCTTGATCACTGGCTCAACCCTCCGCTTCAAATAAGTTGGTTGTAGCTCTTGCAGGTATGATGAAAGAAGAACTTCAGTGTTTGTGGTGAATGCCACTCTTCTTACAAATTGCACTACCAACATACATACATACATACATACATACATACATACATACATACATACATGCTTACATGCTTACATACTTTCATACTTACATAATTACACACTTACATACTTACATACATACATACATACATAGATATATACATATATATATATATATATACATATGTCGCTCACCCTGTCTTATGATCGAGGTCACATCACGTTCATCTTTAAATCGAAGCCGAAATCTTCATCAAAAGGCACAAACTGAGAGATCTTCCCCTAAAATCGCAATACAGCTCCTACTTTAAAATCTAAATTCAGATGGCCTCTTCTGGGCCGATTCAATTCAGGTTTAAAATAGGCAAAATGAAGTATGATGATAAAGCCACACTATGAAACATGCGTCTGGGCTTCGTAAAGAAACCGATGAAGACAATATGTTAGGTCTTGCCCGGGCACACGACTGGTCAGCACGAACACAGCCATAAATTTAAGAACCCCCCATTTTAAGTTAGTAATGCTGATGCCTGTCGGCATACTACGCTCCGCCAGACTTTCCCGACCAAAAACCAAACAAAAAAACTCCTTGATACATTGAATAATTTAAATTGAATGTATCAAGCAGTACTATCCCGCCTTCGCTGTGCCAATTCAAGGTGTCTTGGTGTTCCATAATGCGATGTCCTTGTCTTCTTACTTAACCAAATTCTACAAGTCTCGCACCAGAATTTATTTTTGGCATCTTCCACTTCAGACTCCTCTCCTTCTTCCAATTTTAGATAGTGTTGGTGTCTTATCGTTTTCGTATGTCTCTGGTATTGGTCTTTGACTACATACATTTCGCATAAGTCGCACCAAGTTTTTTCTCTTTTCTTGTCCAATATGTCTTCTCGCTTCTTCTCGTAGTACCTTTGGCATTTCTCCCTCGCCTTTTCTGGGTTGTCCTGTTGGCTTTTTCTACAAGCATCCGAGCACAAAATACAAACTCTGCATCCCGCCTTGAATTCAACTTCCTCCTTCTCTTTCCTACATCTGCTACATCGTTTGACCGTTTCCATACTACATAATTAATACAATTATTCCTTTAAATGTTTTTCCAATGGGCGTGGTGGGGTTTATTGATTTTATAAGAAATTATTCAAAAAAGTATTTGCCTTCCCAACAGGCGTGCCTAGGTTGATAGAATTTATGGTAAATTTAGGGTTTCAGGGCTTGGAGGCAGTAGATCATACAACATAATTTTATTATGTTGTATCAATTACTGAGTTTAATCAAGGGGTTGTAGTGATTCAAGGTATTCTAGGTGTTCACGAGATAATGGCGGTGTCTTGTTTTGTCTAAGGCTTTCTTCTAGGTTCTTTTGATGTATTTGGCTTTTCTCATGTTGTGATTTCTTGTATTTCTTAATGTCGTAGTTACACACAGGACATGTAATAACAATATCCCTTACCTTTTCATTGTATCTCGCTTGTTGTTCCTTGTATTTGTCGGGGTTTTCTGCTCTGTCGGTTCGTTTTTGATGGTTTATTGTATCTTTCTTCTCTGCATAGTAGTTTTGCCATCGTTCCCTGTCGTGTTCCTTGTTTGCTTCATGGTGTAGTTTCCTTCTCTCGTTCCTCTCCTCTCTATTACTCATATGGTTTTGTCGTGCTCTCTCTCTACATACCGCACAAGTTTTGAACTGACTGGGTTCTTTGACTCTATTGCATTTCACACATTTCTGCATTTCAGTCTCCATACTCTAAATTATAAAGTCTTCTTGTCTTTAAATACTTTCTTCCTTGAATGGTTCAAAAATAAACATCCTTATCGGCATCATATACAACATTATAGTATTTCATTGTTTCTTCCTTGGGTTGCTTAATGTCTTTATTATTAAGTTTGCTTATATATGCACTCCTGCGATTATTATAATTAGCATCCATGATATTAGGTTTATTATCATTAGGCTTGATGTTTTCCTTATTGCCTTCCAACTTAACAACTCTTTCAACAAGACTGCTAACCAGCTCTTTTAGTTCCGCAACTTCTTCTTTCAACTTCTTGATTGGGCTTTTGAATTCTGACGAAGATTCACTCATATATACAAACTTAGATTAAAAGTTTTAAAAGTTTTAACGCGCATGTAAGACCTTCTGAATCTTCCTCCTCTCGCCTTCCTTTCTTAAGTCCTCTCTACAGTTCTTACAGTTTGACGAATAACTATTGTTGCTTACAATCACAAAGTTATTACTCGGATACTCCTTTTTGCACCTCTTGCATTCAATGAGATGTTCTTTGACCTCTTTAACTTCACCAAATACAACAACCATTATATAATTAGCTAACAAAATATATCATAACATAACGAAATGTTATGATGTATCCATTTTCCTTAAGATTTAACATAGCTCCAAACTAATTATTATCGTATGCTTATGACACGATAAATTAGATAAGAGTATCAGATACTTCCCTTTCTCAGTCCTCTCATCATGAAAGCACGTGGGCGCATGGGGGGTCCATTCGGCAATTGTTTATATGTTTATGTCTGGGTCGCTTCGTCAGAAGCCTCGCGAGACTTCGTGACTTATGGCACTATACACTGTCAAATATATAATGGGTTTTAATTTTTAAATACTTTAATCCATGTGCTCTAACTGACGATACTTCTTGAGTTCTTTTACTTCCGCTTCAAGTTTTTCAATTCGTTCTTCGGGGGTAGCCTTTCGTGATCCAAACC
Organism: Symbiodinium natans; assembly: GCA_905221605.1. NCBI lineage: Eukaryota > Dinophyceae > Suessiales > Symbiodiniaceae > Symbiodinium > Symbiodinium natans. The sequence goes on from CAJNDS010000264.1 coordinate 155,629, forward strand.
CTGTATCAATAGTATCAACACCCTCTTTATCGTTCATGTTCGTTTTAAAAATATCGTTCCCATCAGGTGTAGCGTTGCGATAACCGCTTCCTACTCTCCATGAAGTACGATTTTCGGTTTGTTTGATTATCGCTTTGCCTTCATCGTCCTTTGTTGTTTTTGTCTCCTTGTGCAGTGTCTTCTTATTACACCTACAAGGAAAGCAATCAACGTTGCCTTTGTCCAAATGGAAGCCTCCTTCCCTTTGTTCGTTGTCTGTCATTTAACTAGGTTAGATTATTTATTTTTGCGATTGTATTTAAAGTATTCAAGCATTATTTTGCAAACTTCCAAGAAGGAGTAACAACACCTGCGATATTTGGGAGGCGTTATTTTTTCTTGTATTTCTTCAATGTTCTCAATAACATCAATATAATCGCTGTAATTTATTTTATCCATATTATTATATTATATAATGATTACTCCTATAGTCAAACCCGTTAATGTTAAAGAATATGATTTTAAACAATCTAAGTATGAAATAGCTCCGAGACTACCGTTTAGTCAAATAATAACAGGTCCCTCGGGATCCGGTAAAGGTATATTATTACAGTCAATGATACTAGACATTTACAGGGATGTCTTTGAAAGAATTTATATTTGGTCTCCTTCAATTTCGGTTGATAGCAATTGGACACCAGTTAAAAAATACATTCAGGATAATTTGAAAGTTAACATAGAGAAGGAAAAGTGTCTATTTGACGAATACATACCAGAAGAATTGGAGGCTGTAATAAAAAGACAACATAAAGTAATAGAATATCAGAAAAAGAATGACCATAAGAAATTATTCTCAATACTGATAATAGTAGATGACTTTGCTGATTCAAAAGCGTTTTCAAGAAATTCTCCATTATTAAATCAGTTGTACGTGCGCGGGAGACACAACAGTATCAACATCATAACAAGCACACAGAAATTTAATGCACTTTCTCCAATTATTCGTGTCAATAGTCGCCAGTTGTTTTTCTTCAGGTTAAGGAACTACAAAGAGATTGAGACAATGGTTGAAGAATTAAGCGCGGTATTAATTAAGAAATCTACCGTAGCAGATACTAAAAACCTTGCAGAAGCGAAGAAGTTATTATTAGAAGTCTATAATCTAGCTACCGAAGAACCTTACAGTTTCCTGTTTATTAACTTAATGAAGCCCAATGTAAATGATATGTTTTATAAACGCTTTGATGCTAAATTAGTTATTGATTAACTGCTTAAAGGTTTAATCCGATATACTAAATAATGGAAACAGTATTAATTTCTGGTTTGGTTCTTTATGGATACACTTGCATTCTTGCTACGGCGGTTCATATTGGAAGAGGCGGATGTACAAGGGAAACATTAAAGGACACACTATGCACTTGTGTATTAATTCCTTTTTATCCTGTCATAATGCCTTGTTTCATTCCGTATTATTGTGAGAATAGGGTAGATAGAGAGATTAGAGAAGGAAGACGTAGCAACGATAATAGAAGTGGTTATGATGGTTTCCAACAAAGTACGAATAATGAAGTTGAAAATAATGAAGGTAATTAATAAATATAAATTATTTCAATAATTTATATCTATTAATCAAATTAATGAATACGAACATAAGTTTATTGCAGGTAGTTTATACACTAATTTATCGCTTTTCGTTTCTTCTAATTTTTCAACTCTTTCAATTACATCCTTCAAAGTATTGAATAATAATATGTCTGTTTTAGTTTTCTCTTCTATATCTAATTCTTTTATTTGTTTCATATTTTCACTGGCACAAGATTTAGAAGATTTAGCTCCCATTATATATTATTTTAGAATTTAATTCTTAGTTTTGGCTTTTGCTTTCGCCTTCGCTTTCGGGCTCTCCTCGCCTTTCAACTTCTTAACCTCCTTCTTTAAATCTTCAACTTCCTTAATCAAATGCTGTAATGCTCCGTGTGTTATTACTGCTGTTTTACAATAATCTAATCTTTTATGTCCTTTATTATCTGTTGTTATAATGCCTTCCCATTCTTGCGGAATTACACTCTCAACATCCTGAGCAATATATCCAATATGATTAACTTTATTTTTCTCTTCGTTCAAATGTGTAAAATTAAATGTTTTTGGTTTTACATATTTAACTATTTCATAACATTTTTTACTATCAATTTCTTTAATATTTTCTTTTAATGTAAAATCGGACGAATAAGCAAAAGTCCCGTCAATATATACACCTCCTGCTGTAATTTCCAATACTTCATTCCCTGCTGTTGTATCACCAAAATAAAAGAACATCTCACCTGCACTATCTGTATTACAAAATTGTATTTGTTCGTATGTTGCTATTATTGTTTCTTGTGTTATTTCTAAATTACTATTCATTTTAACTTTACCATCAGTTAATTGAATTTCCGGCGTTGATGATTCTAATCCAACAGTTAAATTAATATCTCCTAACGTATCACCATTTCTAATGAATAATTTATATTGTCCATCCAATACTTCTTTTAATTCACTACTATTTTGAAACATGAATCGCCCCCAACTTACAACATCTGCCTCACCAACGATATTACCAATGCTGTTAAAAGTTAGATTATTTGTAACTGCTCTATTAATCGTAATTCCGTTAGTATCATTTAACTGCAGTGCTATAGTCCCTGTTGTTGGGTCGGTTGTTCTATTTGATTGTAATGAAAAATTAATTTCGTTAGTTGATATTACATTTAATGAATGATTAACGTCCGCTCTTTGGAATATTCTGCCTGAATTATTAACATAAATATCGCCGTTGAATGTTGATGTGCTTTGAAACGATGCTGTGCTTCCAAAATTAGCATTGCCTCCCGATACATTTAGTTTATTTGAACCTTGAATAACTCCAATGCCTAGCGATAAGCAATAAACACCATTTCCGTTAGCAGTATTTAATAAAAGTAATGAAGAACTGTCATTGCTTGTGTTATAGGCATTAATACCAAAAGAAATAAATTTTAAGTATCCTTGAGCATTCTTCACGCACATTACATTAGAAGCATCCGTAGTATCTTTATAAAATGTAATTCCCGAGTTATTAGAAATATTTAGAGTATCATTTTCATAATTTATAGTGTCTTTAAAATATGTTGGGTTAAATAATGTAGTTCCTCCTGTTGCGTTATTACATTCTATATAAGTATTAGTATCAGCGTCTGTTGATGCTCCTAACATTACTCTCACTGCCTCTTGGTCTGTTCTTACATCCATTGATATATTTGATTTAGTAGCGTTATTGTACCTTTCTATACTTGTATTAGCGTCTGTTAATTCAATATTACCACCAATATTAATATTATTTGTTAAATTAATGCCGTCTGCTGTTAAATTAGATAATGTTAAATCATTGGTAATATTAACATTTCCTGCTGGATTTAATTCCAAATCTACAACACTATCATCAGATGTAGCATTTGATATAATTTTATTTCCTTGTAAAGTTATATAATTAGTAGCATTCTTAAATACACTAATAACTTTATCTCCTCCTCCTGTTTGATTACTAAATAATAATCCAGTAGTTGGCGATACATTTATTGTCTCATTATTTAATGTTAATCCACTATGAATAATGGTAGGAGCACTACAATCAATAACTGGGTTTGTTTTGAACCTATCAGTAAAATCACTTAATGGAACTCTTAACGCTAGTAGATTATCAATTTCTGTATCAGTATAGCCTCCACCGCCCCCAGCTCCTGCTATCAACGTATCTACCTCGCCCTTATTATAAAAATTGGTAGCTAATAATGTGTTGTTTTGATAATTGGTAGATAAATTTGTGTCTATTTGTGTTGATGTGTAATAGTTAGTACATGTAGCATCTACCTCTGTTTTGTTGTAAAAATTGGTAGCTAGAACCGTGTTAGTTTGGTAATTATTAGTTAAATCATCATTAATTGCATTAATATTATTGAAATTTTGTAGTTGTTTTGTGTTTAAAACTGCTATTGCATCAGTATTTGCTGTTATATCTGTTGTAAAGTTAAGATTGTCAAGTTCTGTTTTTGTTGCATATATTTGTGAAATGTCTGTTCCACTGACAACAATATTATCTGCTGTTAATGTGTTTGTGTTATTGAGCGTCAAAGGCATTAGTTAATATTAATAAAAAATAGATAATAATTTTATTAATATTAATTATTTACTTGGTTAAGTTGTTTGCATGTCTTTTTGTTTTAAGATGTTTATGTAAAGCTGATTTACATATTATATCACCACACTCACAGGTAATTTTCACTTTACCCTTTGCTGATAGTTGCTCTTTGTTCTTTTCATAACGTTCTTTGTCTTTTACTTTTCTTTCTTCCTTTGTTTCTTGGTAATATTCACGCTTCCTTTGTAAATATTCTTCCTTCCTGTTTTCATAGCATTGCTTTTTAGTTTCTGCTACTTTTTCTTTATTGTTTTCTCTGTATTGTTTGTGGTATTCCTTTTGTTCTTCTTGGTGTTCGTCTCTCCACTTCTTGTTTCTTGCTAATATAGGTTCTTTGTTCTCTTCGTATCGTTCCTTTTGTTTGGCTAATTGTTCTTCTTTATGGTCTTCATACCAACTTTTCTTATCTCTTCCTGCAACTCTTCCATTTAGTGTTCCTTGTTCCCTTATACACTTTCCCTCTTCTGCGTGTAGTTCCTCTGAATTATTGCAGGGAAAGTTGTGCATCAATTCAATGTAAAAGTTTTCTACACCTAAATCATTCATTGCTTGATATAGTTTGAAATGCTGTGCTTCTTCACTCTTTGCTTTTGACCTATGCTTAACCATTCTCTTGCTTAAAGCATCGGTTGAACTACCGATGTAAATGTCTGAATTAATTGTATTTCTAATGCAATATATTTTTGCTTTACTATAATCTCTACTCATACTTACTCCTACTTACTATAAGATGTTTTTTCTTTATAACATTTTATAAGTATTTTTCAATCAGTCTAATCATACACTTTCAAACCGAGGTCCTTAATTTCTAGGATCTGTTCCGACAGTAACGTTATATAAATATTATCAGGCATAGCAGTAGTTGTTATTGAAGCATTTGCTGGTTTAACTTTTACTAACATCTGTTGTCCAGCACGTGTATTAATTCCAGTATATGAACTATCAGGCACTTTTTCAAATGAAAACCCAAACACAAATTGACGGTCACGATATTGTCTAAAATCAATTGACATTGAATGTTGATGAAACATTGGAAGATTTAATGCCTTTCTCAAGTGATAATAGCATTCTTGAAGTGATGTAATCGGATACTCAGCATATAGTTTAGAACCCAATTGTATTTGCATTTGCAAATCAAAATTATTGTCATAAATTCCTTCGGTTTGTTCATCCGATTGTTGTTGTGGATGATAGAAACGACAAAATTCCTTGTCACAGTATTCATATCCGGTGCTTGGGTCTCCTTCTTTGTAAAATGTAATGAATGACGCGACTAATTTTGATACTGAACGGATGACTTGGACATTAATATCAGTTGTGCCTTTTACTGATTGAGATTGTGTAATATAAGTTGTATAAGTAATGGGTAGGCCTTTTCCTTCTAAAAGATGTTTTACATATTCATTATTCAAATTATTATCAAGGGTGCAAACATCGCAAACAACACGAGCATTATTAATTTCCCAATCAGTGCTTGTATTTCTAAATTCAGCGTCTGCTTCTGTGGCGGGATTAACATCAGTTACAAACCTATCTGCCGCATCACCAACTGTAACATCTTCAGGGTCAATTACACAATCAGTAGCATTAGTCACCAATTCTAATTCAATTGTTAAATTTCCCATATACTTTAAAGGTAAATACTTAAATTGACTGAATAAACCACATAGAGGCTTGAATCCAACAATCATTTTATCCTTAAAGCCTTGACAAGTTAAACCATTCACTTCATATTTTAGTCTTGTGTTATTGTCATTAACGAGAGTTTTAATTTCATCATCGTATCTATAACCGAAACCTTCATTTGCTTCATCTTTTCGTGCTCCTTGAGACATCATTTTAGAGAACATATGATGAACTCGGTTGTAATTATCAAAGTCTTCAACAACCTGATTACCAGCAATAATTCGCATTCTTCTGAAAAAACTATAAGGAGGAGATAATGGACGGAGTTTGTTATTAAATGCTCCAGCGTCAAGATTTTGTAGTGTAAAGAAAATTCTTACTGATTGAGGGTCTAACCAAGCATTATCTTCAGCGTTTAATGAAAATTTCAATACACGGTTACCACTTGTAGGTTTATAGATATTTGAACCAGAAGGCCAAAACGTAACACTTCTTCTATCAGTAATGTAACTTGAACCTTTATTCAATTTGAATGAGAGGTTGTCAATGAGGATATCCTCTGGTGAAAATTGCTCTACCATCTAATATATAAATTAATGTAGAAAATTTAATTAAATATAATTGTTAATATTATATTTAATCAAATAGTTTAAAGTTATATGAAATTTCTTTATTATTTTTCTTTTTATTCTTAATATCTTTTACTACGTCATTCCCCTCATTATCTTCAACTAACTTACGTATTTCTTCATAACCGTTTTGTTTAAATTTCTTCTCTTGTTTAGGCTTTTCAATTTTTTCATAACTACTAGATTTATAAGCAAACATTATTAATATAACCTATATTTTATTCAAATTGCTCCAAAAATTCTTCTTGTGTTATTGGTAAATTACCTGCTTTATTATGAACGTTGCCTATATCTTGATACGAATGATTTTGTAAAGGGTTTAAAGTCCCCCTGTTTAATGTTAAGCTACCTTTATCAAAAGCACTAACAGGGTCTCCGGCTTTTCGTATTCTTAGATTTGTGCCTGTGTCTTCTGGTTGTTGTCCTGATACAAACGGAGACCCGTAACTGCGACTTCTGAAAATATTACCGTAATCGTTATTTATTTGTTGTCCTACTGCTGAACCTAAACTATGACTAATTCTGTCAGTAATACCATAATGTTTTTTACCGTCAATTTCAATAGCATCGTCTTTGATAAATTTATCAACATCTTTGTATCTTTTCGTATTTCGTGTTTGGTAGAAAGGTAATTTTAAATCATCATAGAAATCAATAGGGTCCTTTGTTCCTGCTATATACAACTGGCTACCGTTTCTATAAATCCTGTTTGGACTCTCATATGCGAGACGGAGACCTTGCGTATCTGTGAGAAAAGACCAATTTCCTGCTAATTCTTCCCTAACATCGTCATGTATTTTATTTCTTGCTTTATGAAGTTCATATAAAATTCCTTCATTTCCTCGTTTATGTTTGTGCATTATAATATTACTTATAAATTTATTTATCTCATTATTAATATAATGCTCAAATTCAAAAAAGGTATATATTGATAGCAGTTACAAAGTGAGTGGTACACCATCAAATTTTACTATTGACTTACCTGAAACTGTTCAATTAGAAGACAACATGCTATGTCAAATACATGAGGTAAGCATTCCTCATTCTTGGTACTCAATAAATGAAACAAACAACAATTTATATTTTATGGAAGGAATATTACCACCTGCTACACCACAAGGTATAAATTACAGGAAAAAAGCTCTCCCAGTCGGTAATTACACTGCACAGGAATTAGCAACTCAAATAGCAACGACAATGAATACAGTTGATAGTGGAGGTAGGACTAATTCTTTTTCAGCATCTTATTCATCATTTTCAAACAAAATTGAAATTATAAGTAATTACCCTGAAGTTATTTATAATATTTTGACCGATGCTGATGTTCTTCAAGATACTGAAAGGTTTGTAGAAACTGTTGACGCTAACAATTTAAACTCAATAAATAGGGTTTTAAGCAATTACATAACAGCTTATGATGCTTCAACGAATGTAGTGCCTTATATTACTGGGTTCATTGATTTAACACCTGTTAAAAATATTTACTTACACTGTAATGAAGTTAGCAACTACAATCAGTTAACAGTGGCAGGTAATTCATCAATAGTAAAGAAAGTTCCTGTAAACGTCCCCTACTTAGGTATCATTAGTGATAATGAATTAAGCGCCGAAGATTATATAGATGTATCGGGAAAAATGCTCCGCCGATTGAATTTTAGATTATCTGACCACCTTAACCAAAATATAAATTTGAATGGGGTTGACATCTCATTTACCTTAACATTTTTCAGGGGATAATAAATATCTAAATAGAAAAATCTAGACTACATTAATAATGAGCAGTGAGGAAGTTACCGAAGTTAAAACTGAAGAAGCAACCGAACCAGTAGCAAATGAAATTATTGAAACAACCCCTGAACAACCCACAGAACAAACTACTGAACCAATAAAACAAGAAGAGACAACAACACAACCTGTTGAAGAAACTACAGAAGAGACACAACCAACAGCAAAAGCAAAACCTAAAGCACAACCAAAGAAACTAGCCAGAAGCGTTAAGGTAGTGGAACTGGTTGAGTGTGAAGCCTGTAATAAAAAGATGTTACCTAAGAGTTTAAGAAACACCCACCCACATTATTGTAAGGGACAACCAACAGAAACATTACCAGTAAATAAGCAGAAGGCAAGTTATGGGACAAAGGTAGAGCAAAAATTAAGGAAAGAAATTGAAGAAGAGATGAAAGCAAAATATGCTAAACCAAAAGAGACAGAACAATATTCTGAGCCTATTGAAGTTAAAACAAAAGCTAAACCAGTTGAGCCAGTTGCGCCAGTTGTGCAAAAACAACTTACAGCAAGAGAATTATTAGAGGCATCTTATAAAGAAATAAGAAGAGCAAAAAGAGAGGAACACATGCAAAAAATAAACAGTTTTAAATCAAAAATGTTTTGATTATTAATAATATTTAATCTAAATATTATTAATAATGAGTATGTTCAAAAGCAAGCCAGAGTTTAAAAGAATGCCACAGGTTCAACAATATTATGATGTAAGTGATACTTCTGGTGTTGCCAGTAGGAGGAAGCAAATTGAAGATATGAAATTAAGAATTGAAGAAGCAGAAAACAGAGGTAAAAATGTTGCTTTGCGTAATGACTGGGTGCAACATCAGAAGAAGAGTCTTTATCAGGGTCAACTGGATGATGTTAACAGACAATTAGAGCGTCCAATGATGCCAGTAAGAACAAAAGAAGAACTGAAGAAAAAACAACAAGAATTAAAAAATATAATGGCAGAAATAAATTAAAATCTAACTTTAAATATAACATGATTAAAACATTGAAGTCAGAATTAAAACTACGACCAACATACGATGAAATGATTGGAATGATTGAAAGTCAAGGGGACCCCAACAGACCATCAATAGAACAAGTAATAGACAGACGCGCTACCTTATTTAGAAACAATCAATTTGGAAGTCAGTTTGACAACCTTGATTTTCTAGGATTGAAGAAACAAGAAGAAGACAAAGTTAAGAATGATTTACGAAGAGCACAGTTGAATCATCACGGCGTTATGAATGGTGTATCAACTGCTGTAGCAGGAATGCAAACAAGTGGAACAACGAGCGGATACGATACACCGGTAGAAGCATATCAAAGTGAAGACGAGGGGTATCCAGACCACATTCGGAATTTAGACGATGCATTTAGAAGGATGAAGGAATTAGAAGAAGAACGAAGAAAGCACATAGAAGATGCTAGAAGTGATTTAGACGACGTTCATCATCAGTCATTACCAGCAGGTGTTGAAGTTCATTCAATGGATACTCCAGCACAAAGTAATCAAGGTTATCCACCATCATTGCCACCTCCACCACCCCAAGAAGAAGAAGAGGATGAGGAAGAAGATGCTGGTGACCTTACGAATAGATTTGGCTTAATAGGTGATTTTAACCCAGATAAACTATATGATGACCAAAATATTAAATCAACAGGTTTGATGTTTCAATTGTTTGTTCGTGGTTTGCTTTCAGATGAAATGATAGAATTAACAGACAGACTACCCAACGAAGAGAAAAAGAAGAGGTATTTAGTTTCAATAATTGAAGGATTAAAAGAAACTGATGAATGGCAACAAACAGGCTTTTCAGGTAAAAGAGTTAGGCAAGAAGTGAAGAAGTTTAGAGACATGAGAAGGAATATAAAAAATAAACCTAAAACACAGGAAGTAACACAGGAAGCCAGTTCGTCGTCATCACCAATGCGAGACATAGCAGTAGCGGGAGCAAAAGCAGGAGTAGAAGCATTAGCAAAGGCAGGAGCAACAGCAATAGCAAAGGCAGTTTTCCCAGCATAAAATACTCTAAGAAATAATATAAATGCTAAGACGCTCACCAGAGCCTCGCGAGTATTTGCGACTGCGCCCCACATACGAAGAAATTGCAAGGGAAGCGAGAACACACAGATTAAGAATACTACCAGAGAAGCAGAAAAGAACACAACAAGGTTTATTATTAGATGATGTTGATTTTGATGATTTTGATCTGGGTAAATACGATAAGAAAGCAATATTAATGAATGAGAACCCTGATAAAGGAACACAAACGGATGTGTTCAATGAAACACCAAGCGTAACAGAAAGCGAAAGTATGAAAACAATAGAAGAAGAAGTAAAACAGACTCAAACAGATGAAAGCGTGTCAAGTGTAGAAAAGGAGCACGAACGCGAACGCGAACAGCCACAGAAAAAATCAGTAATGCGTAGAGTTTACGATGCTATGTTTGGAGAAGATGAATTCGCAGAGGACGCTTCGGCAGAAGCCTCGCGAGGCATTCGCGACAGAGAAGAAATGCGTAATAGAAGGCAACAAATTGAACAAGAAGAGGAGAGTGAACCGCCTGTAGAGAAACAACAAACTGAAGAGAGCGCCGATAGTTTACCTATGAATGTAAAGAAATCTTATGATCCTTCATCGTCGCGAAGCTCGCGAGCCTCTGGCGAGGCGTCTTCATCAAGTTCTCGCAGAAGTTCAAACAGGAGTGTTTTATTGCCAGTTGAAGAAGAAGCATTAAGTGAACACATACATTCCTCGCCACCTGTTTCAGTTCAAAGTTCTGTTCGTAGCGATAGAACCATTGAATATGTTGAAGAACCAAGTCCCCCGCAAAGTGTTGTAAGCTCAAGGCGCTCACAGGAAACCATAGAATACATAAGAAGCAGAACCAGTTCAAGGCGCTCAAGTGTTCAGTCTGTAAGTTCTTAATAAAAATGTATAAGTAGATGTTAAAAATTAATATAATTAATAATGAAATTATCATTATTAATGTATTATGACAGAGGTTATAATTAAGAAGTCAAAGAACCCAAAAAAGAAATATGATGCAATAATAAATGATAAGAAAACAGTTTCGTTTGGACAAGCAAGTGCAAGTGATTTTACCAAACATAAAGACGAAGACCGAAAACAGAGATACATAGCAAGACACAAGCCAAACCAAGATTGGAAGGATTACAAGACAGCCGGATTTTGGGCTAAAAACATTCTTTGGAACAAGCCTACAGTTGAATCTTCTGTAAGAGATACTAATAAAAAGTTTCCAAATCTGAATATTAAAATGAAATAATTAATAATTAATAATAATATTATTAAAATATTATTATTATTAATTACTTGCTTGGGTTTCTAGTCAGCGCATCCAACAATTCATGAGGGCTGGAAAGCTCATTAACATTTATATTGTCGTCTTTTATCATTTGTGCTATTGCCTTTTGACGGTAAGTCCTTCTGAGTTTCTCTCTCTTGTTTTCTATCCACCCCTCCCGTTGTTTCATCTTCAAGTAATACAACCTGTTGTATATCGCCAGATTTTTATTGATTTCGTCCATTGTGTAGTCATCAGGGTTTAAATCCTTTGTTATATCGTGATATTTGGATATTTTTACCATTATTTTCAATAATAGTATATATATGTTTATTCCTTTAAATACCTTAAACGCAGAAAAGAGAAATATATAGAATGAAAGTATGGGCAACCATTCAAGGAAGAAATGTCTTAAAGAAATGACAACTATATAATTATAATCTAGCTTACTGTATGACACGCAAATCTATCCAAAGAAACATAAAAGCATTAGAGGGAACACTGAGGGCTAACAGAAACAGATTAACGCCGACGACCAAGCAAAAGGTCAGAGATGTAATAGAACTCTATGAGGACCGTAAGATAGCGCAGGTCAGCACCGCGTCTAAGATGATAAACGAGCTGGTAACGGCTACCACCAAGAAGGATAAAGAAAGGGCGAGGACAAACTATGAGAAGCTGATGGAGAGCCACGAGTCAAAAAAACCATTAGGGGAAAGAATGGAAGCCAGTAAGAAAGAGAACACCGAAAAACGCAAACGAACCGCCCAAAGAACCTACTCGCTTGAGGTTATGTTCTTTACCTACGGGGACGAAAAGAAGAACAAAATGAAACCATCGTTTAGAGACAGTAGTGGCAAACCACTATACCCTTTCAAAACAGAGCCCATTGTGGCTAATGTAAAGACGACCAAGGACATAGAGGAGGAGGTTAGGAAAAGGATTATAAAAAAAGATGACCAAACTAAATTCTTTAAGATGGTGAGACTGTTAAGGCAAGACGAAGACGTTAATGGACTTATAGAAATGTTTTTGTCATATGGCTTTGATGCCCTAAAGATTTACAGTGCTACCGTGGTAGATGGCAAAGGCGAGGGGTACGACGACTCGCCAGAGTCTCGTATGCTTCGCAAATACGACCCCAAAAAGAGGAAACTGCGCAACTCCGATAACATAGGTATATATCACAGGTTTATAGAAACAGAACTGGACCCCGAATATGAAACCTTCGCCGAAGCCATAAGGGTTAAGCACTATGTTAAACACGAGTGCTGGATAAATACCCTGACTGATTTCTATAAGGACAGCCTTATGGGAGAGAAGAGAAAGCAACAGATGACCAGAGAAACTGTGCTTAACCTGATAGGAACCACAGAGGATGAATTCAAAAAAGTAGGAGCATCTATAGAGGATATGTCCAAGGTGTTTAGAGAGTATCGCATAACTGCTCGTATATATGACTATATGGAGAACCTAATTTTTTCATACGACCCGCCTAAACGAGACCATAATTATAAAACCTTCTATGCTCTAGTGAAAAACGACCATATTTATACTATAAATACAGATCTTAAAAAGCTGAGGGGGCTGATGGCAGTAGAGCGAGAGCACGACATAAACGTTAAGGCACCAAGCGACTACCACATAAACGAAAGAGATGCTCCCGTGGAATGCAGGATGATTAACAGCATAGACGATATCAACAAGCACACCGAACACGATGAGTACACGATGATATATAGAAGAAACAACTTAGCTGAGCTATACTATCAAAGCAAACAGGCAGGGTACGAACCATACATTAAATTTACTGCTGGGGTGGTTTCGGAGCTTAATTTCAGATTCAAGGTGAAGGTATCAAAGAAGCAGTATAAAACCATATCGTATAAAGTAAAGACACAGAACCTGATTAAGGACTCAATGGACGGAAGCATAACAGTAGAAGCCGAACAGACTTATAATAACATGTCAAGGGCAATGTATGATTTTAATCAGGCGCTGTTTAACCCACTGCATAAATCCTATTATAATGAATCCGATATGGAGGTGTTTAAGCAATGTCACACGATAGCACCATGTGGCAGAATACCACAGATTCATTATAATAGGGACTTGGAGACTGATATAAAAACCTACTATCTGTTTCGTGAGCACTGTGTAGAGATTGATAGGAGAAAGGCTTACACGTGGGCTTATAACCAGATTGTTGAAGTGCCCGTGTTCTGCGAGTTTGATATCTGGAAGCCTTACGACAAACATGATTTTAATGATTTGACTCTTTATCTCGTGAGGGCTGTGGAGGAGGCTAAGATGTTCTTTAACAAACCCTATCTGTTAATGTACGGTATGTTTCTAAAACACTTTCGCGGAAAATGCGAGATTTTGTATTATAAGTGCCCCTCCCACACCCACAAGGTGAATTATAAAAGCATCACCGAGAAACTGTGGGATACCACCATATCACACAAACAAATGGAAGACAACAGAGTCAAAAAACTGATAGCTAACGTAAACATAGGACTGCTGGAGAAGGGCACGAACAAGGCGCAGAAAAGCCTCGTGTTTGATACCTTAAGCGAGGCTTTATATCATCAAACCATCCACGGAGGCAGGATTAACAAAATCAGCGGACATTATGAGGAGTTAGATGGCGAAGAGGGGTTTGAAACGGTAGAGAAGGAAACAGATGCAAAATACTACACGTTAACTGTAAGTGACACAGCCAATCTAACAAACGGGTTTAAATACATTAAGGAACTGCTTCTACAGATACATAACTTCAGGATGTATGAGGACTACTACAAGTTGGTAGAGGCAGGGGTTCAAGTCAATTATGTTAAGACCGACGCCTTTCTGATAAAGACCACCGACCTAAAAAAGGCTAGGAAGCTACTTAACTTCTCAAAGGAGATCGGGGGCTGGAGAGTTGAGAAAAGAAAGCTGTTTGTAGCCCCGACCGACGATTACGAAATGAAACCCAACGAGCTGGTAGAAATACCGACCTACGAGAACGAAGGGGTAATGGTAGAGGACGAATGGGATACTCAAGAGATTGCCAAGCAAATTCTGACTAAGAATGGATGTATGATCAAAGGTGATGTTGCTGGAACAGGCAAAAGTTACATAGGTAAATATTTCAAAAAATTAGGTTATAATGTCTTGTTTGTAGTGCCTACCAACTTTTTAGGACAACAGTGCGACTGTGAAAGCACCACTGCCAATAAATTCTTCTCTATCAGTATGGAAGAGAATGAAAAACTACCTGTTTATGACCACTCACGTTTTGATGTAATCGTATTTGATGAAATCTATTGTAATGACTTTGGTATATATCGCCGAATAAACAAGTTTATCAAAGAACACATAAACAGCAAAATTATTATAGCTACTGGTGATACTAACCAACTACCCCCAATCAAACCTTTCTCAAACACTAAACCATTTGAAGAATATGCTAATGAATGTATAAGCATCATGTTTAAGTATGAGATTTACTTATACGAATGCAAAAGACTTAAGACAATAGAAGATAAAACCAAACTGTTTAATATTAAATATGATTTACTTTCAACAAAGAAGCCTTTTGAAGAAATCATAGACAAATATTTTAAATGGGAAGATGACATAAGAGTATGCAATCATAATATAGCATACGAAAATAGAACTTGTAAAATAATTTCAAACCATATGAGAAAACTATTGAACAAGCAAGAAGAATTTGAAATCGGCGATGTTATGATATGTAAGACATATTTAAAGGTTGGAGGCTGTGTATTCAATGTAAATATTAGATACAAAATTATCAAAATTGATGGCAATGTACTTACCTTGCAGAATGTTAAAACAATGGAAGTCTTAACAATAGTGAGAGACAAACTGCGGACAAACTTTATCTATAGTTACTGTTTTACTGCTCATTCGGTCCAAGGAAGTTCAATAGATGACGAAATCGTAATTTATGATTGGAATAAGCATTACGTATCAAGGCAATGGGTTTATGTTGCAGTGACCAGAGCAAGGGATTTAAATAAAGTAAGTTTTTACAAATATACTTGAAAACTGGTATAAAGAAAGGATAACTTAGGATAAATAGGGAGATGAACAAATACCAAAATGGAAAAGTTTACTTAATAACAGATTGGAATCACACAAGAACCTACTATGGAAGCACAACTGAAAGTTTAAGCCAAAGAATGGCTAGACATCGTCATTCATACAAAAGGCATCTGCAAGGCAAGTATGGGAAAATTCAAGTCTTTGATTTGTTTGATGAGTTTGGTATTGAAAACTGCAAAATAGAATTGGTAGAGCACTGTGCATGTAATTCAAAAGAGGAGCTGTTGAAATGCGAGGGTTCATATATCAGGAACAATAAATGCATCAATGAAAAGCACGTAACTAGAACGCGGAAAGAATACCGCGAAGAAACGGATGAATACATACGATTTTGGCGGATGATTCACAAAGAACTACACCCTGAGAAAATCAAGGAGCAACAATACAAAAAATACCTGAAATTGAAACCCAAGTTGTTTGAGCCAAAAATATGTGGATGCGGAAAGCAGTATACACCTCATCATTTTAAACGACACGAAAAATCGCAAAAACACCAAAACTGGCTGAAGCAACAGCAACAAGCAGAACAAGAACAAGCAGAACAAGAACAAGCAGAACAAGAACAAGAAGAAACTGAGAATAATCAAACTGAATAAATAATATCTTGTTTATTATAATGAGTTCTAAACAAGATATTATTAGCGAGGTGTATTTTGATAGGAGCGGTTTCGGCTCACGACAGCGGACCCTGCAAGAAGCAAGAAGGAAAGATAAAAGTATAACAGCGGATGATATCAATGAGTTCTTTAGAAAGAACGTGGAGCAAAAGCGAAGACCAACAGGCAGAAACAGTTTTGTGGCTCCGCATTCGGCATATGAGTATCAAATTGACTTATTTTTTTATAAATGATATGGAGAACCAAAAATTTAAAGTGGGAATGTTAACGATTGATGTGTTTGATAAGTTTATGCACGTTGTACCTATTAAGGGTAAAACAGAAGAAGATTTAGCCAGTGGTATTATAGAATCCCTAAACAAAATGGGTAAGATTCCAAAGGTCGTTTATACAGATGATGAAGGAGCGCTGAGCAAGGAATCAATACAAACATATTTCAAGGAGCAGAACATACAGCACCACATAACAAGAGCACACCCCAACTTTAGCGAGAGGGCAATACGGACGTTTAAAGATCTGTTGTATAGGAGGGTTGAAGCGGATGAGAAAAAGGGGAAAGAAAATATTCAGTGGATAGATTATATATATGAAATACTACTTACATATAATAATGTTATGAAGCATTCTGCCACCGAAATGACACCAAAGGAGGCGAGAAAGCCGTCAAATGAGTTAACAGTCAAATTGAATTTAGCAAAAAAAGCTAAACAAAATAAAGTATATCCTGACTTGGATAAGGGCGACGAGGTTAAAATATTTAGGAAAAGAAAGCCCAATTATGCCGGCGAAGACCCCAAACAGTAAGATTGTAGATCAAGGGAAAGCGGCATGAAACAATAACGCGACTCGTAGAACTCGACAGGCCGAGCTTACAATCAGAAAAATTGGGCTCAGTATGGAGGCTTGGGTTTAAGGCTTCTTTTTGGAGCTGCCAAGGGTCGGAACAACCCTTTTGTTCCAATCCAAACGAGGGATTGACATGGGGACGCTGCCGAATGCGTTTTGCCAGGCCTGAAACATGCATCTGGTCTTGCTTTCCACATGTGCAACGCCGCGTGCTCTTTCTGCACTTTTTCAAAGACGAAAACAGCTGAGCATTTAAACACACGCGAAATTTCGCGGACTTTGGTTTCTTCTGTACCGGGCCTCTGTCCTTGACACAAAAGTCAGTTTTCAAGTGAGTTTTACTGTGGTTTTGGAAGGAGCAAGCTGCGCGAATGCGTTTTGCTTGCTTTGCAAAATGCATCTGGGCATGTTGCTTCTGATTTGGGTCCTTTTTCGGGAAGTTTGCGAAACGTTGAATATGGTTCTAAACGCGTTCAAGGCCTAGATGTTCTTCTGCGCAGACAAGACATGAAATTTCCATTAAGTCATGAGCCGGCAGAACCCAAGATTGCAACACGATAGGAAACAAGTGCCAAATGCGTTTTTCGGGCGACGAAAAATGCATTTGGAATGCCCTCAAATGCATGTCGGGCAAACGTTGATCGTAAAACACCAATCTATTTTGATTGGTTTTGTGTTTTCATGCTATAATGGAGCAAGACAACCCAATAGACATGGATGTCCAAGCGCTGCCCGAATGCATTTTGCCAGGCTTGAAACATGCATCTGGTCTTGCTTTCCACCTGTGCAACGCCGCGTGCTCTGTCTGCACTTTTTCAAAGACGAAAACAGCTGAACGCATTTAAACACACGCGAAATTTCGCGGACTTTGGTTTCTTCTGTACGGGGCCTCTGTCCTTGACACAAAAGTCAGTTTTCAAGTGAGGTTTACTGTGGTTTTGGAAGGAGCAAGCTTCGCGAATGCGTTTTGCTTGCTTTGCAAAATGCATCTGGGCATGTTGCTTCTGATTTGGGGTCCTTTTTCGGGAAGTTTGCGAAACGTTGAATATGGTTCTAAACGCGTTCAAGGCCTAGATGTTCTTATGCGCAGACAAGACATGAAATTTCCATGAAGTCATGAGCCGGCAGAACCCAAGATTGCAACATGATAGGACACCAGTGCCAAATGCGTTTTTCGGGCGACGAAAAATGCATTTGGAATGCCCTCAAATGCATGTCGGGCAAATGTTGATCGTAAGACACCAATCTATTTTGATTGGTTTTGTGTTTGTTTGTTTTCATGCTATAATGGAGCAAGACAACCCAATAGACATGGATGTCCAAGCGCTGCCCGAATGCATTTTGCCAGGCCAAAAAAATGTATTTGGTCTTGGTTTCCACGTTTGCAACGCCGTGCTCTCTTTGTACACTTTTTCAAACACGAAAACAGCTGAATGCATTTAAGCGCGGGCGAAAAATGCAGTCGGACTTTGGTTTCTTCCATACGGGGTATGTGTCTTTGACACAAAAGTCAGTTTTCAATTAAGTCTTATTGTGGTTTTGGAAGGAGCAAGCTGCGCGAATGCATTTTGCCCGCTTTGCAAACTGCATCTGGGTATGTTCTTTCTGATTCTGGGTCCGTTTCGGTAGTCCTGCAAAATGTCGAACATTGTTCTAAACGCGTTTTTCAAATTCCTATAGCTATTCTTATGCGCAGAAAGAAGACATCAGAAGAATCGAATACGTCATGAGCCAGCAGAATGCAAGACTAAACATGACAGGAAACCAGTGCCAAATGCATTCTTCGGGCGACACAACTGCATTTGGAATGCCCTCAAATGCATGTCGGGTAGATGTTGGTCGTAAAACACCTATCTATTTTGTTTGGTTTTGTGTTTGTTTGTTTTTCATGCTGTAATGGAGTAAAAGACAACCCAATATACATGGATGACCAGACGCTGCCGAATGCATTTTGCCAGGCCTGAAAAATGCATTTGGTCTTGCTTTCCACATGTGCAACGCCGCGTGCTCTTTCTGCACTTTTTCAAAGACGAAAACAGCTGAATGCATTTAAGCACAGGCGAAAAATGCTTTCGGACCTTGGTTTCTTCCACACATGCTCATGATCGGAGACCATGGGAGACCACGGACCCAAGCGCGTGACACCCTCCCTGTCGCTCACCACGGACCCGAACCGCGTGACACGCGCCGGGCCGGGCCCCTTTGCGCTCATGATCGGAGACCCTGGGAGACCACGAAGCCAAGCGCGCGATGATCGGAGATCATGAGAGACCATGGACCCAAGCGCGTGACACCCTGCCAACCTTGTCGCTCAAGATCGAAGAGCGTAGGAGACCACGGACCCGAACTGCGTAACACCCGCCCAGCCCCATTGCGCTCATGATCGGAGACCATGGGAGACCATGGGAGACCATGGGAGACATGGGAGACCATGGGAGACCATGGGAGACCATGGGAGACCATGGGAGACCATGGACCCATTGACCCAAGCGTGTGACACCCTGGAGTTTCTGGAGACCATGGACCCGAAAGGTGACATCCCCGCCCCATTGCTCTCATGATGGGAAGCCGTGGGAGAACTGACCCAAGCGCGTGACACCCTGCCAACCTCTGTCGCTCACGACGGGTGAATTGCCCCCAGGAGGCTGTGGGAGACCACGGACCCAAGCACGTGACACCCTCAACCCCTGTCCATGGAAAACCACGGACCCAAACCGCGTGACACCCACCCAGCCCTCTGTGCACTCATGATCGGAGACCACGGCAGACCACGGAGCGGAGAGCATGGGGTACGGGGAGACCACGGACCCAAGCGCGCCACCCCATCTGGCCAAGCGCATGACACCTTTTTCCCCAAACAGGAACCGTTTGGGGTCCTCTCCTCGAAAAAAAAGTGTCACGCGCTGGGCCAGATGGGTGTCACGCGCTTCGGGCCTGTCGTCTCCCATGGTCTCCGATCATGAACACAATTGGGGCCAATTGGGGCCGGGTGGGTGTCACGCGCTTCGGGCCTGTGGGGCCTGTGGTCTGCCACGGTCTCCGATCATGAGCACAATTGGGGCCATTGGGGCCGGGGGTGTCTCGCGCTCGGTCTCCGATCATGAGCAGGGTGTCACGCGCTTCGGGCCTGTGGTCTCCCATGGTCTCCGATCATGAGCACAAGTGGGGCCATTGGGGCCGGGTGGGTGTCACGCGCCTCGGGCCTGTGGTCTCCGATCATGAGCACAATTGGGGCCATTGGGGCAGGGTGGGTGTCACGCGCCTCGGGCCTGTGGTCTCCCATGGTCTCCGATCATGAACACATTTGGCCGGGTGGGTGTCACGCGCCTCGGGCCTGTGGTCTGCCATGCCATGGTCTCCGATCATGAACGGGGCCATTGGGGCCGGGTGGGTGTCACGCGCTCGGGCCTGTGGGGCCTGTGGTCCCACATGGTCTCGGATCATGAGCACAATTGGGGCCATTGGGGCTGGGTGGGTGTCACGCGGTTGGGCCTGTGGTCTCCCATGCTCTCCGATCATGAGCGCAATTGGGGCCATTGGGGCTGGGTGTCACGCGCTCGTCCCCTGGTCTCCGATCATGAGCATGGGGCCATTGGGGCCGGCTGGGTGTCACGCGCTTCGGGCCTGTGGGGCCTGTGGTCTCCCATGGTCTCCGATCATGAGCACAATTGGCAATTGGGGCCGGGTGGGTGTCACGCGCCTCGGGCCTGTGGTCTCCCATGGTCTCCGATCATGAACACAATTGGGGCCATTTGGGCCGGGTGGGTGTCAAGCGCTTCGGTGGGGCCTGTGGTCTCCCCTGGTCTCCGATCATGAGCACAATTGGGGCCATTGGGGCCGGGTGGGTGTCACGCGCCTCGGGCCTGTGGTCTTGCATGGTCTCCGATCATGAGCACAATTGTAGCCCATTGGGGCGATCATGAGCATAATTGGGGTTATCCCCCAAACAGGAACCGTTTGGGTCCGAAGAAAAAAAGGTGTCATGCGCTTGGCCAGATGGGGTGGCGCGCTTGGGTCCGTGGTCTCCCCGTACCCCATGCTCTCCGCTCCGTGGTCTGCCGTGGTCTCCGATCATGAGTGCACAGAGGGCTGGGTGGGTGTCACGCGGTTTGGGTCCGTGGTTTTCCATGGACAGGGGTTGAGGGTGTCACGTGCTTGGGTCCGTGGTCTCCCACAGCCTCCTGGGGGCAATTCACCCGTCGTGAGCGACAGAGGTTGGCAGGGTGTCACGCGCTTGGGTCAGTTCTCCCACGGCTTCCCATCATGAGAGCAATGGGGCGGGGATGTCACCTTTCGGGTCCATGGTCTCCAGAAACTCCAGGGTGTCACACGCTTGGGTCAATGGGTCCACATGGTCTCCCATGGTCTCCCATGGTCTCCCATGGTCTCCCATGGTCTCCCATGGTCTCCCATGGTCTCCCATGGTCTCCCATGGTCTCCGATCATGAGCGCAATGGGGCTGGGCGGGTGTTACGCAGTTCGGGTCCGTGGTCTCCTACGCTCTTCGATCTTGAGCGACAAGGTTGGCAGGGTGTCACGCGCTTGGGTCCATGGTCTCTCATGATCTCCGATCATCGCGCGCTTGGCTTCGTGGTCTCCCAGGGTCTCCGATCATGAGCGCAAAGGGGCCCGGCCCGGCGCGTGTCACGCGGTTCGGGTCCGTGGTGAGCGACAGGGAGGGTGTCACGCGCTTGGGTCCGTGGTCTCCCATGGTCTCCGATCATGAGCATGTGTGGAAGAAACCAAGGTCCGAAAGCATTTTTCGCCTGTGCTTAAATGCATTCAGCTGTTTTCGTCTTTGAAAAAGTGCAGAAAGAGCACGCGGCGTTGCACATGTGGAAAGCAAGACCAAATGCATTTTTCAGGCCTGGCAAAATGCATTCGGCAGCGTCTGGTCATCCATGTATATTGGGTTGTCTTTTACTCCATTACAGCATGAAAAACAAACAAACACAAAACCAAACAAAATAGATAGGTGTTTTACGACCAACATCTACCCGACATGCATTTGAGGGCATTCCAAATGCAGTTGTGTCGCCCGAAGAATGCATTTGGCACTGGTTTCCTGTCATGTTTAGTCTTGCATTCTGCTGGCTCATGACGTATTCGATTCTTCTGATGTCTTCTTTCTGCGCATAAGAATAGCTATAGGAATTTGAAAAACGCGTTTAGAACAATGTTCGACATTTTGCAGGACTACCGAAACGGACCCAGAATCAGAAAGAACATACCCAGATGCAGTTTGCAAAGCGGGCAAAATGCATTCGCGCAGCTTGCTCCTTCCAAAACCACAATAAGACTTAATTGAAAACTGACTTTTGTGTCAAAGACACATACCCCGTATGGAAGAAACCAAAGTCCGACTGCATTTTTCGCCCGCGCTTAAATGCATTCAGCTGTTTTCGTGTTTGAAAAAGTGTACAAAGAGAGCACGGCGTTGCAAACGTGGAAACCAAGACCAAATACATTTTTTTGGCCTGGCAAAATGCATTCGGGCAGCGCTTGGACATCCATGTCTATTGGGTTGTCTTGCTCCATTATAGCATGAAAACAAACAAACACAAAACCAATCAAAATAGATTGGTGTCTTACGATCAACATTTGCCCGACATGCATTTGAGGGCATTCCAAATGCATTTTTCGTCGCCCGAAAAACGCATTTGGCACTGGTGTCCTATCATGTTGCAATCTTGGGTTCTGCCGGCTCATGACTTCATGGAAATTTCATGTCTTGTCTGCGCATAAGAACATCTAGGCCTTGAACGCGTTTAGAACCATATTCAACGTTTCGCAAACTTCCCGAAAAAGGACCCCAAATCAGAAGCAACATGCCCAGATGCATTTTGCAAAGCAAGCAAAACGCATTCGCGAAGCTTGCTCCTTCCAAAACCACAGTAAACCTCACTTGAAAACTGACTTTTGTGTCAAGGACAGAGGCCCCGTACAGAAGAAACCAAAGTCCGCGAAATTTCGCGTGTGTTTAAATGCGTTCAGCTGTTTTCGTCTTTGAAAAAGTGCAGACAGAGCACGCGGCGTTGCACAGGTGGAAAGCAAGACCAGATGCATGTTTCAAGCCTGGCAAAATGCATTCGGGCAGCGCTTGGACATCCATGTCTATTGGGTTGTCTTGCTCCATTATAGCATGAAAACACAAAACCAATCAAAATAGATTGGTGTTTTACGATCAACGTTTGCCCGACATGCATTTGAGGGCATTCCAAATGCATTTTTCGTCGCCCGAAAAACGCATTTGGCACTTGTTTCCTATCGTGTTGCAATCTTGGGTTCTGCCGGCTCATGACTTAATGGAAATTTCATGTCTTGTCTGCGCAGAAGAACATCTAGGCCTTGAACGCGTTTAGAACCATATTCAACGTTTCGCAAACTTCCCGAAAAAGGACCCAAATCAGAAGCAACATGCCCAGATGCATTTTGCAAAGCAAGCAAAACGCATTCGCGCAGCTTGCTCCTTCCAAAACCACAGTAAAACTCACTTGAAAACTGACTGTTGTGTCAAGGACAGAGGCCCGGTACAGAAGAAACCAAAGTCCGCGAAATTTCGCGTGTGTTTAAATGCTCAGCTGTTTTCGTCTTTGAAAAAGTGCAGAAAGAGCACGCGGCGTTGCACATGTGGAAAGCAAGACCAGATGCATGTTTCAGGCCTGGCAAAACGCATTCGGCAGCGTCCCCATGTCAATCCCTCGTTTGGATTGGAACAAAAGGGTTGTTCCGACCCTTGGCAGCTCCAAAAAGAAGCCTTAAACCCAAGCCTCCATACTGAGCCCAATTTTTCTGATTGTAAGCTCGGCCTGTCGAGTTCTACGAGTCGCGTTATTGTTTCATGCCGCTTTCCCTTGATCTACAATCTTACTGTTTGGGGTCTTCGCCGGCATAATTTTCTTCGGACCCAAACGGTTCCTGTTTGGGGGATAACCCCAATTATGCTCATGATCGCCCCAATGGGCCCCAATTGTGCTCATGATCGGAGACCATGCAAGACCACAGGCCCGAGGCGCGTGACACCCACCCGGCCCCAATGGCCCCAATTGTGCTCATGATCGGAGACCAGGGGAGACCACAGGCCCCACAGGCCCGAAGCGCTTGACACCCACCCGGCCCAAATGGCCCCAATTGTGTTCATGATCGGAGACCATGGGAGACCACAGGCCCGAGGCGCGTGACACCCACCCGGCCCCAATTGCCAATTGTGCTCATGATCGGAGACCATGGGAGACCACAGGCCCCACAGGCCCGAAGCGCGTGACACCCAGCCGGCCCCAATGGCCCCATGCTCATGATCGGAGACCAGGGGACGAGCGCGTGACACCCAGCCCCAATGGCCCCAATTGCGCTCATGATCGGAGAGCATGGGAGACCACAGGCCCAACCGCGTGACACCCACCCAGCCCCAATGGCCCCAATTGTGCTCATGATCCGAGACCATGTGGGACCACAGGCCCCACAGGCCCGAGCGCGTGACACCCACCCGGCCCCAATGGCCCCGTTCATGATCGGAGACCATGGCATGGCAGACCACAGGCCCGAGGCGCGTGACACCCACCCGGCCAAATGTGTTCATGATCGGAGACCATGGGAGACCACAGGCCCGAGGCGCGTGACACCCACCCTGCCCCAATGGCCCCAATTGTGCTCATGATCGGAGACCACAGGCCCGAGGCGCGTGACACCCACCCGGCCCCAATGGCCCCACTTGTGCTCATGATCGGAGACCATGGGAGACCACAGGCCCGAAGCGCGTGACACCCTGCTCATGATCGGAGACCGAGCGCGAGACACCCCCAATGGCCCCAATTGTGCTCATGATCGGAGACCATGGGAGACCACAGGCCCCACAGGCCCGAAGCGCGTGACACCCACCCGGCCCCAATTGGCCCCAATTGTGTTCATGATCGGAGACCATGGGAGACGACAGGCCCGAAGCGCGTGACACCCATCTGGCCCAGCGCGTGACACTTTTTTTTTGAGGAGAGGACCCCAAACGGTTCCTGTTTGGGGAATGAAAAAGAACGCATAGGCAATTTCTCAAAGAATGTATATACAGTAGAAAAAATAGAAGAGAAATTAGGTCAAAAGTATTATTATGTAGAGGGTATGACCAGAGGTTATTTACGTTTTGAGTTATTAAAGGTTTAGAAACCATTCAAGGAAGAAAGTATTTAAAGAAATAACAACTATATATATTAAGAGTAAAATGGTAAGTTTCACTGTGAAGGAACAGGACGAAATCATTAATCAGTTTCTGGATGTTATAAAGGTTAAGGACTACATTAAGGAAAGTAGGGAAAAACGACAGAGATGCAAATGCAAGGATTGTAGGAAACACGAGCGCTATTGCGTTTTAAACGAGTTGCCAATACCAGAACATATTATTAATAATATTTACGGGTTTGTTGTTTATACGTGCTACGATTGCGAAAAACGAGTGAAAGCAGAAGAAGACTTAGAAGAAACACTGGAAACAAATACTTTATGTTTATTTAATGTTGATAAGTTGATTTTCAGTGTGTCAGATAACTTCCCTGTGTATAGCCTCGCGAAGAAGGTCATTCATAATATAACCGAAAGCAGATATAAAAAGCTTTCAAGGTTGTTTAAGGAAAGAATGGCATGTAATGATAATAAAGAAATCAGGGAGTTCATTGAGTATACATTAAAACTTGATTTCAATAATACTGTAAGGGATTTTAATAGGACTATAAGGAGAATGTGTGATAAACCAGACTTTGATATATTAAACTGATAGTTAATACAATAATATGTAAAATATTGTATTAATTATCTTTATTTTTTAATTTTTATTTTTACTTGTTTTCTCTTGTTTGGTTCTAGTTTTTCAACTTGGTGAAAACCGGTTTTCGCCATACCGAAAAGTGGATTTCATCCACCTGCAAAAGGATACTTTTTATGATTAAATTAGTAGGGATTTCGGCATGGCGAAAAGCGGATTTCACCTGAGCGAAAAGTGGATTTCAAAAAGAAGCCATCAGAATGAGGATTCAAGCACAAAACAGTAATTGATACAACATAATAAAAATATGTTGGTGTAAAGATTATGTTAATATTCCTCTATATTAACAAAACCTTGTATCATCTACTTTCCAAGCCCTGAAACGCGAAGCATTGCGCCTTTTCTGGGTTGTCCTGTTGGCTTTTTCTACAAGCATCCGAGCACAAAATACAAACTCTGCATCCCGCCTTGAATTCAACTTCCTCCTTCTCTTTCCTACATCTGCTACATCGTTTGACCGTTTCCATACTACATAATTAATACAATTATTCCTTTAAATGTTTTTCCAATGGGCGTGGTGGGGTTTATTCATTTTATAAGAAATTATTCAAAAAAGTATTTGCCTTCCCAACAGGCGTGCCTAGGTTGATAGAATTTATGGTAAATTTAGGGGATTGCGGGGAGAAATGCCAAAGGTACTACGAGAAGAAGCGAGAAGACATATTGGACAAGAAAAGAGAAAAAACTTGGTGCGACTTATGCGAAATGTATGTAGTCAAAGACCAATACCAGAGACATACGAAAACGATAAGACACCAACACTATCTAAAATTGGAAGAAGGAGAGGAGTCTGAAGTGGAAGATGCCAAAAATAAATTCTGGTGCGAGACTTGTAGAATTTGGTTAAGTAAGAAGACAAGGACATCGCATTATGGAACACCAAGACACCTTGAATTGGCACAGCGAAGGCGGGATAGTACTGCTTGATACATTCAATTTAAATTATTCAATGTATCAAGGAGTTTTTTTGTTTGGTTTTTGGTCGGGAAAGTCTGGCGGAGCGTAGTATGCCGACAGGCATCAGCATTACTAACTTTTTAACCCCCCCTTCTCGTTTAGGGTTTGGGGGATGAATTTCAAGCAAACGCAACCCCCCTTTCTCGGGGTCCAGATGGGGGGGTTGGGTTTGGGGGCTTGGGGCTGTATTTCAAACCCAACCCCCCCCCCCCCCCTCTCCTTTGCGCTGTATTTTTCAAGCAAGCCCAACCCCCCATCTGCGCCCCCAGACTGTATTTCAAGCAGATGGGGGGTTTGGTTTGGGTGTATTTCAAGCAAACCCAACCCCTCTTTTTGGGGTCCAGATGGGGGTGGAGTTTGGGGGTATGGGGCTGTATTTCAAGCAAACCCAACCCCCCCTTCCTTCTTCTTTGGGTTGTATTTCAAGCAAACCCAAGCCCCCATCTGCGCCCCCAGACGGTATTTCAAGAAACCCAACCCTCCTGTCTCGGGGTGTAGATGGGGGGGTTGGGTGTCGGGGTTTGGGTATATTTCAAAGCAAACCCAACCACCCCCGTTTCTTGGGGTCCAGATGGGGGGTTGAGTTTGGGGGTTTGGGGCTGTATTTCAAGCAAACCCAACCCCCCTTCTCGTCTCGGCTGTATTTCTAAACAAAACAAACCCAACCCCCTTCTGGGGTCCTGCTTTTTTGGGGGGACCGAGCGAACTCAAGTAGCACCCAAATCTTGGGGACCGAGATTGTTCAACTCTCTTGCTTTGCGGGGCCGAGCGTACCCAAGTTTTGAGGACCGAGCATGTTCAACTATCATCCTGCTTTTTGGGAGCCGAACGTACTCAAACAGCACCCAAGCTTTGGGATCAGAACGCTGTAGGATAGAAACATATCCCTTAGAAGTTTTGTCGTATGCCCCCTGGGCAACCTTTGCCACCTCCACCTCCAATCGGCCCACCTGGGAATTGTGACTTCAAACCACGAAGAATGCTGCCTTCACATTATCACAGCAAAACTCTTTTACGTGTTTTCGCGCGGGGTTATTCATGTTGTGGCCATTGCTTGCGGCAGCCTCTTGCATGGGCTTTGGTCTTGGGGTGAGAATAACCATCTTTATATGTATGCAACAACATGTACCCCCAGCTGCTTACTTCGGCCTGCTGCGCCAACCCCTCGTTGCAGACCTGCAACAGGCTTGAGCGCTTTAGCTTCAATCTTTGCACGTTGGCGAATGTACGTACGACTGTAGGGTCACGTGTCTGCCCCCCCCCCCCCCCCCCCACTTTGTCATGGTCAGGTAGGGGGAGGGTCTGAAGGCGTTTTGGGGTTTTGGTCTCTAGAAAATCGACCTTAAGCCCCAAACTCTAAGCCCCCCAAAACCCTCAAACCCTAAACCCGAACACCTAAGCCTTCAAAACCCCAGGCCCTAAAAACCCGAGAACACTTGAGCCCGAACCCTAAATTCCAAAAACAGCC